>JACEEZ010007184.1:759164-774164 GCA_016584305.1 Chionoecetes opilio
AATAAACCAATTGTAGAGAAACAGTTCCTCGTCTATATATTCTACCTCTTACTTGATGCACCACGGAGGGAATGGAAGTGACGTAACAATCGATAACCTGGTGTTACTATAGTGTTGTAGTGATAACATGAAGGGTGAGATGAATTCTGCGAGACCATACATATCTTAAGTAATTGGTGCTTCACTGAATTACGTGGTAGTCTGTGATTAGGCGATGTATGATGGTGAAAAATGCAAAAACAAGAGATTTGTCTGAATATATCTCATGAAATCCACGTAAGGAAATGATGCAGTGAAAAAAGTCAGATACACAAGAATTACGTAACTGAAGAAATTTTAATCACCCGGATACATAAATCATCCAGCCTGTCCCTTACTCGAATCCTCGGTTCCTCAGGTAAGTGGCGGGGTGAGGGAGCCCACACAGGCGAGCGGGGGAGCGGAGGAGCATTGAGCATGGGCCCAGGAGAGTTGGTTCTGCCCTTCCCATGCTCCACGCGACCCCTTCTCTCCTTCACCCGCCTAGGCCGGCCCTCACCCTTGCCGCACGCCGGGGCTGGGGTGCGGCCGTCCATCCACAGACACATCGACGGCCCAACAAACACTTCAATGCAAAATACGCAATTCCAAACCTTCCTTCCGTGACGCATAATTCGGCACATGGTGGAGACGTGGCCAACAACGTGTGGTATTTTTTCTTCGCGTCAGACCTTTCTTGGATGTTCTATCTTACTTATTTTTGTTTAAACAGAGGGAGGCTGTGCGCATAGATTTTTATCAGACTCCAGCGAAAAACGTGCTTACGAATCTTTCAGGTTATTTTTCAAGACAGATCCCATCAGATAGGTAATTTGTCGATTCTATAAGGGGAAAAAAATCGTTTGGTTTTTTTTTTTTGGTTAGAGATCTGAGGAGTTGGTTGGGGGATTCTTATAAGGAGTTCGTCCATATATAGTATATACGTATATATAATCAAAAGGTAATGGTAAAATATATGTTACATATTTCATATTAATCTTAAGGAGTGTGTGTGTGTGTGTGTGGTGTGTGTGTGTGTGTGTGTGTGTGTGTGTGTGTGTGTGTGTTGTGTGTGTGTGTGTGTGTGTGTGTGTGTGTGTTGTGTGTGTGTGTGTGTGTGTGTGTGTGTGTGGTGTGTGTGTTGTGTTGTTGTGTGTGTGTGTGGTGGAGAGAGAGAAAGCAAGAAGAGAGAGAGAGAGAGAGAGCGGAGAGAGAGAGAGAGAGAGAGAGAGAGAGAGAGAGAGAGAGAGAGAGAGAGAGAGAGAGAGAGAGAGAGAGAGAGAGAGAGAGAGAGATGAGAAGTAGGAGGAGGAGAGAAAGAGAGAGATGGAATCGAGAAAAAAGTTCATGTCGAAGTCGTTCGGTACAACGCATCAAAGAGCCTAGCAGGTGTCTTGTAATCTTGCATGACTGGATAAAGTCATGACATCTAACGCACAAAAAGGTAAACGTACTGAGGCAAACACACACACACACACACACACACACACACACACACACACACACACACACACACACACACACACACACACACACACACACACACACACACACACACACACACACACACACACACACACACACACACAACACACACACTAACCACACACCAACACACACACACACACATATATATATATATATATATATATATATATATATATATATATACACACACACACATACACACACACATACACGGACACACACACAATCACGCACACAGTAGTCACAAATCAGCAATGACAATTTTACCATACAAGAAATATCTCAGCAAAGTATACAAACATCAATGACATAGCAAGCCAAGTGATTCGACTTCTAATATGCATCAGTCGACTTGTTTTTTGCTTATAAAGGTACCTTTACATGTCCATTACCTCTCCAACCTGCTTGAAGCTTATAGACTCCACCCGCCCTACCCCGCACCGCCCCACCACCGTGCTATAGTCACCTGCTCACTCCCTCAGACCTGCCTCCCAACACGCCCGGACGCTGGCATATACATCGCGATGGGATCAACAAGACGGATCAGCCAAAAGAACCCTGTGCAAGAAATCACTGTGGAATAACTCAGTGCCCTCAGCCTCCCCATAAGAGCCCAAACCTTCGCCCCAATGACAGGTCGTCCGCCCACCCTTCAGCCACCCCGCCCGGGACCTCGCTCGCACTGCCCGGCTCCTGCTGTGGCATCGCACCCATAGTCCTGGAGAGGCTTGCTGAAGGTGCCACACTTACTTATATCTGCAGGACTCTTAAGAAATCAAATATAGAAATTCAGAAATGGTTCAGGGTATAATAGTTTAAGTAATAAGAGTATATGTTATTAGTGACTGGTCACTAACTTGTGACGTGTTACTTGTGATTTGTACATGAATATGTATAAAAGAAGAAAAAACTGGTAATTTGAAGGGAATGAGCACAGCGGCCTTCAGCAGGGCGATAGGTGCATACTAGTAATCCATTCGTGTGATTTTTAATGATTGTGGTGATACTTGTCCTGGCCGTTTTTTCAGACTCCCAAGTGACCTACCATTGCTGTTTTCGTTTTTTCTTCTTAGCCAGGTGGTAATTATAGATAAATGGTCTTTCTTTGTCTAGTTACACAAGTGAAAACTTAGGTTGCCTCTTAATGAACTTAGATGAGCATTGGATGATGGACCATCTTCAGGGCACTATGAATGAAGGCAATTTCGTTATAGTCTGCAAAATCTCTCTTGAGTATGTTAACAAAGGGGAGTCGTACTGGGGGTTGTAGTGATAGCAGCAGCGCAGCAGCAGCAGCAGCAGTAGTAGCAGCAGCAGCAGCAGTAGTATTGGTGGTAGTGGTTAAAATAATAAATGATAATAATAATGACAATAATATTAATCATAATTATAATCAATATAATCAATTATATTCAATTAAGACATATTGTATATAACAGTACCAGGTCCGATTCGAACCCCTGGACACTGTGGACAGGGCATATTAGCCACCTCACCACACGGAGGTATAAAAGGGTAATGACATGCACCCCTACATGTTATTACCCCAACCTCATCTCGGTGGGGCAGCAAGCGACTGTAATCTATCGCGCCCAGAACAGTCAACAAATATTATAAGTTAAGACAAATTGTATAACAGTACCAGGTCGGATTCGGAATAATCATAATAATATAAATAATAATATAAATAACAATAATGATAATAATGATATTACTACTACTACTACTACTAATAATAATAATAGTAATAATAATAATAATGACACTTCTACTACTACTGCTACTACTACTACTACTACTACTACTACTACTACTACTACTGCTACTACTACTATTACTACTACTACAACAACATATAATAATAGTAATAATGATAGCAACAACATCAATAATAGAAATAACAATAGAAAATTTATTGATTATCATTATTATAACTGCTCTTATCATAAATATCCTCCTCCTCACCCCACCACCATCACCAACAACAACAACAATAACTACTATTAATTCTGCTAAATACTCCACTGCTTCTATTACTGCTACGTATTAACAACAAAAACAACAACAGAGATCGAAAGAGTGGCTACACTGTATTTAAACGACGGTGGTCTCACATCCCAAAACATGATGGTACCTATGTTAAATTTTAATCTTTATGTGACATTTGCGCTCTTCCCCACCCAACCACACAGCACCACCGGCAACACAACCACCAGAAAACCTTATGTCCTACCCTGGCACAAACTACTATACCACCACCACCACCACTCAAGACTTCAACATTTCGCTTATCAACAGGGCATGTATAAAGGCCAGAATATGTGTTGGCAGCATCTCTATCTATCTATCTATCTAGCCCTATACTTGTCATGATCCCCGCATGGAGCCCACCGCACCTTCGCCACAACTTAAAACGGAAATCTTGCACTCTGCCTGTCTCCCCGGGCGACCGATGTTCATTTGACTACAAATATTTTTCCCGTCACTCTCAAGGGGAGCAAACAAACAAAGGATCCTCGGGCGTTGCGTTCTAAGTCCACACTGCTAACGTTTCCTGAAGAGCTACAGACGTCATGAGAAAACTGGTGTCGACGTCTGTTCGCTGCTACACTATCCACGCTGCTCTAAGCCCTCAGCGGTGGTGGTGTTTGTTGTGCCTCTTGCTGGGAAGCTAAATGTTGACGTGGAAGTTGTATTTTAATCACTTTACTTTTATAGGCAGAACAAAAACTATGAAGATTAAGTGATTGTGTAAGGTTTAGTTTAGTTTAGTTTAGTTTAGTGTGTGTGTGTGTGTGTGTGTGTGTGTGTGTGTGTGTGTGTGTGTGTGTGTGTGTGTGTGTGTGTGTGGTGTGTGCGTGTGCGTGTGCGTGTGCGTGTGGGGTGTGTGTGTGTGTGTGTGTGTGTGTGTGTGTGTGTGTGTGTGTGTGTGTGTGGCGTGTGTGTGTGTGTGTGTGTGTGTGGTGTGTGTGTGTGTGTGTGTGTGTGTGTGTGTGTGTGTTGCATGTGTGTATGTGTGTGTTTTGCCATGAAGACGTTTGTGGGTTTACGAGCCAGCGTGCCGACGTCTGCGTGCCCTCCATGGCTGGGTATAGTCCCGTCACTATTAATACCCGAGGGAGAGCCTTGATGACCCGTGTTTACTCTGACACGGGCATAAACTGGGCTCTAATCACCCACAACCCGCACTCCCCCCTTCACCCCTACCTTCCCACCTTCCTACCGTAACAGACACGTTCTGGTAAAAGCGTGAGCATACAGAGCCGCGCCACAGGGCCTGCCAAGCTCTAGGACTGGCGGGAAAGCGGTCGGTCATCTAGTAGAGAGCACGAAGGGGATGGAGCAAGACATTGGAGCAAGACATTCACTATGATTCCTGACGCTTCTCACAACACCTTGATGAGCGTGGCGGCAGGTGAGGTGGAGGGAACATGGGAGAGGAGCAAGAAGGGTACACAGATGGCCCTCATTACCCCCATACTGTACATTATAAGGTGATTAACATTTTTATGACTCGCTAGTCTCCCGCCACTTGTGTAAGGGTGAGGTTGTCTGCACTCCCTCGTCCCCAAAAATATACCTGAAAGGAGGAAAAAATAAGAGGGAGGTGCAGGCGAGAGACAAGAGATGAGATAAAGGGGTCGTTGGGAGAATGCTTTACACGTGTGCGCAATTGACCAAAAAGGATATGCTGATAAGAGACCCGGAAATACTTGCACTAGGGAAAAATATAACATCAAGTATGAATTATAAAATCTTGTTCTCCCTCGCTATTCGCTTGTCAAGGATGTTCTATGCCTTTATCTGTTTTTACTTTATACACCGCAGTCTATAGAGGTCTGCCAAGAACTATGATGCGTCCAAAGGCGGCACTCGCAGCCTCCTATACAGGTAAAAGATGCTGCTCTCCTCTCGTCTTGTTCCTCTTCACTGCAGGAGAAAATCAGCCTCAGGTCTTTCACATTTGAAGGAGAAAATATTTATAACAGTCAGACCCGTTTTAACCTTATGGACAGGTGTGTTTTTCTTCTTTGTTCTTACATCCTATATAGCAGCGATACAATACTCAAATTTGTGACCAATGTATAACTTAAACGAGACGAATGGATGAAACTTCGATATTTTTCTGCATCGGCATAAAATATCAAACATACTGAAGCCGCCGAATATAAGGTTACAAAGGCATCCGACTCAGAGACAGACCGACGCACATTTCAAACTCAGACCACACTAATTTTTTTTTTCATCCCTCGCTTGAAGGCAGGACTGAAGGAGGGAAGAAGGAAGGGAGGAAGTAAGCGCCTCAATTCAACTATACAGATACCGTGGACGGCTTTGGACATCCACCAGCTGGCCTGAAATATCCGTCTGCGAGTCCGCTTTCCCTTGCACCACCTGCCGCGCCTCCTTCGTCCCCGGCTGTTTCGCCCACTCGTCCCTCCCCCAGAAATAGCGAGCCGCCCCCCTGACAGCTGGTGCGTCTCCCTCACCCGGTGCCTCTATCCCTGCCCGGCTTTGTCTTTCACCTGTCGTGGTTTTAATATGTTCCGGCACCGCTTGGCTCACCTGCACGGCCAATTTTCTTACACGTGGCATTTAATAAATTTTAGGTTCGTAAATTATGGTTGTCTGCTGCTGTTCACCACTCTTTTTTGCTGTCTATTTTTTTTTTTAGAATTCTGCCGGACCTCTGATCTTCCCAGCGTGTGTATGAGTAAGGATCATTCACTTTATAGACAAACAAATGATAGAAAAAATATTCGACTTCCTTGCTGTAACTAGTGATAAATATTTCACATAGACTAAGGGCCGATTTCTCAGTCGTCCCCTTTCGTTGGGGTTCTTTCCAACGAGCGGCCATTTCCATCCCCAATAACAAAATCCGATTTCTTAGTCGTCTTTTGGGCCGCTGTTGGTTTGTATCGATACCATAGATTGGAACCTTTGGGGACGCCGGGTTGGGCAGCCTAGTGCCTCCCCAACAATGCTTACTAATGCAATTATTTATCAAATACCACTAATTCCTACTTCCAAATGGTTATATTTTCTTCTGAAAAAGATGTAAACAATTATCAGACAACGCATCAACACGTTAGAGGGTTATAATGAAAGAAAAAGAAAAGTTTTAAAAGAACTTGGATGGCCGCGGTGAATGCACGTCACCACCTGTCAAGCAGACAACATTTTTCACGGCCATCTGTCTTAATAAATTATTTGATCTGTCACCCTGTATTCTTATATACTTCAGTAATATTGTAGGTATATATGCGCAAGATATACAAAAATATATGTGAACTTGTTTTTATAAATAAAAGTAATAATTATAAATAAAAATCAAATTATATATAATTTAATATAATATAATTTATATATACTCAAATATAACAAAATATAATTTATAAATTAAAGTAGTATATTATAAATAATCGTTGTTATTATTTATATATGTGTGTAAATAGTAATTATTTACTGACTTTGGTTGGAATATTTACATTTTCCTCCACTCAGGCATACCAACAGTACCGAATCTGCCGTCTTTGATTCGTTGGGATCCTTACCATGTTGGGGAGCTCCTGGTTCACGAAAACAGCGACTAAGAAATCGGATCTCTTTGTTAGTAAGGACTGTTACCAGGTTGGTAAGGCTTTTGGTTAGGGAGCTTACCAAAGGACTAAGAAATCGGCCCTAAGTGGTCAGGAGATATATTTTCTTTACAAGCATTTATTTTACGTAATAAATTGTTTAACTAAATATACACACTCATAAATTTTCACACGTGGACATGCTTGGGTGTGACTCTTTACAATATAGGTGGGGCAACAATATGATTAAAAATATTATTATGTGTGAGACTCCAATGATTCCTTATATACCAACTCTTCACTTCGACCAGCACGATTCAAGCCTCTGTTTCTCGATAGTTCTTTCTCTCACACACGCACACACGCACGCACGCACGCACGCACGCACGCACGCACGCACGCACAGCACCATCCACAGCACGCACGCACACAACCGCCACCACACACACACACACACACACACACACACACACACACACACACACACACACACACACACACACACACACACACACACACACACACACACACACACACACACTTCCTATCATCTTCCTATTCCTACCTTTCTGTTCTTCCTATTGCCGTTTTCCACTCTCCTTCCCTCGCCTCTGCTCGCTTCATCGCCCCCGCCACGCCGCCTGACCTGGCACCAGCACCAATTACCAGCGCTGGTCAGGCATGCACGCTGCGCCTTCATAAAAGAGTCTGTCAGCACGATAATAAAGTGAAGCTCTCTTTTTTGGATGACTGAGAACTAGGTGTTGCATGTTCCATTCCCTACGAAGGTCTTGCTCTGTGGTGGAACTAGATACAACAGCGAAACAAATGTATCATGGAAACTATTATCCTTCAAATTTGTGATATTTTTTTTTTATGAATTTTCTCATTTGTTGATTCGTTGATTGAGCTAATGGGAAAATGTTTAGATCATTTTGAAGTTAAACATAATTTTATACAAAATCGCGTACGAATATGACATCATACACGAATAAACGTTCGTACCTGTACACAGAAATACCATTACTTGCACGGACAACGCGGGAGAGTTGGGAGGTTGGTGCTTTATCACCAGGCACATTTTCGTCCCCTTGGATATAAAGCTTAAGCCAGTCAATGCCAGCAATCTAACAGATACAGTTGAAAATGCCATACAGTAAACATGAAAATAATAATAAAAATATAATAATAAAAAACTATGATGATCCTGCTCCTGCCAGGGGCTCGAACCTGGGACATTAAAGATGATAATAACTAAAAAAAAATATAATAAAAAAAAAAAGGTCAACCTGCTCCCGCCAGGGCTCGAACCTGGGACCTTCTGCGTGTAAAGCAGACGTGATAACCACTACACTACGAGAGCCATACATGTTGTAGCGCTTTATCTTTAAATATACTATAATATCATACTATTAATACAAGTTTAAAAGGTAAAGGTTTAACCAATATCATATAGCTGTTTATCTATAGTTATTCCCGTATATAAAGCATGGGTTCCCGGCAGGTGCTCAGTAACGGAGGTAGCGCTCACACGTCCGCTAACAGCTATATGGTCTCCGTTACCAAGTTGGCATTATAATCTTTCATGTAGAATTATTTGCAAGACATGAATGAGAGTAAACATTTCACCCTCAAACACCCATCACAAAGAAACCAAGGCTATAACATTCTGTATTTCTTTAAACAAGACAAGATAACTTCTGCACAATCCACATCGACTCGAATAAATACAAAACCCTTTACCCAACAGCGTCTATAGAGGAAAAATGTATGAAAGGGAAGGAGATAAGAAGAATCAGTGGAGATGGAGGGGAAAAATGAGAACAGGAAGGGGAAAAAGGAAAGAGGAAAAGATGGGGTCGGCAGCTTCCTCGCGCCACGACCTCTCACGCCTCGCCAGGACGTGCCGGGCTCACCTCTCAGCCAAGGTAATGCCTTGGTTATTTACGTCCACTGGCCTCCTGACCTTCCGTGGGGGCCAGGCCGGTTGTTGAGGCCCAGCGCTACCCCTCCCCCCTACGACCCCCCCTCCTCTCACCCCCCTGTTTCCCCCCTCCTTCCCCTCCCCTCCCTCCCCGTCCTCCTCCTCTTCTCTTACAATTACCAAGTTGAGTGTGCAAATTGGCAGTTTGAGCTATACTTCCCCTGGAACATTTATAATATATTGTTTTGTTTATTTAACGATCAATTAGGTAGTTAACAAGTGCTTCCTAATATCAACGCCCAGGGTATTTAACGCACGCACGAAGACAGGCAAGCACGCAAGCACGTACACACAACATAGCACACACGCACACACACCTCTCAAACCTCAAAAACACGCACAGAAACAAACTATCGACATGGAAATAATGATGATGATGATGGACATATGCATGATTTAGACTGCACCACAAGACCTTTGAGCCTCCACAACACCCCTCCAACACCCCTGCTCCCCTCCCACACCCCTCCAACACCCCTCCAACACCCCTGCTCCCCTCCCACACCCCTCCAACACCCCTGCTCCCCTCCCACACCCCTCCAACACCCCTTCCCCTCCAACACCCCTCCAACACCCCTGCTACCCTCCCACACCCCTTCCCCTCCAACACCCCTCCAACACCCCTGCTCCCCTCCCACACCCCTCCAACACCCCTGCTCCCTTCCCACACCCCTCCAACACCCCTGCTCACCTCCCACACCCCTCCAACACCCCTTCCCCTCCAACACCCCTCCCACACCCCTTCCCCTCCCACACCCCTCCAACACCCCTGCTCCCTTCCCACACCCCTCCAACACCCCTGCTCACCTCCCACACCCCTCCAACACCCCTTCCCCTCCCACACCCCTCCAACACCCCTTCCCCTCCAACACCCCTCCCACACCCCTGCTCCCCTCCCACACCCCTCCAACACCCCTGCTCCCTTCCCACACCCCTCCAACACCCCTGCTCACCTCCCACACCCCTCCAACACCCCTGCTCCCCCCCACACCCCTCCAACACCCCTTCCCCTCCCACACCCCTGCTCTCCTCCCACACCCCTCCAACATCCCTTCCCCTCCCACACCCCAACGCAAGATAAGAGTTATGCTCACACCGCCAGAATTTATCTCGCGCTCATAGCTTAACCGGAACAATATATGAAGTTATATTTCCTTTACAATTTAAAAGCCAGAGAGCATGATCTATATACACCTCAAACTATCATTAAACGGACCCTATTCAGTTCAAGACTTTCAAAAACATTCAATAAATACACCCTATCTACCTGTCTATTAATGAATTGCAGCAGATAAATATAATAGTAGCGATTGCTGAATTTATCTCTAAGGTAAATCAAATATTTCTCTATATTTCTATCCTCTTTTCCCAATCTCCTTCCATTTTTTCCCCGTAAGTTTGTGAAGATATGTTCGCTCGGGCACGACCCCCTTCGCCGCCTCCGTCTGGTTATATCTCGGTCATTTTTTGCTGCCTAGGTGGTGATGTCCGACGGGCGGTGACAGCTGCTGAGGCCTTCACTCTGGACCCCTGGGACCGAGTATATGTTTTTAGAAATGTGATTTTTTTACATTTTCTCTCTCTCTCTCTCTCTCCTCTCTCTCTCTCTCTCTCTCTTCTCTCTCTCTCTCTCTCTCTCTCTCTCTCTCTCTCTCTCTCTCTCTCTCTCTCTCTCTCTCTCTCTCTCTCTCTCTCTCTCTCTCTCTCTCTCTCTCTCTCTCTCTCTCTCTCTCTCTCTCTCTCTCTCTCTCTCCCCAAATAGAATTTTTTTTACGTAAAGTACTCATCACTGTTAATTATGCTACCTACAATCTATCCACTCCACTTGCATCCCTAATGACTCGTTCCTTGACATGCCATAACCAACGCAAATTTAGTATGACCTTGAATACTCACAAATATTACACACTAAAAACTTGGAAATATCCCTTAATTAAGACCAGCCAGCCAGTTCCATCACTTTAACTCTGCCATTTTTTTTTCTTTATTTGCCATTTTCCCCTTGCCCTCCTCGTCCGCCATGCCTACCTTTTCCCTCCCTTCATGCTTCTCCCCTTACTTCGCCTCAGCGGTCTCCTCACACCTGTCTCCTCGTCAGTGAGGGACCGTGGCACTTTTTGCCTCGATACTTCAAGCCCACTGCCAAGGTACAGCTGCGAACTTGTATTTTATCTTCTCGCCACGCTCAGGTGTTGGCCGCCGCCGTGGCCTGTAGCACCACACCCTGCTGGCACCTCCTACCCTTCCCAGATCCTTAGAGAGCTGAGGTTGTACTGGGATGTGCATGTGTGTGTGTGTGTGCGTGTGCGTGTGTGTGTGTGTGTGTGTGTGTGTGTGTGTGTGTGTGTGTGTTGTGTGTGTGTGTGTGTGTGTGTGTGTGTGTGTGTGTGTGTGTATGTGTCTCCTTGAGTGGACTACTGTGAAAGGTAATTAGCGGGTTTTGCATATACTAAATGTGTCGCTTTCAAGAACTGTGTGGCATTGTTGCTCAGCCGGGTTATGCGAGGCTCGGTGCTGCTTGATCGATCTTGGCTTACTGTAAACAGGGAGGGACCAAGCAATACTGAGGAGAGTGTGTGTGTTCCCGTGTGAGGCTGGCTACTATACCAGGTGTTGCAGTACTGGGTCTTTGTGTATCACCGTCGACGATCGAAAGTTATGGTGTATAATCTAACACCGTTGTTGACTCGTTCGTACTATGCCAAGTGTTTCAGTGCAGATTGGTGTGATGGAGATAGGGATTGCAAGACAAGATAGTTGAGTGTGTACAATGAAGGGCGCGGACAAACACCTGGAAGGGTATGGGGGAGGTTACTGCATGCCTTGACGGGTGTGTTACTGGTGTGGAGGACGGCAATAAGGAGGCGTGGGCGTTGTGAGGGGCACGGCAACGCATCATGGAGAATACAAAAGAATACATATGAAGAACAGATACCAGGAGCCCCTTTGGTTTTTAATGAGGATATCTGCTGAACTATTTACTACTAACTAACACACTGCATGTAAGACAACAGGACAGCACAGAACAAGGCAAGGAGGAGGAGGAGGGGGAGGGGGAGGGGGAGGGGAGGGGGAGGAGGAGGAGGAGGAGGAGGAGGAGGAGGACACGTATCAATAATTTATATAGCGGCGTCTGAAAAGGAGTCTGCCATTTTGCAGATCTTATAAAACTAGATACTTAAATAAATAGGGACAAAGTGAGTTCTTGTTCCGAAACAGATAATACCGAAGAAAAGACAAGTACCCTTATTACTGAGCTGCTACATAATGAATGGCAAAGCTAAGATATATTATGTCACAAGTGTGCTAAGATGGAAAAAAATACTCGCAATTTATACAACATTCCACACAGATGAGAAATGGTGAATCATAATTTCTAGAGAAGTCGTGAAATGCCGCACCTGACCCCTGGCAGGAGACAACTCAGCTCCTCCCTTCCCCCTACCCGTCAGGGTGGCTCGGTTGGTAGAGCTGGTGCAGCGTCTCTGCGTTTGATCAGCGGTTCGATCCCACCAGGTTCATCCTGGCGTGGTGGCACTTTGTATAGTCAATAACCTTGTCGTTGGTACTTGCAAAGTGCCTAGATAGGATCAAAGTATCTTATCTTATCCTCCCTCCCCACACACTCCCTCCTACTCCCTATATACACTACCCAAGCCCTTACTCAACACCCATTAAATCCCCTTTTCTCTAGTGTCTCTATTCTCCTACGTTTTCCCCTTACACATACTCCCTACCCTTACTGTAAATCTCTCTCTCTCTCTCTCTCTCTCTCTCTCTCTCTCTCTCTCTCTCTCTCTCTCTCTCTCTCTCTCTCTCTCTCTCTCTCTCTCTCCCATTAGCACACTGGCCCAAATTATCCCAAAAAATATCTTAAGTGGTCACGATATCACGAGATGGACGCCACTACTATGAGATCAACACCGTCAGGAGTCGAGGATAACCTTCAGAGTAATAAAGTAAACACTATTTGTACCCTGTCTTCCGGGTTTTAGAATCGAGACTTTTTATTTTATTTCTCGGAACACAACCCACTAAAGTAAAGGCACACACGCGCTGCAAAGTTCTGGCGAGCAGTGGAGAGTTAAAGTTTATGTCAACCATCAAGTCAAGAGAATAATCCAATCTAATTATTATCAAGCAAGGGCAGGTGTGGCTAGCAAGAGTGTGGTACAGTGCCCGCTCCTCTGCCTTTCTTTGTCAAGCACACTGACCTTTTGCAACACGCGCTCTCTCTCTCTCTCTCTCTCTCTCTCTCTCTCTCTCTCTCTCTCTCTCTCTCTCTCTCTCTCTAAGAATCTTAGAGTCCCTGCATTCGGTCAGCGGTTCGAGTCCACCAAGTTCGTCCTGGCGTGGTGGCGCTTTGTATAGTCAATAACCTTGTAGTTGGTACTTGCAAAGTGTCTAGATAGGATCAAAGTATCTTATCTTATCTCTAAGAAACTATGGGATCATCAGCTTCGTCTCTCTCTCTCTCTCTCTCTCTCTCTCTCTCTCTCTCTCTCTCTCTCTCTCTCTCTCTCTCTCTCTCTCTCTCTCTCTCTCTCTCCCCTGTTCCCTACTTCACCTCTTTTTTACTCTCTCCCTCCATCATTAAGACAGGAAATGTTTCGCTTTCTGTCGCATCAAATTAAAGAAAGCTCCCTATAAGAATCGCTTTTTTTCTCGCTTTATATGTAACTGGTGTGCCTTGCAATGATTCGCCAACCCGTCTTCTCCGCGTGGCAAAACGTGGTGTACGCCGCTGTCACATTCATATCATTAAACAGCCCGTAAAATATGGAAACTTCTGGGGTACTGTGAGGCAGGCATATTGCACAGTTCTTTCTATCATTAACTATGCCAGTCAGAGCTTTTGTTATGTATACAGAGAAACACGAGATACACAAAATATAAGTATGCACAATAGACTTAGCAACGACAAACACACAAACACACACATGCAAATACTCTTACGTATACTTCAATAAGATGCCTTTTATTAATACTACCCACGAGTTTTCACACAAGCAGCAGGCAGCCTCCTACCACACATACATATCTCTCTCCCACGATCTTGTCTTCTCAAAAAATCCGATTGTAAAATACACAAGAATATAGAATCGCGGGTTGTGTGTATTCCATTCCTTACGTGAGAAGAGCGAATGATTGTGATATGGTGAGCGATGCAATCACGATCCGCCTCCACCTACCATCTCCATGTGCAAAATGTAGGTAGCATCATTCACAAAATACAGGCAAGGAGAGGAGAAAATATTCATAGGGACAAAAATGATGAGGTTTGAGGTTAAACTATACAAATTTCCTTTCCCATGTAGACTGTTAGCAAAAAATAACGTGATATATGTCTCATCTACATTACCTTCGAGATAAGTTTTGAGACAGCTAGTGTTCCTCCATCTCTTAGTAGCTTCCTACCTAAAAACAAGAGTACAAAAGTTACTAAAATTCCCAGACGATGACTATTCCGATGACGCCCCAAGACTCACACCTAAAACATAATATATTTACACAACGGGCAACCACCTCCTGTGAACCTATCGAGGAAGATAAGACAAACACTCCCTCACGACCACACTCTTCACCGTCCAAAAGTAGTTTACATCTTGGCATTAAGGAGAGTGATGCACGGTGCCTCCTGTGAATGGTGCCCAGGTCCTCCTCCTCCTCCTCCTCCTCCTCCTCCTACTCCTCCTCCTTCCCCGTCAACAGGGAAGCCCCCGAAGTAGTGTAAGTGTAAAAAGGGGCAGTCCCAAGTGTCACATA
Source organism: Chionoecetes opilio (assembly GCA_016584305.1). NCBI lineage: Eukaryota > Metazoa > Arthropoda > Malacostraca > Decapoda > Majidae > Chionoecetes > Chionoecetes opilio. The sequence continues at coordinate 774,003 of JACEEZ010007184.1, forward strand.
TGTAAGGTTGGTCATTCTTTATCTGCGAATGGACGGGAAAGCAGCACTATTCTAGGGCATCTCAATGACTGATAAGCATCTTTAGGGTCTCTCTCTCTCTCTCTCTCTCTCTCTCTCTCTCTCTCTCTCTCTCTCTCTCTCTCTCTCTCTCTCTCTCTCTCT
>JACEEZ010007184.1:776664-786664 GCA_016584305.1 Chionoecetes opilio
GACCATACATAAAACACCATAGGGCATAGACTCACTATTCGAACTACTGAGGCAATAAAAAACAGAGTTGTGCAAAGATAGTAGCGCTCTAGTATGATAATATATATGTTTGTGAGTCTAGAATGGAGACCTGTACAAGTTAATGGGATCTAAGAACACCTGGATATTGTGGTTTTTCTATAGGGGATTGATTTTAAGTGTCAGTTCTTATACGATCCACGTGGTCGTTTAGGTTCTGCATTACACGTGGTGCTCGTGACACAGAAGCAGGTCCTGTACTTTAAAACTTTTAGTAGTCTTAGATTGGCAGGGTTTTTAACCTTTGTGATTGCAGACCAAAATGGATTGATTGCCAATTAGCCCCCTATCCCTTTACTTGATGTCGAAATAAAAAATTAAAATTCCTATTATTTTAAGTATAGTTCCAAAGATGCAAAGTTTGAATATCTTTAGATTTGGTAGTAGGAATAGCAATAACAGTGCTAGTTAATAATCTAACATTCTATCCAAGTATAAATTAATACATTAAAATTAGATCAATGCAAATATCCACAGATCAAGTCCCATACCCCCAGCAATCTCAATCTCATACCCCGGTTAAGAACCCCTGGATTAGGATATGATGACTGGTATGTTAAAGGAGTCAAGGCTAGCAATCAATTTTCCTTCCGTTCATTCCCAGATACGTTCATCCTTTTCCTCCCACGCAGGGAAGATAAGAGAGAGAGAGAGAGAGAGAGAGAGAGAGAGAGAGAGAGAGAGAGAGAGAGAGAGAGAGAGAGAGAGAGAGAGAGAGAGAGAGAGAGAGAGAGAGAGAGAGAGAGAGAGAGAGAGAGAGAGAGAGAGAGAGAGAGAGAGAGAGAGAGAGAGGAGAGAGAGAGAGAGAAGAGAGAGAGAGAAGAGAAGAGAGAGAGAAGAGAAGAGAGAGAGAAAAAAAAAAAATGAGACAAGTGACTAATATGGAACGGAATGACAAAAGGAAAGGTGTACCGCAAACCAGGTAAGGAAGGGGAGATGCATAGGGAGATAAAGAAGATGCAGGAAGGGGCAGAGTGCTCCGGGGAAGGGCTAGAGGTGGGGAATGGTGAGGCGGAAATGTTTTGTCTACAGGAAAAAAAAAAAAAACATAACATACAGACACGAGGAGTGAACTTAAGTACTAAGTTTATGCTTACGAAATTAAATAATCCGGAAAATAAACGCAATAGATGGACTTCAGAAAATAGATATCTATATTACTGTACACACGTTTATAAAAATAATATATGCAGGTAATGATGATGATGACAGCAACAACAATATCAACATTAACATTAACAAGCAACGTAGCAGCAAACAAAAAATACCTCAATCAGTCAGGTAAGATGAGCAGGAGCTTGCCTGTCGAGTGACCTGATAATGCCCCCCCCCCCCCCCGCTGTAGACAGGCAGTCAGTCCACAGATGGGCGTCACACTCACCTAGAACCACGCACCTCATAACTCTCTCACTATCATCCTAATTACCTGAGGGGCGCCCGTCGGAGGGAGGGAGGGAGTGCCTGGTGTCGGGGTCTGTCGTCACTCTGGCACCGGCATCGTCTTCTGGCACCGTCGTCGCAGGAGCCATCAGACGGGGCGGGCATTCAAGCCTTGCCACGCGCGGTTCTGGGTATCTGTCATCCCAGGAAAACTTACTAGGCTTTGAGGAGACCCGTGTGGGCGAAGACACTTTATGCCCAACAATATTCAAGAGACCGTTTTATTCGAGCTCTTCTTCGCACTTCCTCAAGTATTCTACTCCCACTAACTTTCGCTGCAGATTCTCATCGAATAATAATAATGTCAGTGCTCCTAAAACCTTCAACGCCTGAGTCAATGGACACAATGGGGCGTGTTGAGAGGATGGGGAGGGATGTTTAGTGTTAGGAAAGGAAGAGGACGAGAAAGAAAGAGCAGGACGAAGATGAAGAAGACGAGCAAGTATTTCAACAACGACAAAAAAAAAATGGAAGATAAGATATATGTCCAGCTCAATATTGTTCTCTTCTTCCATCTCTCGCTCACCATCAACACGCCCTAACAACACAACACAACACAACATACATGGTCGCCGGTGTGTGTGTGAGGGCGGCGTGTGTTAGGGGCCCACAAGGGTCTAAGCCACGCCTGATACACCGCAACATTAACCCCTCAGCCGCGGCCTCGCCTATACGGTACTCAGGCCGCGCTACTCCCTAATCTTCCCCTAATCTCGGCTGTATCTTCATACAATTTTATGGGACTTGAATTAGAGGAAAAACACGTGATATTTATCTCTTTTCTCTCACTAATTACAGGGAGACTGGTGTTGCAGGGGGATATAAGGCGGCTCCCGACGTGGCCATTATCAGGTGGGGCTACTGAGAAGGCAGGATTACTACCGAACAAGGGAATGATTTATCCAGGTGGCGGGGCTTCTGATACCGCCCCTGTGTTGGCCGGGATGAAACACAGAGGGTCGAGTTTAGGGGTACCGCAGGGCGTCATGTTTTATAAGGGATGAGTGGTTCCACAGCGCATGTTTCTTCGTGTGTGTGTGTGTGTGTGTGTGTGTGTGTGTGTGTGTGTGTGTGTGTGTGTGTGTGTGTGTGTGTGTGTGTGTGTGTGTGTGTGTGTGTGTGTGTGTGTGTGTGTGTGTGTGCGTGTGTTTCTGTGCGCCGATGAACATCAAGGGCAACCAATGACATGGTCTGCGAACGCTGGCGAATGACGTCGACAGCTTCTTCAAGGCACCAGAATTAAGACGTTCCAAATTAAAGTTACCCAAGAATGTAAAGGGATCCTCTGATTTTGTCTTCTAGAGGATCCTCGGTTATAGAATAGGTACTAAGAGGTTGAATTTTTAATAACCATCAAGATTTTTGGAGGTCAGGTTATTTAAAGAATTTTCACAGTCCTTCTTGAGCTAACTAAGTGTTATTAATATTTTTTCAAGGTACTGAAATAATTAATCGTGCACGTGGGATATTTTGCATGCAAACGTCTGAGGATTTCTAGTCAACGGAAGTCTTTGAAGTCTAATATAAGTCTCTTAGCATTCCATATATGCTATCATGCCAATCTTAAGATATTCCTTAACTATATACTATATCATAAAAGTCCTACTCATTTACTATCATAAAAGTTATAAATTTTCAATATGACCATTAAATATATTCCTCAGAATCCATCAAAAAGATTTTTAAGTCCTCCTCAACAACAAAAAAAAGGCCTTAAAACCCTCTTCAATCCCTACCAAAAAGGTCTTAAAATAAGTCTTAAAAAATATCATATGGGTCTTAAAATACTCGTCTTCTTGGCACGTTACTATTTGTTACCTTGTTTAATGGACCTCCGCGTCAGTTAATGATTTGTGATGTTCAGTGACAGACAAAATAACGCACCATAGCATAAACAGCCGCGAGTTGTTTTTTTTCTTTCTTTTTGTCACTTTCTCTTATCTTATTCTGACTTACGGTTTTTTTTTCTGACCGTCCACTTTTTCATCTTGATTATCTCATTTCGATCCTCATCCATTCCTGCCACTTTTTCTTTTACCTCACTCCCGGAAACCCGTCAGGGTGGCATGGTTGGTAGAGCTTACGGGCTAGCGCGCGTGTAGAGTCCCTGCATTCGGTCAGCGGTTTGAGCCCACCAGGTTCGTCCTGGCGTGGTGGCGCTTTGTATAGTCAATAACCTTGTAGTTGGTACTTGCAAAGTGTCTAGATAGGATCAAAGTATCTTATCTTATCACTCCCGAAAAAACACAAGTGAAGAGTGGCTAAATGGAAAAAAAAAGTAAAAAAAAAAAAAAAAAGTAAGAAACATGGCTGCAAATTATGTCTGTCAGCTTAACGTTATATATTGCTTACAAAGGATTTATTTTTATTTTTGTGGAGGGTGATATTTTTTATACCACTGATGTAATAATTGTAAATAAACATAATTTCCGTTTTCATTGATGTCTCTAATACTATTTGCATGATTTGTTGGTTTATGAAGGTATGCTTTGTGTTCTAATCCTTGTACTGAGGATAATAATAATCTCTCTCTCTCTCTCTGTCTCTCTCTCTCTCTCTCTCGCTCGCTCGCTCGCTCGCACGCACGCACGCACGCACGCACGCACGCACGCACGCACGCACGCACGCACGCACGCACGCACGCAGCACGCACGCACGCACGCACACGCACGCACGCACGCACGCACGCACGACGCACAGCGACAAAGGAGAACATGCTGCAATTTGCGTCAGCTTAACGTTAGATTGCTACAGATCATATTGAGGTGAATTTTTATACCACTGATGTAATAATTGTAAATAAACATAATTTCCGTCCATGATGTCTCTAATACCTATTGTGCACTGATTGTTGGTTTATGAAGGTATGCTTGTGTTCTAATCCTTGTACGAGGATAATAATAATCCTCTCTCTACTCTCCTCCATCTCTCACTCTCTCCGCTCGCTCGCCCCCCACGCACGCACGCACGCACGCACGCACCGCACGCACGCACGCACGCACGCACGCACGCACAGCACAACGCCACACGCACACGCACAACGCCCCCACAACGACACACGCACACACACACACACACACACACACACACACATATTTCAATTCCATCAATCATATAAGCATGAAGAAAATACTAAAACCTCACATTTACGATGCTGATTTACACATTCTTTGTTGTTCTCGTCTATCATATTTTGTTTCCATCTTCATATTTCCATCTGCGTCCACTAATCTTTTCTCCACGTCTTCCTGAACCTTGCCTCCTCCTCGCCACCCCGCGAGTGCTGGCTGTAAAACACCTCATTAGCTTGGCCCCTTCCTATAATTCATTTTTTAGGCTTCCCACATCACACCGCGACAAAATACAGGGATGTGTACATATTAAGATCGAAAGCTACTGTCTACTTTAACCTTTGGGGACGAGATGTACGTACGTACCATGGGACACAATAACAGAGGCATAAACGCCTGTACATTCCTGCTGCTGTATGTACAAAGACTAAGGCTCGGCGGGAGGCAGTGCTGGTCGGGTCCTCTGTCTCTCTGTGACGTCAGGAGGTCGCACGTGAGTTGGCATTTGCGTGTTTCAGCGATATGTGTAAAGTGTGTATGATGCTACAAAAGATGTTGAAGTTATATAAACTTAAGGATAAGTTGTTACTGTTCTCAAACTCCAGAAAAAATATGAATGCACAAATGCACGGCTAACAAAACAAACTGATTCTTTAAATGAACAGAAGATTGACACTTAACATTTGAAGACATCTCAAGGTATTTGATGACATCATTTCGGTACAAATTTCGTCTTTAACTAGAACGAAAAAGATCTCAGTCAACATAACGTTGCCATCCTCGACCTGTCATATGTCACACTCTCTGATGCTCGACAAACAAGCTTGCGTGAGACACTCTTTATTTTTCATATATATTTTTAGCGCAACTGGAGGCAAGCCAAGGGCTCAGTAAACAAGAGGGCCATAAAATACATGTTGTCCGAAAGTCAGGATCAATATTTTACCTAAGGGTTGCCTTGAAAAGACTGCTGAAAGTATCTATCATAACTGAGGCGAGATTAATTAAGAGAGACAGTCGCTTGCAGGTGTCACCGCTATAAGGAGTAGAGGGATAAAACTTTTTTTTTTTTACGTAATAGCCTATAGTTACTGTAGGGCGTAGACTATATCTTTTCAGGGGCCCGATGTACGGCTATGAAGGTGCATATGAGGGCTGTGACTGTTAGCCCTCGCCCGTGGTGGCGCAGACAGGATTTTTTGAGTGACTCCTGTGATGATTAGAGGCTCATGTCATCCCCCTGTGTCCTTCAATGCACTTGCCGTCGAAGGTAGAGTTGATGGGCAGCATGTAGGTCATCTTCGGCCACTCGGCGATGGAAGAAAGATTTTGCACCCGGCAGGACTGGAAATTGTGACACCGAGCTGATCACTTCTGCGCGCTAACCTTTCAACCACCGCCTCCCCAAGAGTAGACGTAGCCATTCATAGGAGGTTTAGGAACGAGGATATTTTCAACTTTTGCTTAAGCAGGACTTTGTGTAGCACATTTGCGTAGTCTAGTAATTAGAAGAGCAGTAACCATTGACAAATCGGTCAAGGAAAACATAGGATGCCACTTTGCAGTGTAAATAGCTGAAAGGGAAGAGTTTGTGGGAGGAGACAGTTAAAAATATGTTAAAGAAGACAGAATGGCACTTCAGGAGGCTCACTCAACCTTTGCTAGGGGAAAATAAATTAGTTTCGAGAGAGGAGAATTTTTGTTTGTTTGCTTTTTTGATAAGACGAGTCATTTATTTCCAAGAGCGTAAAGCTTATAGAGAAAAATCATAAGAAACTAGAAGTAAACAAAATGCATTCATACTAAAACACAAGAACAAAAAATGAGACCGAAAATTCTGAAAACAATCTCAATTCATGTTAATGAATAAAAACATCCATCCCTCCCTTATTGAGGCAGCAGCGGTCCTGGCCTGAAGAGTGGACGTAAGGGAACATAAACATTAAGTACAATAATCAAAACATGGACCTTCGTGATCGTGGAATTTCGTCGGTTCTTAAACAAGTCAATAAACAAAGTATCACCAAAACCCTAAAGCAGCTGACTCACTAGCTAAGTGTCTCTTAGAAACCTTTACTGACCATCACGAAACATGAACGATCGACCTCTAACCATTCTCCTCTGAGTAGGTTTTCAAGGCTCAGAATGACATTAGTGCAGAGATACAACGTCTAAATGTAAGGATTTTGCGTTGCTGTCCTACAGTGCGGGAGCAAACAATAATCGTATCTGATACACTAAATCCTGTAGACTGTAGAGGAATTATTACATATTCTTATACCTATCATAATCACATACAGACAATGCCGTAAAAATAAAGGAACCCAGCGACGTCACGCATCTCAGGTTAGGAATACAATGACAACCACCTGTCGATGACTCCTCTTCTTCCCCTCCCCCTTTCTTCCCCATCCCAGGGATTCCTATTCAGGCAGCGCTGCGAGGCCCGTCCTCAGCGCACGAGGATCACCTGCATCCCTCCTAACAACCTGCAAGTCTCGGGAGTATTTAGTGCGCCCAGCCGACATCCATCTGATGGTGCTGATACCTCCAGACGCAAACTACCCTTTGGTGGCAGTAATGAGAGTCAATTAGCCTTTAATGGCGAGCATAAACTCTGTAGACACACTGAGTAACCGCTAATGACCACAACGTCCCGTGATACCGAGGCGTCTACAAGACCTTGGCCGCAGCCTCGACAACACCCCCCCCCCCACACACACACATACATATACACACACACACCAACACACACAACACACACACAACACACACACACACACACACACACACACACACACAACACACACACACACACACACACACACACACACACACACACACACACACACACACACACAAATGGAGTTCCGCCGCCGCAGGTTATTGAAAGGAGTTGCAAAAAGTGTTTCCTTTTTTAGTTTTTAATGAATCATTCTTGTTATCCACAAATACATTTTCGCCTCTATTATGATCACGATATTTATCAACATATTCAGTCATATATAACTAATTATGAATTTCGTTCAGTAAAATCTAATTTCTGCTGAAAAAGGAAAATGACAAGAACTAGCTTGTGTTGCCTATATAGTATTCATCGGAGCATTAAAGGGAGAGGTGGGGAGTGCAGGGTACTCGCCCCCCGCCCAACAAGTAACTCAGGCACTGCTGCTGGCATTTACCTGACCCTACACAAGCCTGGTTCACGGGCACCACTACAAAGTATCCACCATGGCACGCCACTTACGTTTCCTCTACCTACTTCTGCCTTTTCCCTAGTGAGTCAGGACACTTACATGGCCGCGCCTTGTCTCGCCCCACCGCTGACCCTCTCGCGGGAGTTCATTAGGTAAGAATACAAGGCTCTGACACCCCGCCGCCTGGTCCACACTCCCTCATTATAACCACACGGCACTGCTGGGCACGCATCCTTATCTCCCCTACACGGCCCTGAGCATATCTTATCACCAGGGAAGCATTCAGCGGCGTTGTTATTTTCACCTCAAGGCGTCGCCCGGTGAAGAAAACGCCAATGAGATTTACGGGAACGGAAAACAGAGCAACGGAGAGATTTCAAGCCCCATTTGCGAGACTATTTTATGAATATTTATCCCCGTAGCCGAGGGAAAGTTATCGGGGCCAACAATGAGCCTCGACTACCACGCTGCTGGGTCCCTGAAACTTTCCTAAAATTAAATGGTTCGTGCCTAGAGTTATTAGGTTTTATCGCCATCGTTTCAAAATGGCATATGTTATTTAATCGTTGATTACCTACCTTGTGCGTCATTCAGGTAAGGGTGAAGCATCATTCGCCTGAGGCTTACTGAGATACACTGCATTGATGTGCCTGCCTATCTATTCTACCTACGTACCTATCTGGGTACCTATCAGTCTATAAAACTACATACATGTCTATCTACTTATTCGTCTACAATACTATCCTGTTCTCCCACATGTAATTTACTATATAGTATGTGGTGGTGTGTAGTGTCAGCAGATACCTTCGTTATAAAGTGACGGGTGGCACATTCCCGTTCTCTATGCGAGTATGTGGTTTCCGAGTGAAGACGCTTGGCTGTAGCTCCGAAACTCACCATATATATAGGATCTTCTCGATCTTCTTGAAATACCCTCATTGTGATTCCCACGCAAAGTTACCATGTAATGCCCAGGAACACCTAACCTACTCTAACCGTAACCTAACGTACCCTAACCTGATGTGTTCAGGAGTAAACGCCACATACTCTTCCAGAAAACGAGAATATGCTGACGGGTGTCCTGTGATCTGTTTTTCATATATAATCATATTTAGAATCTTCTGCTCGTGTAATACTTTCAAGCTTAAAACTGTGGTGCGAGTCTGTTCCTAAAACAATCGAGCACAAAGGAAAGTAACAGTAAGGTAGTTAGTTATAAGTGGCTGTGACGAGGGTGTCTGTCAGCACGCCATGAACAACACTGTGTCATGTGTGAGCCAGAGAAGCAGAATACCCATCACCAGACTGACATGCAGGCTGTACAGGGAAGGCAGCGAAAAAGAAAAAAAAACCATGGCATAAAAGTCCCATGATTCGCTAATTAATGGCTGATAGTTTAGAGTATGAGCAGAAAAATTGTCACACTTGTGTTATGGTGACGCTGATCAGTGAGCGTCAACAGATAATATCAATACATGTGGGTAACATTGATCTTATAGATGGTAATGTTAATTGAATATATTGTTAGGTAATGCAAGACACAAGCGGCGTGACCCTGTATATGGAATCTTCACCTGAGACCACAGGTGTCACTATAAAAATCCAGCCTGCGCCACCATCGGGCGAGATCGACCAACATCAAGAATCTCCATATGCCTACAGGCGCTATAGGCTATAACGTAGAAAAAAAAAAAAAAAAAAAAAATATGACGCAAAACTTTGTCAGCATGCGATGCTTCCGCCTGGTGGTGGTGGTGGTGATGGGGGTGGGGATCACCCTCGTCCTGAGAAGCTTGGTGGAGGCCGACAAGCTGCGTCAGGTGATGAGAGCCTGGAGAGACACCAGGGCCCCACACCACCCTGGGTAGAAGATGCGGGGGCACCTGGTCGCCGCCTCGTGGCTGGCGTCCCCAAGGAGCCCCCTGGCGGAGTGCGGCTTCCCCCTGGGTGACAGCTGGGGGGAAGTGCTGCCCATGGTGGTGGGTAGCAAGGAACGTCTGGCCTGTCTGGAGAGGAGAGGCTGGAGAGGCAGGTCCAGAAGGTCGAGCAGGAACACAAGACGTTTGTGTTCTGCTTCGTGTTGATCATGTGTGTGGCGCTGGTGGTTGTGTTTGTGGCCCTGGTGGCAGGGTGCTCCTGGCACGGCAGACCCTGGCGCGCCACCACCGCCCCCACGAGAAGGGAAGCGAGGCAGTGTCCGTGCTCGCACCAGGC
>JACEEZ010007184.1:791664-794164 GCA_016584305.1 Chionoecetes opilio
GTTGTGTTGTTGTTGTTGTTGTTTTACATCACAAAGAACTGGCCAAGGGCACAACAAAAATGGGTAACACAAAGCCCGCTTAGTTGCCAGTCCCTATAAAGAAGACAGTAAGAGAATAAAATAAAAAAGAGGGGTGAGCCAATTTAGTTCGAGAGGTGTCTTGTTACTCTTCTTTTGAAAAGATGTAAGTCATAGGAAAGTGGAAAAATAGAAACAGGAAGAGAGTTCCAGAGTTTACCAGTGAAAGGGATGAAAGAGTAAAGATACTGATTAACTCTTGCATTAGGAAGATGGACAGAATAGGGATGAGAATGAGTAGAAAGTCTTGTGCAGCGAGGCCGCGGGAGGGGGGAAGGCATGCAGTTAGCAAGTTCAGAAGAGTAGTGATTGGCCTTAATGGATAATGATTAATGGATTAATGGATTAATGGATTAATGGATTAATTGGATAATGACAATTGCAAATATGGAATGATATAGAACCATTCCAATAAGGAACGGCATATTGTGAACTTGATTTGTTCGGAGGGAGGGATTGCAGAATATGGTTAAAACAAAGAAGGCATCGGTCATGGGCGCGTATGCTCGTCTTGCATATCCTCGTATCGTATCATTGCTGCGTATCAGTGTGGACGGGCGAGCGTTGCATCGCTGCGCATTCAAACGTAATACGAAGATATGCAACGGGACTGATCGGCCATTTCTCGATATATCGGCGTTGCGGCAAAGGAATGATATGGCCGTCCATAGTCAAGGGTGGAAAGGGGGCGTGTCAGTGTCCCTTGGCATGTTCATTGCAATGCAGCGATGATGCGGGGGAGTTAGCATTGCTGCACTGTGTACCGCATCACTGGGTAGTTACGCAGCGATGATGCGGGGGAGTTAGCATTGCTGCACCGTGTACCGCATCACTGGGTAGTCACGCAGCGATGATGCGGGGGAGTTAGCATTGCTGCACCGTGTACCGCATCACTGGGTAGTCACGCAGCGATGATGCGGGGGAGTTAGCATTGCTGCGCCGTGTACCGCATCACTGGTAGTCACGCAGCGATGATGCGGGGGAGTTTAGCATTGCTGCACCGTTGTACCGCATCATGGGTAGTCACGCAGCGATGATGCGGGGGATTAGCATTGCTGCACCGTGTACCGCATCACTGGGTAGTCACGGAGCGATGATGCGGGGGAGTTAGCATTGCTGCACCGTGTACCGCATCACTGGGTAGTCACGCAGCGATGATGCGGGGGAGTTAGCATTGCTGCGCCGTGTACCGCATCACTGGGTAGTCACGCAGCGATGATGCGGGGGAGTTAGCATTGCTGCACCGTGTACCGCATCACTGGGTAGTCACGCAGCGATGATGCGGGGGAGTTAGCATTGCTGCACAGTGTACCGCATCACTGGGTAGTCACGCAGCGATGATGCGGGGGAGCTAGCATTGCTGCACAGTGTACCGCATCACTGGGTAGTCACGCAGCGATGATGCGGGGGAGTTAGCATTGGTGCACTGTGTACCGCATCACTGGGTAGTCACGCAGCGATGATGCGGGGGAGTTAGCATTGCTGCACCGTGTACCGCATCACTGGGTAGTCACGCAACGATGATGCGGGGGAGTTAGCATTGCTGCACCGTGTACCGCATCACTGGGTAGTCACGCAACGATGATGCGGGGGAGTTAGCATTGCTGCACCGTGTACCGCATCACTGGGTAGTCACGCAGCGATGATGCGGGGGAGTTAGCATTGCTGCACCGTGTACCGCATCACTGGGTAATCACGCAGCGATGATGCGGGGGAGTTAGCATTGCTGCACCGTGTACCGCATCACTGGGTAATCACGCAGCGATGATGCGGGGGAGTTAGCATTGCTGCACCGTGTACCGCATCACTGGGTAGTCACGCAACGATGATGCGGGGGAGTTAGCATTGCTGCACCGTGTACCGCATCACTGGGTAGTCACGCAGCGATGATGCGGGGGAGTTAGCATTGCTGCACAGTGTACCGCATCACTGGGTAGTCACGCAACGATGATGCGATACATGGATATGCAACAAGTGGATACGCATCTTGATGGTGATGGCGTGTGTGGCAATGTCCACCATTATCAGGTGCACATGGTGGCGGGGCGTTGCCACTATTGCATCTAGTTGTTGTGAACCCGCGTGTCATATCATCGTTGCGATGCACCCATTGATGGGATACGGTCGGTACAGCAGATCTATTACCCCGCATCGACACTGCATTGGAATGAACGTAACATTGACATGCTCCCCGTCCACACCTGACTAGGGAGCGTCTTATCATCCCTTTGGTGCAACGCTGAAAGATCGACAAATAGCCGATCGATCCTGTTGCCTGTCTTCGTATACGCAACGGTGCAACACTTACCCGTCCACGCTGATATGATACGCTGATTTGCAACAACTGCATGGGTACACCCCTTTACAGTCCATAATGGTCTCAGCAGTGATAATGGTAACCCTGCTGACTGCGCACGGCTAA
>JACEEZ010007184.1:799164-819164 GCA_016584305.1 Chionoecetes opilio
GCTCCATTTAATCACACATCATTATCCTGCCCAACAAGCTGGTAAGACGATGGTAAAAAGAAGAACTATCATGCAGCGTTTAATGACAGACTTGTTCCAAACCTGCCTGACGCAGTAACCGTAAAGTGCTGATGCTCACTGCCTTCTGAATTGATGAGGATTTGGAACAACCCATCTCGAATGAACTACCAGAACTATCTTACCAATAACTTTCACATCTGAGCAATATACAAGGCAGTCCAATGGAATGTATGATGGCGTGATATCCGTAGAGGGGGCAGGAAGCAGCTTTCTAGAATGTCACAACACTAATAATAATAACACTTCTGACCTATCAAAACGTGTTGAGCCACAGTATTTATGTCTTCGCACAACAAACACTTTACGACGCTTCAGCAGATCCAGTCTTCGTTTTTATTGATGCCCTTCACTTAAAATTGCCAGGAGAGGCCACACACCTTGTTTTAGGTCTCACCACAATGATGAAGCAAACAATGAGGCGATACAATTACCCCGGATTATGTGGTGTTCGCTGGCATAAAACAACCACATTTGACGTGTAAGTGATCACCGCCGCGCTCCTGGAATCCCATGAAAAGACCTTCCACCTTCGAAGTGAGATGAAGGGCGCTGCGGGGAGACCAAGGGAACACTAGCCATGCAACTCATTTTCCGCGCCAACGATCTCACTTGGCTTTCTTTGCAGCCTTGAGGGGAGCCGCGGCCACAAAGAATCAACGCAACACGGCGGGACTCTTCAAAAGGGATGATGACGAACGAGACAGGGAAGGGAAAAAGTCACCCTGGAAGCCGACCTCCTCCCCTGCTGAGGCTGCCGTGTTGAGACCAGACACTAAGGGTCGGGAACAGCCTCTGGTAGGCTATAGTGCTGTGCCGGGCTGTGAGGACACTCCATTGGGGGTCTCCAAGCACCACAAAAAAACCACCACATCATGAAAGGCAAAAGAACTCTAATTGCAAAACACGGCTTGACCCACTGAAAAGGTGAAATCGTCAAGGGTTGAAACAGGACGAGGCAACCACCGCGATACGCACACACGCCGTATACAATGGCAACTGAGGTACACAGTAAAAAAAAAAGATAACATGAAATGCGTTTAGATTTATTGTGACGTCATTGAATAAACATGTTAGTAGATTTAATGAGTAAAAATTTGCACACACAAACACACATAGGCACGGTTCGATATTCAACAGTCATCCCGTCAAAACGAAGCGATACAGAGCAAAGATTTTAATTTTCCGGCGTTGACTCTTGTGCGTTAAGAGTGACGCACTGCCTTGTTTATCGCCACGATGTCCACTCACGTGACGTTTGGCAGATAAGAATTGCTCTCTCTCTCTCTCTCTCTCTCTCTCTCTCTCTCTCTCTCTCTCTCTCTCTCTCTCTCTCTCTCGTGTCTGTTCTGCTGTGCGTATGTTCGTTTTTCGAGTCCTTTCTCACCTTAGTGGTTAATTGCTATACACATTCTTTCCGAAGACGCATCCACACATTAGCAAATAACATCCACTGTTTTCTCTCTCATGTATATGTACCTATTTTGGTACATATGCTGCGGAGCTGTGCAGTGTGTGTGGTGTGTGTGTGTGTGTGTGTGTGTGTGTGTGTGCGACTGGGCGGTGTGGTGTGTTGAGAGGATCGTAATTTTGTACTACGTAGGATGATTACAGTGAGTTGTGAGGCGCCTGTGATGGAAACTGTGTAGTGTGGTGCGTAGGCGATGGCGGAACAATATGTGCACATGTGTGTGTGTGTGTGTGTGTGTGTGTGTGGTGTGTGTGTGTGATGTGGTAAGAGGGAATTTACACATAGGGTGATAATGGTGAGGCAGGAGAGGCGTGGTGAGAAAAAGGTGTGTATGTGCATGAGCGGCGAGTGGTCAGGTATGGCAAAGGACGATGATTTTGGGGGGCCAACATGACACCTATCACTGTCCAGGTGCTCATCCCATCATCCCGCCCTTTCCCTTCTCCTCTGTACACCTCACGCAGCGGACCTTAACACCCTCGCCCCTACACCAATGGGCACCCTTCACACTCTCTAATAACGGGGATGAGTCGTGTGAGGACAGACGCAGAGAAAGAGGAATGTGCAGGATGTTTTTCGGGCGTAACCATCGGACATGCGGGAGACGAGACGATCATTCTTTCTGCGTGAAACTGATGGTAAGAAGAAAATGTGAGGTTTTTTGTTATCTGCAAAGAATCCGTGACTTCCGGTTGAGGATCACGTTGAGATGAGTTGCCTGGGTGAGATTTGGTGTTGTGGTGGTGTGGTGTGAGGCTGAGTACATCATCTCACGTTGTCCAGGCTGTGACGAGGTAACATTTCAGAGAGAGCTCCCGTTAGCTAAAATTATATATAGCTACTCAAGACAAAGCCAGGTGTACAAACATACATACAGGTGTACAGGTGAATATTAAAAATCTTGTAATATTGTCTCATAATTTGATTGCTTAAAACAGTAAATATATAAAACAATTTACATATACCCTCACATTCTGACTTATAGTTTACAAAAGTTTACAAGTTACGTTTATAGTTTACAAGAATAAATAATAATGCAAGGTTTCCTTTTGGCATCGCTTTGATAGATAATAACGGGACAGGAAGCAATGAGCAGCATCGCCCAAACCGCAGGAGAGCGTTGGTCACGGTGCGTCCGAGCAGGTTCTTGGTGAGCGAGGACGGAGGATCAGCAAGCACGTCCTTCATCACCACGTCACGCAGCATCGCGACGGCAAAAAGGCACAGCGAGGAACAGCAGAGGACGTGAATGCTGCATAGCCAAGCACAAGAAGCAATTTGGAGTTCGAAAGCTTGACATAGAAGGTAAATGCTTACTGTGTTAAATCTGAATATAATACATACGTTGTCAATATAAACATTCGTCTGTATTAAAGTAAGAATTTTCGTATTAAAACTAACGTTGCGTCACCAATGAGAAAATGTTAATTAGAAATATAACGATAAAGAAAAGGAACCTCAAACACGTAGAGCTCTTTGTGTGAGGGGAAACTGATCTCATTAATACCGTGCGCAATTAAGGAACGGCATATGTAAGAGTAGGTTTCTCTTAACAGCGTGTTGATATTCATTATAACAGCACTGAACGGACAGTTATGAGTATGGCAAAGAGTACGGCAAAGATATACACGAAGGAACGAGGGAAGTGAGTCGCCCGATAACATGACAGATACGAAGGAGGGAAGGACCGGGACAGCAGCCACCAGATGGGAGAGGGGGAGATCTTTGTTCCCTGGTAAAGAGAGAGAAAAAACGCCCACCTCCAAACCCACACCCCGACACACACACACACACACACACACACACACACACACACACACACACACACACACACACACACACACACACACGCACACACACACACACACACACGGTATGCGTACTGTACATGCAATACTATTAAAAAAAAAAGAAGTCCATCAGCAAGGTCCTAGGTCACAAACTAGACGCGGACGTGTAGGTAAATACGTGGAGAAGGAAGATGCGAGGGTGATGGTGAGACAGGAGGGCGCCACGGAGTCTCGCTTGTCCAGTGAGACTCAGAGCAGCGTCAGAGGTGGACTACTGATGAGGCATAATAGGCACAACTTTTTATTCTTGATCATTCCGATATGTGAGCACTCTGTGATACACGAAAAACGACGGAAAACTTGAATGTATAAGGGTGTGCCTATATATGATTGTGAAAATAATTTATTTATGAAACAGGAATAGCTAGTTCCCTGATTAATCCAAACCTTACAAAGTTGAATGATCATTGGATAAAATAATGATACTGGCGCAATGAGAATGTCATTCCACAAAAAAACGCATGAGTTACGCATAATTGAATTGTTTTGAGATGGAGCACCTGTCTTCAATTAGCGTGTGGGAATGAGGTGATTCTCATATAGTTCACAGCGCAAGGTGACCTTACCATCCACGTCCTGTCCTTTCACCGATACACACACAAATAAGCTGAAGCTAATGACTAACACTAAGGGTGAAATGGAATAATTACTGGTGGTGCGGCGTCAGCGATCCCTCCCTCCGTCCCGCCACCCTGGGGGACAATACTGTGTTTTGCTGCCGATTTAAGTAAATAAAGAAAGACTCGAGGATTATATTTTGGTAATGAACTCGTCCTTTACGCCTTTGGGGATCCCTCTGTCATCCCTCGAGACCCTCAATTTGCGACGACCCGGAGCTTTGAAGATAATGGCCGGGGGCGGACAGAGCCCGAACAGCATGTGCCTGCAAGGAGCTAATTACCTGGCTGGACAGGCCCAGGTGGTGCCTGCCAGACGCTTTCCGCCTCAGGGAAACAAGCCTTGGCTTATCCTTGAATAAGGACGATTATCTTCGAAAGCAGGTTGTGCCTATGCCCGTGGGCGTCTAATCATACTTAAGCCTTAAGTTGTTGGCCACAACGACAGCTGACCGGGCAGGGGAATCCGCCCTCGCAACCCCTAACATCGCTGTCTCGTTCATGACAGCGGCGCTGGGTCGCAGGTTTATGAAACAGCGATCAGCCGTCACCTTGGAGTATCCTTGTTTCAACTTTGCCTCTGATTTCTTTTCATGACAATGTCTTTGTGATTAATGTCTGTGTACATGATCCACATCAAAATACTTAAAACACTTACACTGGAACCGTTAGTACGCAGCAACAATAATTATTTAACCCCAATACTGAACACACACACACACACACTATATATATATATATATATATATATATATATATATATATATATATATATATATATATATATATATATATATATATATATATATATATAATATACACACACACATACATACACATACACACTGCCTGGGTGGTCAAGTGGATTACGAGCATGTCTGGTCATTCTGTGGTCGCGTGTTCAATCCCCACTCGCTCCCCGGGGTTTTTCACTGACAAATATGGGCGGTCACTGTCCTCCTTGAGCAAGGGGATGGGGTGTGTATGGTGTGTGGGGTCCCAACGTTATATAAAGATCGGGCGCTATGAGATCCAAGCACTTTTCGGGAGGCCAAACTGGCGATCGCGAGTCCAGCTCGCGTGGCAAGACCGTGGGTGAATTACACACACACACACACACACACACACACACACACACACACACACACACACACACACACACACACACACACACACACACACACACACACACACGGGTACTCCGTAGTGTAGTGGTAGCACGCTCGGTCCACCTGACCGACCGTCACCACCACCGTCAGTTCACCTGACGTCTCCGTGGAGTGAGGTTGTGCTGGTTGAGCTTTCGAGATTAGAATGGCTACGTCTGTGATGGAGAGTGTTGTGGAGGCGGAGAGAGAAGTGGTGTTGTGTGCTTCTGCAGGGGTTGAGAGTGGTAGTGTGGTAGGAGTGAAGGAGGATGAGGTTAAAACTAGTGTGGTAGAGGGAGTGAGAAGGGTCGAGGGAGAGTGTGGAGATGCGCTTAAGACTATTCTGGAGGCGATCGAAGACCTGAAAATGAGCGTTGCAAGTGAAGTGAACGAATTGAAAAGCGTTGTGATGAAGCAGGAAATAGAGATACATTCTTTTAAGTGTGGAGGTGAAGGTCCAAGTGGAGTGAGTGGAGGGGCACATGCGAGGGATGTACCTGTAGGGGTACCAGAGCGAGATGTGACTCGAGAGACTACTAAGGTCACCAGTAAGTCACCAGGGATTGGTGTTTGGAAGGTAGTTGATCATGGAGCCCGCCCGCAGGAGAAAAAGGTAAACAATGACCATGTTGTGTGCACGAGCTCATTTCAGGTACTCTCAGGGCTGCAAGAGGGAAATACGGAGGTAAGGAAGGTGGACGATACATCATTACCCGAAGGTAAAATCTTGGTTGTTGGTGACAGTCAGGTTAGGCATCTTGACAGCAGGTTCTGTGATAGGGAAGGGATGCGCATGAAGTCGGTGAGTTATCCAGGGAAGGGGATAGGTTATGTTAGTGACAAGATAGTTGAGTGCATGGCGGACCAAGGGAAAAAGCCCATCGTCTGCCTGAGCGCTGGGGGAAATGATGTTGAGTGTGTAAGAAGTGAGGAATTGCTACGGCGGTTCAAGGAAGCTGTAGGTAAGGTTAGGGATAGGGGTGGGTTCCCTGTGGTGTGTGGTGTCCTTCCAAGACGCTTTATTGACGACTTGTGGTACTCCAGGGCTATTGCAATGAATTGCCGGCTGGCACTTCATTGCAAAGACAATGGTTGGACCTTTGTAGACAGCTGGGACCTCTTTTTCGGGCATAACCACCTCTACCGCAGGGACGGGGTGCACTTTTCGAGGAAAGGAGTTCAGATCTTGTCTGAATCCCTTGAAAGGGAGGTAGATGCACTGCAGGCTTTTTTAAGACAGAGAACCGGGTTTAGACACTGGGGTCGGGGTAAAGGAAACTTGCGACACTAGGAGGAGTATCAGAAGGCAGGGAACTAAAGTGATTCGTAAGGAGAGAGTGAGGAGGGGTTTAGTTAAAGATAAAGGGAAAATGGACAAAAAGAAGAGGAGTTGCTTGAAGGTTTACTATACAAACTGTAGGAGTATTTTTAAAAAGATAGATTTCCTGAGAGGAATAAATAGTGTAGAGGATTTTGATATAATAGCATTAACAGAAACATGGTTGGATATGTCAGGAAAGGTATTTGATCCGGAAGTCGAGATAGCTGGGTATAAGTTATTTCCCAAGGACAGAGTAGGCAGACGAGGTGGAGGAGTTGCGCTTTATGCAAGAGATGCATTGCAGTGCTGTGTTAATAATGTTATAAGAACAAATGACAGCATAGAGTCTATATGGGTAGAGGTTACGGAGGGAACTGAGCAAATGGTTTTGGGTGTAGTGTATAGGCCTCCAAACTTATGTAAAGAGGATTCAGCTCCTATATGGGAAGAAATAAACAAGGCCTGCAGATATAATCGACTATGCGTGGTGGGAGATTTTAATCTTAGGAATATAGACTGAGATTTAATGATAGGTGACAGCGACGCAGATGAATTGTTAAATATAATCCAGGATAACTTCCTAAGTCAATCAATCAAGAAGCCTACTAGAGGAGATAATATTATAGATCTATTACTGACAAATAGAGACGATTTAGTTACAAATGTGGAGGTCGGTGGGAATAGCGACCATTATGAGATCAGATTTAGCTTAAAATGGGAAGTTGGAAAATTAAGTGGCAATAAGCATCGAATACCTAATTTCAGAAAGGCCAATTATGCAGGATTAAGAAGACACCTGGAGGTTATTAATAAGAGGTGTGGGATGGAGGGGAAGAAAGCTTCCCAGGATAACGACAGGGCGATGACAGCTGGAAAGGCCAATTATGAAGGATTAGGAAGGCACCTGGAGGTAACTGGCGCGGTTAAATATGGAAGTGAGGTCATGGCTGAGGAGGTAATTAGAGCGGTTAGACAGGGAAGTGTGGTCAGGGCTGAGGAGGTAATTAGAGAGGTTATAAATGGAAGTGAGGACGGGGCTGTGGAGGATTATACCTCATTTGTAAAGAATATAATTGACGGACAGAAAAGAAATATTCCTTATAGGGAAATAAGGTCCAGAAAGAGTGATCCAAAATGGATGACCACCAATTTAAAACACAACATTGGAGTAAAAAGAAACATTTATTGAAGGTTCAAGGCAGGATTGGTAAACAAAGAACAGTATAACGTGATGGCGAGGACAGTGAAGAAATTAACTTGAGTTGCTAAGAACAATTATGAGATTAAAGTAGCAGGACAGGCGAAAAGTGACCCAAAGGGGTTCTATCAGGTATATAAAACAAAGACAAGGGAATTAGTTGGGCCGTTCAGGTCAGGACAGGGTGAGGTCTTAAATACGGATGAGGATATGTGTAGGAGTCTAAATGATTATTTCTTAAGTGTTTTTACGGAAGATACACAGACGATACCTGATAGTGAACAGATGTTCAAAGGAAGCGATGAGGAGAAACTCAAAGATATTGTGATAACTAGGGAATTGGTGGAAGAGGGTATAGATCAAATTAAAAATTTTAAATCGCCAGGACCAGATGAAGTGTATCCCAGGGTATTAAAGGAATGCAAGGAGGTTGTTAGTGAGTCGTTAGTGTACATTTTTAGGAAATCGGTTGAGATAGGAGATGTGCCATTATTGTGGAGGAAAGGAAATGTTGTTCCCATATTTAAGAAGGGAGACAGAGGACTAAAGTCAAATTATCGACCCGTAAGTCTAACATCAGTGGTGGGTAAATTATTGGAATCTATTATTGCAAAAAACATTAGAGAGCACTTAGATAAACATAGTTTGATCAATGATTCACAACATGGATTCACCAAGGGTAGGTCATGTCTCACCAATTTATTGAGTTTTTATAGGAAAGTTTATGAGACGGCAGATAATGATAAGGATTATGATATAATATATTTGGACTTTAGTAAGGCATTTGACAAAGTACCACACGAGCGGCTCTTAAATAAGGTTAGGGCTCATGGAATAGATGGGAAGGTTCTTCATTGGATCAGAGCTTGGCTAAGTAATAGGCAACAAAGAGTTACAATTAATGGTTCTAAATCTGAATGGGGACTGGTGACAAGTGGAGTTCCACAAGAGTCTGTTTTGGGTCCAATACTATTTTTGATTTACATCAACGACTTGGATAGTGGGATTAGCAGTGATATCAGCAAGTTTGCTGATGATACTAAGTTAGGTAGGATTATTGGATCACAGTCTGATGTAAACATATTGCAGGGAGACTTAGATAAACTAACGAGTGGGCAGTCAGATGGCAGATGGAATTTAATATTGATAAATGCAGCGTTATGAATGTTGCTAGAAAAAACCCTGGTAATAATTAAATAATAGATACACGATAAACAATGTATCGCTGAAAAGATCAGAAGGTGAAAAAGATCTTGGAGTGAGGGTGAGCCCAGAACTCCGACCTAGGAAACAATGTATTGAGGCCAGAAATAGAGCTAATAGAGTATTAGGATTCATTACCAGAAGTGTTAAAAGTAGAAGTGCGGAAGTTATTCTAAAGCTGCATCTGGCTCTAGTCAGGCCTCACCTAGACTATGCGGTTCAGTTTTGGTCTCCATATTACAGGATATAGCCTTGTTAGAAACAGTGCAGAGAAGGATGACCAAAATGATACAAGGGATGCGTAACTTTAGTTATGAGAGGAGATTGAAGTTATTAAAATTACACTCGCTCAAGAGACGCAGAGTAAGGGGCGATCTGATAAAAAATTTTAAGTGGTTAAAGGGATTTAATAAAGGAGAGGTAGGAAAAGTTCTTACGGCTTTGAACCAGGGTAGAACAAGAAGTAACGGATTCAAGCTGGAAAAGCGTAGATTTAGAAAGGAAATAGGGAAAAACTGGTTCACAAATAGGGTGGTGAATGAGTGGAATGGTCTCAGTAGTTAGTGCGGAGTCATTAGGGAGCTTTAAAGAGGAGCTGGATAGGTTCATGGATGGGGATGAAAGGTGGATGTAGGTAGTGTTAGGTGACAGGAACTACCACGTGTAGGCCTCGCGGCCTCTTGTAGCTTCCTTATTTTCTTATGTTCTTATGTTCTTATCAACAATCGCAGTGTTAATAGAAGGATGGGATCGGGTGGAGTGGGAGAAAGACATTCAAACGTGACATAAGTCGGAGGGACACGAGATCACCCTTAAGGCGGTCACTATAAGTCACACTAACACTTTTTCCGTCAATTTTTTTCGTCAACTTGCTGCAAAGTAACAATTTTTTTACTGCAAGCCGTCACGCACACAGCCGTTCGTCAGCTGTTTCCGTCGACTGTAAACAAACATGGCTCCGACACCCAGTCAGGCTATCGCTGGTATACACTTAATGATGTGTATTGTCAATTGTAGATGAGCCAAACTAGCTAAAAAACGTGCATGGATGCGTTCATGGTTGGCTCGTTGAAAAAAAGGAAAGTGTTTACCACATAAGACTTGAAAGAGCCGAGTTTAGAGGACCATGAGACTATGAGGAACTAACAACAACAATCTAGTCAAGCGAGAGACTGATGGCTGTTATATAAAACCGCAAATAAAATTCATCTACATGTGCAATTAGTCACTTGAATATTTTTAATACTTTCAAATATATTGAATTATAATTTGCAAAAAAATACTGATTTATATCGAATATCTTTAAAGTAATCACTATGGATTTTTATTTGACTATGAAAGTTGACGACAACTTTCCATGTGGAGACAATCATTATCGTCTGACTCATTCAGACGGAAAAAGTTGACGTACCGAGAACAAAACGACGGAAATCGTAGACATCTACGGAAAAAAGTTCTGCTGTGATGGCGTCTTTAGGAAGAAGTAGGAGGGGAAGGAGACAAGGAGGGAGGTGTAAGGCGGTGGCTGAGCGAATGTCCACCACACGAAAGGTTCTACACCTGGCAGCATGCACCTGTGAATGCGTGGCGGGGGAAGGGGGGGACGTGTGAGGCTGTCAGGGCGGAGGAAGGGGGGGAGGGACGTGTGAGGCTGGCGGGGGTTATTAATGCAAGGGTTGAGTTACATCCGTCATGCATTCCTGAGAATTAACTGATACGTGCCTTGCCAAACAGAGCACTGACCTGTCCTCTTGCAGGATTCCTTGAGGGTGTCACGGCCTCTAGACCTGACTCACCTGACTCTCATGCCATGAAGTCGTGTCACTAACCTGAGGAAGAGAAATGTTATTTATACATGAAGTCACTCAGTGTCCCCATTAGTCAGCCTCATCCATTCGAACACTATGACGCTGTATATTTAATATTTTCATTGGCAAATACTTGCGCTAAATTTATTCAATCATGCTACAATCATGTGAAAATTATAGCCTATCATAAAGTTGACTTTATCAAATTCTATATTATTAGTCAGTAAAGGCATGAAGCTGTTTATCCACTCGTTTATCTGACAGCCTGAAATGCACCAAAAGTTTTCATGTGTATGTTTCCTAGAAAACAGACAAAATAGAAATTTCTTGAACAAGACCGTCAGTTCTCTAAAGAATAACATGTGAAAACATTTTTACAACATTCACCGGTCATCCTCGAGGAACTGTGACACAACACTTACTTTTCCTCTTTGTTATTGGCCATACAGACACTCCTGACCCTGGGTTGGCCGAGCCGTTACAGCAGGGCCGGCGAGGCACAAGGTAGCGGTGGAGCAACACGCCCTAGCAAGTGTCCCAGCACACAGTTAGCGCCCCCCCTGGAGTGCCGGCTCTCCCTCCCTCGGGCCCCCTCGCCGGGACCACTATCGCGGCTGGTCATCTCGTCCCTTGCTCTGCGGGATGTCGCTTGTGGGCTTCAACCATTGTTGCAGTCCCCTACCCCCCACGACTCCAGGGCTCCCTAAAGCCCCCTAATCCCCCATAACCTAGCACAGGCCACAGCAGCGGTCAGCCTGGTGGGGGAGAAGCCTCTATCACAACCATCTCCAGCTCTTTATGCACCTCTATTTCCACCTCCACAACAGGACCACCAGGGGTTGCGTAAGCCATTCATTATACGATATAACTATAGAAAAAAAAAGAAAAAAAAAATATATATATATATAATATTCAATGCGCAAAACAAAATTCTACACAAGAAATAAACTTGTACGCCTGAGGTACTGAGTCAACGGCGTGCATAATAAAAAAAACACAAATGGAGAAAAAATCGGCAGAATTGATGCAGCGAAGTATTTTATCATAAAGCTTCCAAGTTATTGTTGTTGGCGCTGGAGGGACTGGACCCACCCACACACCTGGACCAGCTGCGGGGAGCCTCGCGATAACACAGAGAATATATCTTAATGGAATTTGCAACCATTGTGCACAATTAACCCATCATGCAAGAAATGACTATGCAAATTATACACACGAGCAATCAGTGTATAACCTTGATGCCCGCGAGAATAGTAAGCTCTCAAACACTTGCGGTAGTGAGGAATGTTGAAGTGGGTCTCGCCTGCCGGCCAACAAGGTGCCTCGGGCTGGACGGCGGCAGTAAACCCGCTGCCGCTACCGCCGGACAATCGTATCTGCGGCTAAGCGCGTCACTCGGGTCACAACAGAGCCAAGTCCGGCCAGGAACCCGCGCCATCAAAGGGAACATTAGGAGATATTACAAGCTATTAACCACAGACTACACGCTCAACGGGCTCCCGCTTCCTGGCCCGCTACCCCTCTGCAAAGGTTTATCATCCTGGCATATCATCTGGCTTATATATATGATAGACCCAACAAACAAACCACACGCTGATTTTTATTTTCTTATTTATGTGAACAACTCTGCAACATACAACTTCTTAGGAGGATGACATTTACTCTTGCCTCAACATTAAAGGTTGATACATTGAAACATGCTGATTAAAACCTATTCAACAGCCAGGAGGAGGAGGAGGAAGGACCCTCTGGACTCTAACAGATTGCTGGATTCCGGGAGGCTAAGGGAACGTGTGATGCTGTCTGTTGTCGTGCACATCAACCACTAGACACCGACGGCTCACTTATATACATACACACACACATACACACACACACACACACACACACACACACACACACACACAGACACAGACACAGACACAGACACAGACAGACGCGCACACGCACAAGCACACGCACACACACATATAATACATACACACACCACACACACACACACACACACACGCACACGCACACGCACACACACAGGACGGACTTTACTTATATATACTTACACCCACAGACAACATCTCGCCATCAATCAAAAGTGCGTGTCACAGGACCTTACCGAGAGCGAGGATCCCGTTTCCGTGGATTATCTCGCAGCCCACCAAGTCGGCCTCAGAGCCACTTCATGTAAATCCAAATTCATTGAGCCATCGGCAGACCCAGACAACTCGGAGGCTTATTAGCGCCTGTGGCAACACTGTCAAGGTAAGGAGTGCACTGTCCTGCTCGTGGGCTTATTCTCATCTTTTTCTTCAAGGGAGTTACATGTACTACACAAACTAGAGAAAAAAATCGTTAATTAGCGGATCTTTCAGATATTTCGGAATAATTTCATGGTGTATGTGTGTGTGTGTGTGTGTGTGTACTGAATCTAGTAACAATTATTTGCATATAAATGACTTTTTTTACATCGTATGCTAACTAGGGTGCGGGTGCATGACGTTCTCATGTATATAACAGGTTTTGTGTATCTGTGTGTAGTACAATACCGTGTGTGTGACTCACCCAGGGTCTTGTCGTCGCGAAACGGACTCGCGATCGCCAGTTTCACCCTCCCGGTGCGAGCTGGGAGCTCATTATTACCGATCTTTGGGTAATGCTGGGATCTCACAGACCACACACACTCATCCCCTTATTCAAGGGGAACAGTAACCTCCCGAATTTGTCAGTGAAAAATCCCCGTAAATGAGCGAGGATTCGAACCGGCTAACAACAGAATGGTGCGCCAACGCTCTATCCACTTGACCATCGCGGCGGTTTTACGGTGGGTGGGTGTGTGTGTGTGTGTGTGTGTGTGTTGTGTGTGTGTGTGTGTGTGTGTGTGTGTGTGTGTGTGTGTGTGTATGTCAAATGATTTCACACACATAACTCAATCAAGGCTCGTGAATCACCGGTTATAAATCTCTATTATTGTTTGTCATGTACAATTACTTAGGGAGACGTGTGAACAATAGGTGGAGGCGAGGTAGGGCGGCGAGGGCAGTAGTGGCCCAAGGAGTGGATGAGAAGCAGATCTAATGTGAAGAAGACGGATTAGGTGGATGGGATTATACGGTGGAGCAGAAACTTGGGTCTTGGTCTTGGGAATGGAGGAGCAGTGTGGGTAGGAAACGCGGTGGAGTGGAGAGAAATAAATTTGATGTCAGTCTTTAAAATATTAAAGGTTTGACTGTGTGTGTGTGTGTGTGTGTGTGTGTGTGTGTATTCATCTAGTTGTATTTTACAGGTCCTGAGCTACACTCGTATGGCCCCGTCTCCATAGCTACATTTTATCAGTAATCCTTCGTGCTTAGTGTTGGCCGAAACCCCGGGAGGCGGGTCACAAACCCCCGGCTAACACCCGGAACCCATTCACTGCTGGATGGACAGGGTCTCGGTTTTTAAGAAGACCTCCCATCTCTCTTCGCTCCGCCCGGGGATCGAATCCGGGACTTCTCGGTTGTGAACCGACGAGCGTGCTACCACTACACTACGGAGTACCGTAACCCGGAGTACCCTGTGTGTGTGTGTGTGTGTGTGTATGTGTGTAGTGGTATGCTGGTGAAGGGTGAGGGGCGTGGAGTGAGATGGGACACTGCAGTAGAGAAGGACCAAAGTGGTGACAGAGTCGTGGCCAGTATTTTGGAGGGTGGAGTGGCGCGGGGAAGGACATAATGGGGGAGGAGGAGGAGGAGGAGGGCACGAGTGGGGAGCCAAGGGAGGGAGGTAAAGGGTGGAGGAACTGGTGGTGAAGACAAATACACAGGGACGAGGCGGAGCAGGGCGAGGTGGGGCGGGACGCTAAATAGACAGGTGCAGAATTCTGAGGAACAAAAGAGCGAGGTACTCCAAGGTGAGGAGGTTGGTTCTAACTCTTTTAATAACTCTTTGACCCTCTATACAGCCCCCTTTCCTTCCTTCCTTCCCTCCATCACCAGTCCATTCCTCTTGACCCTACCTCCTCCCTCCTCCCTTTCCGACCTCTCTCATGTCTTCGTGCCTCCCCCTCCCCCTCCCCCCCCCCCTTCCTCCCCAACTGCACCCTCCCATCTCATTGGGTTTACACAGGTCTGTCTTAATGGCCGGGCCGCTTACTTTGGCGTCTATTGTTTCTCGCTGCTGTTAATAGATTCTTTGATTGATTTAACATTTGCCTTTGTGTGCGAGTTAAGCCCCAATGAGGTGGAGACAAAAGTCGTACGAGTGTAAAGGCGGAACGGACAAGGAGTTTCCACTTATGTAACTTTGTTTTTCATTTTTGTATTTAGATAAGAATGCAAGGTAGTAGGAAGACCAGGTTTGCGGGTTTTAATTACTATACTATGACCATCTTACATTTCCAAATCTCATGAAAAGGTAGTAGTAGACTTTTTTTATGTTACCTTATTATGGAACTAAAAATGCTGGAAGTCCTAAAAGCCACGATCAATTTTTTTTTTCTATTTACTTTCTCCCTGCTGGGTTTTTTTTTTTTTTTTTTCAAGGAAAAGATTGTTGTCGATGAAATACTGCGGCTTTTCAGCGCTACGAACCTTAAAACTGGCGTGAAGCGAGCGATCACTGCTAGTCATAAATAAAGTTAAAAGGGTCCTTAAAGTGTACATTCTCTCCAAGGGACTCGATCATGCATAGTAAACTGTATTGTCCGCCTCTATAAGATCAGGGCGTGTCCAGTAACATCAAGAATTTTACGACGCTGGATTATCGGCTTGAGGCACGTGGACACTTTTATTTATTCCACTTTATTCCTTTTTATTTTCACCTTATTTTTCAGTCTTGATCGCTGGTGGTTCTTCTCTCGTTTTCTCTCCATTTCTTCATCCAATGCATTTACCCCCCCTATTTTCCTTCCTCTTGAGAAAACAATACAAAATATCATCTTATCACAAACAAAACAATTCTTTATCAATTCATTGCAACACTTCATTATCTAATTCTCAATATGTTTTTCTACTTTATCCATTCAGCATTGTTTTTGTCTCTAGCTTTGCATTCATCTTCCATAATGTATTTCTCCATCCTCGAATTCCCCCGCGCCCTCTATAAGCTCTCCCCGCAGGCTGGACCCAAGGACTCAGCTGAACCAAGTCTCTCTCTCTGCTAAGCATGTAAGACACACAACCCCACCCTCCCCTCTGCCACGCTGGACCCTCGTGCCTCTGTATAAAGTTGTGAGGTGTGGCTGGCCTCTCTCTCTCTCTCTTTCTCTTTCTCTTTCTCTTTCTCTCTCTCTCTCTCTCTCTCTCTCCATATTCCTAGAGAGAAAAGAAAAGACTGCATCACAAAAACAAATATAAAGTCAAGCATTATACAACAAGTTCTACAACACATTCATTCATACATACAAAGGCAAGAACACGGAACTATAACCTCCCCCCCCCCCTTCCACCCTCACAAATTCCCTCCTTCCCTCCCTTCCTCCCACTCTGGCGCCGGGAAAGGGTGGACCGGCCAGCCCTTAAGACTCAGACTTAGACTCAGGACGAGAACCCTTAGATCCGGTATAGAGGACGATAATGATTTTGAGGGAAGGGAGAGGAGTGAAAATTGTGAGTACTTTTATCTTTATACATAGACCACTGTATGATATATAGTGGTCTGTGGCTTATACTATTTGTTTTCTTTTCTCTCTCTCTCTCTCTCTCTCTCTCTCTCTCTCTCTCTCTCTCTCTCTCTCTCTCTCTCTCTCTCTCTCTCTCTCTCTCTCTCTCTCTCTCTCTCTCTCTCTCTCTCTCTCTCTCTCTCTCTCTCTCTCTCTCTCTCTCAACCTGCATGGGGGGTGCGCCCTTTGTCTATTTTGTACCCTTATTTATATATGTATTATGTATTATGTGTACATTATTCACAATAAACGCTTTGATCTGATCTCTCTCTCTCTCTCTCTCTCTCTCTCTCTCTCTCTCTCTCTCTCTCTCTCTCTCTCTCTCTCTCTCTCTCTCTCTCTCTCTCTCTCTCTCTCTCTCTCTCTCTCTCTCTCTCTCTCTCTCAGGAGAAGAGAAACAGAGAGGGATGGAAGGATGCATAGGAGATGGCAACGAAAAGCGATTGAAGGAAGTGAGGTAATGCGGTTTAGAGGGAGGAAAGGAAAAAAAGTGATGAGCGTGAAGTAAATACCGATTACAATAAATACCTGAAATTTGAAAAACGAAAATAGCCCAGAAAGCTGTCACAATCATTCATTGGATTAGTGGTCTTCTCTGTAAGTCTGAATACCTGTGTTAGAGTGTTAGAAAGGAATAGTGTTTGTTACATGGGCATTTCAGAGAGAAAGAGAGAGAGAGAGAGAGAGAGAGAGAGAGAGAGAGAGAGAGAGAGAGAGAGAGAGAGAAAGAAAAAAACCGCAATTTCAAACAAAAAGAGAAAAAGTGAAGTGAGAAATGCGCTAACACACAGGAACAATAATAACAATGAGGTCAGAAAACAGAGGGACAGGAAGAAACAATGAAGGGAAAAGTAAGAAAAAGAGAGAGAAGACCTAAAGGAGAGTGGCAGCGACCACCACACCTGCCCCAAAACAGGTGTGCTGCAGGCCAACACTTGTGATGTCTATTTCAGGCAACAGAACATTTCTCGTCAAGTGGTTTTTTTCATTACACCATGATTACTGTCGCCAGTATGAAGCTTTTCCCTCGTAGCAAACAGGTTTCACTCTCCCTTGAAGCAATCATGTCATGCCCCCACAGCACGGCGATTCTCTCTCTCTCTCTCCTCTCTCTCTCTCTCTCTCTCTCTCTCTCTCTCTCTTCTCTCTCTCTCTCTCTCCTCTCTCTCCTCTCTCTCTCTTCTCTCTCTCTCTCTCTCTCTCTCTCTCTCTCTCTCTCTATCTATCTATCTATCTATCTCTCTCTATATATATATAAAGACATGGCTTCTAGTAGCATAGGTGATAAGACATTCTCAAAGCATTCGTGGACAGGAAAAATAACTACGAGTAGGTAATGGAGAGCTTTTCACAATGATATCAGTACCATTTAACTTACATCTCCTTACAATTACCGTCCAAATTGAAGTCTAAGTATTTATGTGTTATTGAATACATGATTGTAGGTAGTACACATCGATTTCAGAAAAGTGTATTTTACGACAGGTGGGTGTTAGGAAGGTCATTCTAAATGTACACTTCAAATAATCTTCAATATAGTTTTCTCCAGAAAGAGGAGTTGATAAAACATAAATATCTTGCTGCCTGGAAAAAAAATTATTACATTTAACCTGAGAATTCTCCAAAAGGTTTATTTAGCCTATATTTGATTTCCTAAAGACAAACTATAGCAAAAAGGAACACAAAGTTACCTTAAAGAAAAAACTAACAGCATTTTCACGTAATTCGCATTTTATTACATCCATAAAGTAACATTTTATTACATCCATAAAGTAACATTTTATTACATCCATAAAGTAACATTTTATTACATCCATAAAGTAACATTTTATTACATCCATAAAGTAACATTTTATTACATCCATGAAGTAACATTTTATTACATCCATAAAGTAACATTTTATTACATCCATAAAGTAACATTTTATTACATCCATGAAGTAACATTTTATTACATCCATAAAGTAACATTTTATTACATCCAGGAAGTAACATTTTATTACATCCATGAAGTAACATTTTATTACATCCATAAAGTAACATTTTATTACATCCAGGAAGTAACATTTTATTACATCCATGAAGTAACATTTTATTACATCCATGAAGTAACATTTTATTACATCCATGAAGTAACATTTTATTACATCCATGAAGTAACATTTTATTACATCCATGAAGTAACATTTTATTACATCCAGGAAGTAACATTTTATTACATCCATGAAGTAACATTTTATTACATCCATAAAGTAACATTTTATTACATCCATGAAGTAACATTTTATTACACCCATGAAGTAACATTTTATTACATCCAGGAAGTAACATTTTATTACATCCATAAAGTAACATGGAAGTTAACGGATTTTTCCACATTAATATATTTTCTGACGGAAGAGAAAAAAACCTCCTGCTTACCCACCAATACATAAGTATATTGCATACACGAAGAAATATAACAAACCCTTATGTTACACTGCAGCACGTGATCTTGAGAGTGACAAAGAGAGCATCAGCCAACACAACACTAAGAACAACATTTATTCGTCTGTCACACACCTGCATCACGCGTGGTCAGGTATTACGGTCGTCTGAAAACACCACTGCCGGATCTAATATTAGACATGGTGACTGCATAGTAACAGAAAAACAAACTTTATTATTCGCAGATGCACAATAGTAACCGGCGCTGTCCCACCTGTGCCTTGGAAAACATGAAAGTGCCTCACAACCTGCTTCTCACGTGACCGGCCGCACTGTTTTTTTTCCTGCAACCACGTCCTCGCTTCGCACACTTGTTCCACCACCATCACTGCCACAAGGTAATATTTTGCTACCTACCACACAAGGTAATATTTGGTTGCCTACCACACAAGGTAATATTTGGTTGCCTACCACACAAGGTAATATTTGGTTGCCTACCACACAAGGTAATATTTGGTTGCCTACCACACAAGGTAATATTTGGTTGCCTACCACACAAGGTAATATTTGGTTGCCTACCACACAAGGTAATATTTGGTTGCCTACCACACAAGGTAATATTGGTTGCCTAAACAACAAACGGTAATATTTGGTTGCCTACCACAAAGGTAAATTTGGTTGCCTACCACACAAGGTATTTGGTTGCCTACCACACAAGGTAAATTTGGTGCCTACCACACAAGGTAATTTTGGTGCCTACCCACAGGTAAGTTTTGTTGCCTACCACCAGTGTAAAGTTTGTTGCCTACCAGACAGGGTAAAGTTTGTTGCCTACAGACAAGGTAAAGTTTTGTTGCCTACCACACAAGGTAATATTTGGTTGCCTACCACACAAGGTAAAGTTTTGTTGCCTACCACACAAGGTAAAGTTTTGTTGCCTACCAGACAGGGTAAAGTTTTGTTGCCTACCAGACAAGGTAAAGTTTTGTTGCCTACCAGACAGGGTAAAGTTTTGTTGCCTACCAGACAAGGTAAAGTTTTGTTGCCTACCAAAGCTGCCACTCGTAGAAACACAACAGACGACTCCTCTGTTTCATCGATAAGCAAATCTGGTTCCATTTAGCATGTTTTACGTTCAAGAGTTTATTATTATTCGTTCTGGTTTGTGTGCAACATAGACCTTCCTTTCTGTAACTTTATTTTAGTCAGAGAAAAAGACAGAGGAAAATCTTCATTTATTTCTT
>JACEEZ010007184.1:824164-834164 GCA_016584305.1 Chionoecetes opilio
CAAAATTATCATGTACTCGTATTACCTGAGACACCTTGACTTCGACTATTACTTCAGATAAGAAGAACACGGCGGAGTGACATGAGCCTTCTTATCACACGAGCATGAACTGAAGCGACCAACAACAGTCTATTTATAAGCAACATAGACCACATTCTGAAAACGAAATATAACAAAGAAACGGAGGAGGAGGGTGAATAAGAGAAAGCTTAGAAGAGGAAGAAGAATAGGAGTTCGAAGTGCTGGAGATAGAGAAGGAGGAGGAGGAGGATTACAAAGGATTACAAAGGAAACAAACTGCAACAGACCAATAGGTCCTTACAAGGCTGTTTGCCTTAACTACACTACACTAACTAGATAATAAGAGAGAAAGGATAGGAAAGAGAAGACTCCTCCCTACCCACCCATCCCAGCTGGCCGGAAATGAAGTGATACCATGCAATATAGAAAAACTGCATGGAATTTGTGAGGAAAGTGAAAGCTGTAATCTATGGCTAACTACTACTAGTTTGTGGGTGTAGGTTTAGTGCTTGATAGATAGGTCATGTTATGTGTGTTTTGTAATGGTGGGAACACAGTGTGGAGGTTCAAGGGTGGTGCGGCAGCCTTGCCTGGCGTTTTCTTGGGAGGCAGCAGTCAATCAGGCCCCAGCTCCGTTCGATCCACTGCGGATTGCGTACTTTCCATGTAGGACGCCGTACACTTCAATGCTTCCTGCAGCAGTGACCCCTGGTACCTTAAATCCCGATGGTGGTCACTAACTATCAGGACCCTTACTGATCCACAGCCCGTCACAGGTCGAGAGTAGTAGTGGTAACCGTTAACTCGGGGCTATCTGTGTGTGTCATGAGGTCTAATGTAGTGTTGGTGTAGGCTCAATGTGGAAGTTCGAGGGTGGTGCGGCAGCCTTGCCTGGCGCTTTCTTGGGAGGCAGCAGTCAATCAGGCCCCAGCTCCGTTCAATCCACTGCGGTAGTGCACTTTCCAAGTAGGACGCCGTGCAATTCAATGCCTCCTGCAGCAGTGACCCCTGGTATATAAATCCCGATGGTGGTCACTAACTGTCAGGGCCCTTACTGAACCACAACCCGTCACAGGTCAAAAGTTGTAGTAGTGACCGTTTACTCGGGGCTGTCTGAGACGTGTGGGAGGGGTTGTGTAGACGCGACTAGCAATCATTTCACGCAATGAGAGTAAGCATCAGAGGCCCGCGAGATAAATTTATTATTCCGAGATAAACAGTGACAACCGGGGATTTGATATGAAATATTTATCGAGGCGATTTTTAAATGAGTCTATTGTATTTGAGTTTACTACGTCTGAGGGCAACCCATTTCATACGTTTACAACACGGAATAGGAGGAGGAGGAGGAGGAGGAGGAGGAGGAGGAGGAGGAGGAAGAGCAGGAGGAGGAGGAGGAGCAAGAGCAGGAGCAGGAGGAGGAGGAGGAGGGAGGAATGGCAAGAAAAACGAGGCACTATGAAGAGACATCCTTTGGTAAGTTTTCAACACGGCCACCGGCAAAAGTGTGTGTGATGGCCCGGGCCTCGGCGTGAGACCTGTCCGCTCTCAATTTATACGGCTAATCGGCGCTGCAGATTTTATGATGGGTTTATAATTAGTTCATTAGCAGAGTGCAGGGTTATGGCTGGGCCTCCCGACCACTGAGGAGATACTGCGAGTGGCTTCTGGAGCGAGAGAGTGGTAGTTGGAGGAGGAGGAAGAGGTGTGCAAAGGGAAGTCTAGAGCCTCCCACACATGGTTGTCTCGTAATTTCAGTGACCTTGACTCTCCAAACGACTATTAATGATGCTGCTTCGAACGCCGGGCTCTAGATAAGCCACGACCGCCGCTCCGGGGTTATCAGCGCGACACAGACGACAAACCTCTGTATATATCCACCCATGTTTTTTTTTCTTAGTCCCTCCTGCACTATTGATGTTGGACAATTCAATAGATTTCAGCATCTAACTTTCAAAGGAAAATCAAGAAAAAGGAACAAATGAATGAATATAAGTAACGCTGAACAATCTAGGCGATCCTATATATATATATACTATCCTATATATACACACACACACAATATTGTTTTCCCTTCACAGTATCCAAATTTTACAGCTCAAGATTACAGGACGGCAGAAACGACAGGTGGCTTAAATAAACAAAACGCTGACAATCATTCTTCCTTTGACCTGCAGAGGAACAACAGGGACGAAGGGTGAGGCGAGGCACTCCAGAAAACCCTTGACGCATAGCGGGAATTTGACGGACGAGGGGGGCGCAGCGAGGAGGTGGTGGTGGTGGAGGCGGTGATGTCAACCTGGACTATGTGAGCGTGTAGCCAGCGAGCAGCGGTACCCGGGTCACAAAGCAGGACAACTCCCTCTCCCGCCGACCAACCAACGCCTCGCACCCTGACGCTGTGACCCGCCTGAGATATGTGTCCACGACGGGGAAGAAAAAAAGAAAGAGAGAGAGAGAGAGAGAGAGAGAGAGAGAGAGAGAGAGAGAGAGAGAGAGAGAGAGAGAGAGAGAGAGAGAGAGAGAGAGAGAGAGAGAGAGAGAGAGAGAGAGAGAGAGAGAGAGAGAGAGAGAGAGAGAGAGAGAGAGAGAAAAGGAGAGTAATGGAGCAGTGAGGTGAAAAATAAGACAAAAGTAGGAAAAAGAGACAAATAAGTGGCGATGAATGGATGGAGGAGACAGTATATAGTGTGAAGGAATACGAAGAAAATGATTTACTAAGCAGCTAAAAGAGAGGAAAGAGTAGTGTGAAGAGAAAAGGGAGGAAGGTCGATCTTTGGTAAATGGATAGGAGAGAAAAGGGTGGGTAGGTATGAGGAATGGGTAGGGGGTGGGGAGGCTAGAGGGAGGAGGGGGGAGAAGGGGAGGTAACAGAGGCGGGCGGTGATCGAATTGTTACCTCCAGAATATTGCCTAGTTCAGTCACCCTTGATTACATATGCAAGGGACACGATGGCTGTAGCGAAAGGGGTGATTTTCGCATTGGACAAACAGTTTTCAAAGCGTGTAAGTCTCGAGCTTTGGGGACAAATCTATCTAGCGGTCCCAGGTAGAGCGACGCCCGTGGATAGCAGGACACACCCCCTTGATGCGAGGCGAATGTGGGTTATTGACAATATTTACTGACCGTACACCTCGATGGGCGGGCACAGCGCTTGCACCAAACACAGTTATATACCCTGGCTCTTATAGTTTCTCAATCTTGAGGTGAAAACTTATAGAAACTACATTCCTGCGAACACTTGACGAATACTGGGTCAGTCTGGGGCACAGGCGGGGGATGGTGGTGTCCGTGTCTTGCGTGTGGGTGAGACTGGCTAGAAAAGGATGAAC
This sequence comes from Chionoecetes opilio, assembly GCA_016584305.1. Lineage (NCBI taxonomy): Eukaryota > Metazoa > Arthropoda > Malacostraca > Decapoda > Majidae > Chionoecetes > Chionoecetes opilio. Next base: position 827,519 of record JACEEZ010007184.1, read on the forward strand.
GATGAGGGTGCACCAATAATAAATAAATAGATATATAAAAAAGTGCACAAAACAAATAAGACACGTTGAAAAGAAACACAAAATATCTCACCGATACACAGGGCAGTGCTAATATAGTATAGACAGGTACGCATGTAAATAAACACACCGAACACAGTTACATACACAAGTAAACCAGCCCTGTGCGTGTGTGCTATAGCGTGCCGGCGCCCACACCACAACCCCTCACCGCCCACCAACACTCCACCTACGCCTGTCCTGGTGAATAAGTATATAGAAATAAGTCTAGAATATTAAGTCACGCGACATTATCCTCCACAGCGACTAACATCAATTTTACACGAATATACGAGGTCTTATACCATACATTCTCATCGGAGTTCTCCCTCCTCGCGGCCTAACTGGAGGCTCGCTCGTGACTAGGCATCTGTTGAACGATTAAACCCTACGCATTATGCACTCTGATCAGCATGACACGATATATGGATCTGATGGTGATAATGATGGCGACGGTGGTGATGGTTGTGATGGTAACAGTGGTTGTATAGTGGTGATTGCAAACGCTGTTCCTGCTCAGGTATCATCTCCCACTGTTACGTATATTGAGTTAAACATATTATATTCCAACATTCTATCGTTGATAATTATTCCATGATACTGATGATGTTATATCACTGCATTATTCAAAATCTGCGAATACTACGAAGGTTAATAATTCAATACTTTATATTGTTTCATTACAGCTTTGTGACACATTATTGGCATTTCCCACACATATGACATTAGCATGGAAGATATGGAGGCTGCTGAACAATGTGTTCCTTAAAACTATCAACAGAAGCACCACGGGTGAGGCTGAGCAGGTGGTGGCACTTTAATGTGTCTGAATTTATCATGAACGAAACGTGTGTGTGTGTGTGTGTGTGTGTGTGTGTATGTGTGCATATGTGTGTGTGTGTGTGTGTGTGTGTGTGTGTGTGTGTGTGTGTGTGTGTGTGTGTGTGTGTGTGTGTGTGTGTGTGTGTGTGTGTGTGTGTGTGTGTGTGTGTGTGTGTATGTATTCATCATCTAGTTGTATTTTACAGGGCCTGAAGTACACTCGTATGGTCCGTCTCCATTTCAACATTCTTATCATTCATCCTTATTCCTTAGTGCTTAGTGTTGGCCGAAGCCACCACCCCGGGAGGCGGGTCACAACCCCCGGCTAACAACCGGTAGCCATTCACTGCTGGGTGGACAGGGGCTCGGGTTTTAAGGAAACAGCCCATCTGTCTCCGCTCCGCCCAAGGATCGAACCCGGGACTTCTCGGTTGTGAACCGAGCGTGCTACCTCTACACTACGGAGTTCCCTAGGAGGGTGTGTGTGTGTGTGTGTGTGTGTGTGTGTGTGTGTGTGTGTGTGTGTTTCACAATTTCATGAATATTTTTTAATAATGTAAAATAAACAAAAGTATAATGCAGTAATAAGTCTTCACTAATGTGTCAGTTTATGCTAAGTAGGTCCCCACTCCTTAACTAGTCATAAGGCGGTAAAGAGAGAGCGGTGTGAGGTGTGTTGGCTGGGCCCTCAGTCCTCGCCATTTGTCTAGCGGCGGGAGGCGCCCCACCCACCACTGCTGATCCTGGCGCGGCGACGTACTGGTTGCTGGGGCGGCACACCTGTGGGCAGCCTCTGCGGGGACAACGTGAGAGGAAACAGCTGAGGCGGTCAATAAAGAATCTACAAGGCGTAGAGTGAGGCGATAAATAGATAAAATCAATCCCAAGGACACGTCACTTCTCCTCCCGTACTGTATGCCTCCAACACCTTGTATAGGTTTCCTAATCACTCCATTCTTGGGCGTTGTCCACGACACACTTCACCTTCAACTCCGTTATCGTTTTGTCTCTACGAGACAACATTGCCACTAAGACTGCACGAAAACACAATGTTACTTGTCAACCAGGATCCCCGCGACATTCTATTAATAGTAAATCTGGCTTAAACTTTTCTTTAGGTTCACATCCATCAGGAGTGACAAGCGGGCAAGACAGACGGGGCCCCTGCACGCTGCTGCAATGCGGTGGGCGACACATCCCCGCCCTTATGGCCTCGGTGGTGGCTGCTTCTGTGCAATCTGGAAGACCCGCCATGACGTGATGCTCTTTGATATCTATTGCTTGCCCTTATCAACTACGCAGTACTGTTTCTCATCTACTTAAAAGTCCATCAAAGACATACTCACAGAGGACAAGCATGTCGTTTGTAAAGACCAGAGACAAAAAAAAAAGAATCACCCACCACCGCCACCACCCACAACACCCATTCGTTAGTTACAATGTAATGGATACTCACATGGCACATTATCAATATATCATTTAGTACAAAGATAAATCGCCGCCCTATGAGAGTTGTGTGTTGTTGGTTTAGGACTTTAGGTGATGAGAGGCCATGGGGTGGAAGAGGAATAGGAGAAAGAGAGAAAGAAAAAAAGAGAGAAAGAAAGAAAGAGAGAGAGAGATAGAGCGAGAGCGAGAGCGAGAGCGAGAGAGAGAGAGAGAGAGAGAGAGAGGAGAGAGAGAGAGAGAGAGAGAGAGAGAGAGAGAGAGAGAGAGAGAGAGAGAGAGAGAGAGATGAGATGAGGGAGGAAGCTGTGGGATGAGCTTCGTGATGGAGGATCGTATCTCCCTGCCCGTACAGCTGCCTCATGACGCCCTTGCAGTGACCGCCGCCTTACACACACCCATCACGACCCCATTCCATCCCCGGTAATCGAGTCAGGGCCGTCCGCTGCTACATGACAGCCTGAGAAAGTAATGCGACGGTACGTGAGCCCCGACCAAACACAGGAGCAATGCGACACGCGAGGATGCTTACACACACACGCACACGCACACACACACACACACACACACACACACACATACACACACATACACACACACACACACAGACACACATGCAAAGAGGGAAATATCATTCTTCTCGGGAAATATCATTCACTGAAGAGGAGAAAACGATTTCCTTGGCATTCGCATTATCTAAGAATTTCCGGCAAACGAGGAAGAGCGCGAACATGCACACCCATCCACGCACACACATACACACACACGGGGGAAAAGAACTCCAGGTTCGAGTCGCAAAGAGATAAAACCACAGATACAAAAAAGCTATCAAGTACAATCTGTATGGAATTATGATAAAAAACAAAACGTGCCCTTGTAACTTATGAAACACAAAAACTTGTCATAACTTCAACAAGTAAACTATTATTTCGCGACAGACGGGGGGGGGGGGGGGAGAGAGAGAGAGAGAGAGAGAGAGAGAGAGAGAGAGAGAGAGAGAGAGAGAGAGAGAGAGAGAGAGAGAGAGAGAGAGAGAGAGAGAGAGAGAGAGAGAGACAGAGACAGAGACAGAGACAGAGACAGAGAGAGAGAGAGAGAGAGAGAGAGAGAGAGAGAGAGAAAGAGAGAGAGAGAAAGAGAGAGAGAGAGAGAATGTTCAACAGAATGTTCAACAGAAAGTGAAGCTTAGTGAAGCACATAAATAAAAAGTATAAAATAAGAATCAATACAAGAAAAGATATGGCGAAGGGAAGAAAATCACAGAGGTCAAGACGGTTGGGTGAGGTCAACGAGAGAGAATGTAGTGGAGAAAACACGTGGCGGGAGGCTGGGCAGGACCTGGTGTGCGCCGCGAGAAGCGAGGACGTGCCCAGTAATGATGATGAATATTGGCGACGTGCGGTCCGGCGGCTCCTCACTCCTCCGGGTCCTCCCTTGCCTCACCGCGACCACCACAGGGCGCGGCTCCCCTTCAGCGGGCATAGGAATACTAATAGGTGGTGGGAGCAGGTGGGAAGGGCCTCGTCAGCAGGGGGAGTGGAGGTGGAGAGTGACGGGCGGGAGAGTGGTGGTGAGTGGATGCCGGGAACAGGGATGGGTGATGGCAGGTGGAGAAGAGGATTTGGGAAGAAAATAAAAGCATGTGGACGCAATTAAAGGCAGTTGGAGGAATAATAACATAATAACATAAGAAAATAAGGAAGCTACAAGAGGCTGTGAGACCTATATGTAGTAGTTCCTGTTATTTAACACTACCTATACATCCACCTTTCCTCCCCATCATAAGTAATAGTAGATAGTAAATATTAGTAATAGGAATAGTAAAGGTGGTTGAGGGAGAAGGGAGGGGAGGTAGGTAAGGTAGGCTAACTGAGGGCAGGTGAGGTGCGTGGCAGGTGGCAGTGGTGTGTGTTGGGGGGGGGGGAGAGGGAGGACAGGTGGAGTGATAATGGAGGGTGACTGAAATAAACACATGCGGGTCAGGTGAGGGACGCTATAAGGCGGCTGGTCTAGGAATGATGCGGGCGACCTCCGAGAAGGGAGAGAGAGAAAAGAGAAAGGATAATATAAAAGAGCAATAAAACTGTTTGGTATTGGTTTATGGTAATGCTTGTGGTAACCAAACAACATAATTGTCTGCCTATTGGACTCTACTGATCCTAGGGGCCTTATTTTTACTCCCATTGCAAGACACAAGTGGCCACGCAAACCCACTTAAGCCTGAACCATCACAACACAACGGAAAGACACCTCAACAAACACCAACAAAAACACACAGAGGAAAAAGAAAAGGTGAAACAAAAACTAAGAGAGATATTTCCCGCCACAACACCACCAGCCAAGATTAAAACATCAAGTATATAAAGAGACTCGCAGAAAAAAAACCACAAGCCCAAACACTCACGAGAAAAAGTACATATTTACACACGGGCACTTAGCAGCCCTTGTAAACACGTCGTCTAACTAGGAACCCAATCATGTAAATAATGTGTGCAGTTGCTTTCATACCTGCAAATCGGCCTTGGACATGAATAATCCACTCAGCATATATGGACAGGCACACACACGCGATCAATCACACACGCACGTCAACAAACGCCTTTTAACTGCAGGACCCACGTCACATTCTTCAAACGTCTGAATGGAATGTTAAATTGACTACATGTTCGTTGAGGCTGTCTGTTGCTTTGTCTGCCTATGACTTATCCCTCCTTCCTCGGCCCAGCAAGGCTCGCCGTGGCCTCATATAGAAACCCACCTGAGTACACGAGCGGTTAGGTAATGGATAGTTTTTGGTTGGATTGCTCAGTTACGTAAGGGTCGGTTACTTGTGTGGTCGTTTGGATATATGTATGTCTACCAGTATCATTCTGTGTGTGTGTGTGTGTGTGTGTGTGTGTGTGTGTGTGTGTGTGTGCAAGTCGTTGATCAAGGACCTTTCCTAATCATCTGATGTAGTATCATATCTACAAAGTTTCTTTGACAACGATTCCTTTGTTGAATATCAATTTTCCATGTACACGCTTGATATTACGCTCTTATTTGACTTTCGAAATCTTACAATTCTTGTTAGAATAGATAAATAAATAAATAAATATAAATATATATATATATATCTAAGTCTTGTGGCTTTGTGGTCAGGACGGGCGTGTGAGTTACATGCCAAAGGCCTGGAGTAAGAGACCTCTGCCAAGCTAAGACAATTTGGGCGTGTCTTCTTTTAGCTGTGGGTGCAGAGAAAAGGTAAGGCCCTGTGTTTAGGGGCTGTCACCTAGCAGTCCGGCAAGAGTTGAAGGTTAGCAGTCTTGCCTTCACATTGTGAGTGTATGTATGTGTGTGTGTATGTGTGAGTGCGTGTGTGTGTAGCTTATCTATGGAAAGACTCAAACTGAAAATACCGGAAACTCTCTTGGCCACATCGGACAACTAAATAAAAAAAGTAGCAGACAATGGATAATATATGGCAAACACTGATTGACTGGACCACGAGAGACAGCATGAGTGGTGGAAGGAGACAGGACACGAGATGGAGAGATAAGATGGGAAACTTAGTGGGCACAACTTGCAGAGATTGGCGTCGTGCCATCAACTTATGGGGAAGGTTGTGTGCGGCTTTGTTCAACGGTAGACTTGTAATGATTCTATTTAATATGTTTGCAGAGAGAGAGAGAGAGAGAGAGAGAGGAGAGAGAGAGGAGAGAGAGAGAGAGAGAGAGAGAGAGAGAGAGAGAGAGAGAGAGAGGAAGGAGAGGAGAGAGAGAGGAGAGAGAGAGAGAGAGAGAGAGAGAGAGAGAGAGAGAGAGAGAGAGAGAGAGAGAGAGAGAGAGAGAGAGAAGAGAGAGAGAGAGAGAGAGAGAGAGAGAGAGAGAGAGAGAGAGAGTATATATTATTAGTAGTGAAAAATAAAATGCAAAATTAGAATAGTAACACATGTACATGTAAAATTCATTTAGTAGTGAAATAGTGAATTAGAGAAATCGAGAATTTAGAATAGTAACCCATGTATGTTTGTTAAGCTAGGAATAATCTACACATTCCTAAAGTCAAAGATAGTTCTCAGTAGTCCAGCTGAAGCTCCTGACTGTAAAACCTATACGAATAAAGGTAAAAAAAAGAGAGAGAGAGAGAGAGAGAGAGAGAGAGAGAGAGAGAGAGAGAGAGAGAGAGAGAGAGAGAGAGAGAGAGAGAGAGAGAGAGAGGAGAGAGAGGAGAGAGAGAGAGAGAGAGAGAGAGAGAGATAATCCATTGCCCAACACACAGGAATTCAGTCCAATGCTAACAGGAAGCAGTTCTCCTTCCCCGAGGTGATCATTGACCTGTA
>JACEEZ010007184.1:841664-854164 GCA_016584305.1 Chionoecetes opilio
CGCCCCTGGCCCGCCCCGCCCTGCCCCGCCCCACCACCGTTCGCTTATGGATGACCGATATCCAGTCTGTCACGACCGCTTGGGAAAACGACTCTCGGCAAGACTGAAGTTCGGCAGTGTATGAGTTCAGAAGCGGGAGCCGGTTACGTGAGAGAGAGAGAGAGATGATGAGCGAAGATGAGAGAGAGAGAGAGACGAGATAGAGAGAGAGAGGAGATGAGATGAGAAGACAGATAACGAGAAGGAGAGAGAGGGAAGAAGTGAGCAGATAGAGAGAGAGAGGAGAGAGAGAGAGAGAGAGAGAGAGGAAGAGAGAGAGAGAGAGAGAGAGAGAGAAGAGAGAGAGAGAGAGAGAGAGAGAGAGAGAGAGAGGAGAGAGAGAGAGAGAGAGAGGAGAGAGAGAGAAAAAAAAATGAGAAATAGACAGATATACAGAGATACAGAAAGAGAGAGAGAGACAGAGACACAAAGACAGAGAGACAGAGAGACAGAAAGAGAGAGTATGAGTGAAAGACAAACAGAGACAGAGACAGAGAGAGTGAGAGAGAGCCAAAGAGAGAGAGAGAGAGAGAGAGAGAGAGAGAGAGAGAGAGAGAGAGAGAGAGAAGGAGAGGAGAGAGAGAGAGAGAGAGAGAGAAGAGAGAGAGAGAGAGTGGAGAGAGAGAGAGAGAGAGAGAGAGTGAGAGAGTGTCAGGTGAATATTACGGATCATGGACGAAACATATATATTGAGTGTGTGTGTGTGAGTGAGATATCAGATAAGATTCGAGGCAGTGTGAAGAGAGGATCAAATATTAAGGTGTTCGAGTATAATAAAGCATCGCGATAGTATCTGACGAACATGAACAGATTTCTGGGTATTATTTTAAGCAGGTCTATAAGCAGGTCTCTACGTGTCCAGAATGGTGAAGTGATGTGAGGGTTGGGCGAGGTGTGAATAAACGGTTATATTTTTGTAATGCCTGGTATTATTGTGGCCTTTCTCACTTGTTTTTGTTATAGCTTCTACTTAACTTTATTGCATTTTACAGAATGATGATGATGTCGATTTAGATGATGATGATGATTATGAACGAACACACTTTTTCACGCAACGTCCACGTCGCTATAAAGGTATTCCGGCACCAGGTAGGTAGTACAACACACACTCTCTCTCTCTCTCTCTCTCTCTCTCTCTCTCTCTCTCTCTCTCTCTCCTCTTCTCTCTCTCTCTCTCTCTCTCTCTCTCTCTCTTTTCTCCTCTCTCTCTCTCTCTCTCCCCTCTCTCTCTCTCTCTCTTCTCTCTCTCTCTCTCTCTCTCTCTCTCTCTCTCTCTCTCTCTCTCTCTCTCTCTCTCTCTCTCTCTCCTCTCTCTCTTTTCTGAGCTACGTCGTGTTAAAATCCTGCCAACTCTATCTCTCCCTCCATAAATCCAAGGTGGACGGGGTGTTTGTCTAAGCCTTCAAGTCCTGCCACGAAAATATTCAATACTCAGCTATTTGGGCATCTTATGAACGCTGAGGGATTCGTTCAATAGATTGTGAGTTAACCATAAATACACAATAATGGACAGGTGTTGAGGCGGCGGGCGGTAATTTTAACTTTGACCTCCACCCAGAGTTTGCGTCACACATCTTTACGACCTTCCCTTCCCTTCTCTTCTCTTCCCTTTAGACATCATGCCCGCTTCAGCCCCTCGCCTTGACACCTCGCACGCACTCACTTCCCTACACACACACACACACACACACACACACCACACACACACACATACAAATTTACTCTTCTGCACGGATAATTGACACCTCGTATATACACCTATCATACACGTTATACACACACGTCATGTATAACACCACCTTACATCACATGAGTTAAAATGCTTTTTAATAATATATCTTTCACATCACAGCAAATTAAAGGGAAAAACTTTCTTAAAATCCCCTCACGTTCCCCTTTTTGGGTAAATAGTTGTTTTCCTCCAAAATCCCGGGCATTAATTCCATCCTTTTGGGTTTTTTGGTTTTTAAAACACAAAAAGGAAAAAAAGGAAAATAGGAGAGGAGGAGAAAGGAGTAGAGAGGAGAGAGGAGAGAGAGAGAGAGAGGAGAGAGAGAAAAGGGGAGAGAGAGAAAAGAGAGAGAGAGAGAGAGAGAGAGAAGAGAAGGAGGAGAGGGGAGAGAGAGGACGAAGAGATGGAAGAGAGAGAGAGAAGCAGAGAGAGAGAGAGAGAGGGAGAAGGCAGTGCGGAGCGAGAGAGAGAGAGACGAGAGAGACGAATGCAGAGAGCAGAGAGAGAGACGAAGAAGAGAGAGAGAGAAGAGAATTGAGAGAATTGAGAGCACGAGATAGACGAGCCAGAGACGAGTAAGAGAGAGGTATAGAGAGAGACGAGGTAGAGAGAGATGAGAGAGAGAGAGAGATTTGAGAGAGAGAGTACGAGAGAGCGAAATAGAGAACGAGAGAGAGATATTGGGATGAGAGAGAAGAGAGAGGAGTCAGCAGAGAATCACGAGAGAGAAGACGTAGTAGAAGTGAGAGAAGAGAGAGACGAGAGCAGAATGATAGCGAGATGTAGAGATGATGAGAATAGGTGCAGAGAGAGAGGAGATGAGAGAGAGAGAGAGAGAGAGAGAGAGAGAGGAGAGAGAGAGGAGAGGAGGAGAGAGAGAGAGAGAGAGAGAGAGAGAGAGAGAGAGAGAGAGGAGAGAGAGAGAGAGAGAAGAGAGAGAGAGGAGAGAGAGAGAGAGAGAGAGAGAGAGAGAGAGAGAGAGAGGTCAGATACAAAGTTAAAAGTGCGTCGAAGTTGGTCCTATAGAGCTGGCACATAAGTATAGGAAAGGATCTCTTATACCCGACCACTTACCGTTCTCTCCTTCAGGAATTCTTCGTTATTTTAACCTTATTCTTGTACAGTTTTCTTTCTCTCTCTCCATTACTTCAACTCCTTCTTTTAATTCCTTCCTCCTACTTTTCCAACTCTTCCCTTCCCATCTTACCAATGCCTTTCCCATCCGTTATTTTTTTTCCTAATGACTTCCCTTTTCTCCTCCAGACCAGGTGATTGAGAGACAGAGAGACACACACTGATTAGCATCCCCTCACCTGCTTGACCTGCCGGGAGTCGCTTGTTGATGAATAATACGACGAAAGACTTAGGTAAATTCCCTTCCCCGAAAAAGTATACGTGTCCGGGTAGCGTCAGATCGGCAGCTAAAAGTCTTTCCTCTTGAAGCTTAAGGAACAGAGAAAGTTGAAAGAATTCGTTAGCATACTAATTCCATCGGGGAAGGAACTGTGTAATTTCTAAGTCTCTTATAGCTTAGTTTTTCAAGGCGTTTGCGTGGGTGTATTTTTTTCTTCTTCAGTACAGTAATGTGTCCTTGTGTACTGTGACGATAGTGGTGATATACTCTATTGCGTTTATTCTATAAATATCGTAGAATAGTAGTTCTGTAGTATTAGTATTAGTAGTATTATTGGTGTTCAACTATGTGTCAGGAGCAACTCACCAGTCCGCAAGTCACCTTACCTGTTACCTTTTACCCAAGAGTTAATAAACGACTATCAAAGCAGAGTTACCTGTTTCTGCTCACCCTAAAAGTGACATACCAAAATCACTTTACAGTTCTAATAGTTGTAAAAATAGAAGTAGGAATAATATTAGTATAATAATAACATTAGTCTTGTATACCATGATATAATATACATGAGTAATGAAATACTGATAAAAACAATAGCAATGATACTAATAATTATTATTATTGTTATTATTATTATTTCAAAAAAAAAAAAAAAAGTAATGAACATAACGAAAATATTAGTAAAAGTATGGATATCAATATGACATCATTATCATTATTTTCATTGTTACCATTATCATTACGATTTTCATAATAAATTATTCATATAATAACGGTTTTTAGTTTCATTTGTATAATTTTTTTCCATAATCATCATTATTACCATTATAATCATTATCTTCATAACAATCATCATAAATATGTCATAATGAGTCTTATCATCCACAGCAAAAATGATGAAAGTACAATGTGCCTTTTTTGTGGCAAACCACCACCACCACCACCACCACCACCACCACCACCACCACCACCACCACCACCATCACCACCACCACCTCCACCTCCACCACCACACCACCACCACCACCACCACCTCCACCACCACCACCACCACCACCACCACCACCACCACCACCTCCCCACCACCACCACCAACCACCACCACCACCACCACCACCACCACCACCACCACCACCACCACCACCACAGTGATCAAAACAGTAAAATATTTACAGTTTTCCACCACAGTCAAGGTACAAGGGGAAATAATAGTGCTCTGATTTTTCCACAAGCACGTACAACACTATATACATTTTCTTTACACTGTGTTGGGCCACAATTTTGGAATGCAATACCCAATGATTTGAAGGCAATTATTAATGTCAATACATTCAAAGTTAAGCTTAAAAGATATTTATATAATTTTCAAAGTCAAAATAGCAGGGAATAATATATGTAAATATATTTGTGTAATAGTATTTCGTATTTTGTGATTTGTTATGGCTAGTATATAGGGAAAATTTATTGCTTAGGTATATATCATACTGAGGAATATTTAGGATATAATTTGTTAATATATTGCCCCTCGATATATTTTCATAGCTGTATAAATTATTGTTCTGTCCGCTAGGGAGCAGATGCTCAGCGGACTAATGCCACTAACTGTTTTTTGTAAATATGTATGAATTATGTTAACTTGTAACATTTTGGCAATAAACTCAATCAATCAATCAACCACCACCACCACCACCACCACCACCGCCACCACCACCACCACCACCACCACCGCCATCACCACCACCACCATCACCACCACCGCCATCACCACCACCACCACCACCACCACCACCACCGCCACCACCACCACCACCACCACCACCGCCATCACCACCACCACCATCACCACCACCGCCATCACCACCACCACCACCACCGCCACCATCACCACCACCATCACCACCACCGCCACCACCATCACCACCACCATCACAACCACCATGCAGGTGTTGATATTTTCCTACAAACGACTGAATTACCCACCCATAAACAACGTGCGGGCTGGCGGGCGAACGTGTGTGTGCGTGTGCGTGTGTGTGTGTGTGTGTGTGTGTGTGTGTGTGTGTGTGTGTGTGTGTGTGTGTGTGTGTGTGTGTGTGTGTGTGTGTGTGTGTGTGTGTGTGTGTGTGTGTGTGTATAATGCAGACAGGTAAGGTTAGTGTTACCTAGACAACACTGAGGTAAACAAAAAACGGTAATGGTAATGACGCTAAATGGTGGTGGTGGTGAAGGAAAGAAATAAGAGATAACAACAATAATACTGAAGAAACATGACACGTAGTGAAACATTTACATTAAAACCACGCTAAACTCCATTATATAGAACTATTAATGGGCGAATGGCAATATTAGAGAGTGCAGTGGTGGTGGTGGTGGTGGTGATGCAAGGTGGTGATGGTGGTGGGGTATATAACGGATCTGGAAATGATGTAGTGATTAAGGCGAGAGTTATTAGATCACGTCCAAGTATAATGCACGGCGACGCACGCAAGGGAGAAGCGGAAACCTTGCTCGAGATATTTGTGATTCTTAGAAAACCTAGTGATAGTGATTAGCAGAACACGCACGCACGCACGTGTATTCGTTATCATGAGTGTGCACTATTTCTGTAAATTTCAATGATTCTAAGACTTTTATTAGTATAGGGTAACAAGGGCACCATCCATTTTTTCCATCATAGTATAATTTCGTCTCTCTCTCTCTCTCTCTCTCTCTCTCTCTCTCTCTCTCTCTCTTCTCTCTCTCTCTCTCTCTCTCTCTCTCTCTCTCTCTCTCTCTCTCTCTCTCTCTCTCTCTCTCTCTCTTCTCTCTCTCTCTCTCTCTCTCTCTCTCTCTCTCTCTCTCTCTCTCTCTCTCTCTCTCTCTCTCTCTCTCCAGAGGTTGTAATCTATGTGACATTTTTTTCTGTGGTTAATATCAAACGAACACTCAGAAAAAACACCACCACTGTCACCGCTGTCAGGTCACTTCGGAGGGCCACGCCGCCTCATCCCATCCATCTGTTCGCCCTTCCTCGTGTAAGGCGCTGTCGCATATGGCCACAACATTCTTAGTTATTAGATACGCCAGCATACATTACGCATAAATCGGCGTCACAGCCTCAATAAATAAAGGGGCGCTGGGGACTTCCCTGTGCGAGGAGCCTTTCAACCGAGGTTCCTGGCAACGGACTCCACTGTGGCTGCCGAACCGAATGTGGGAACCTCGAGTGATAAGAGTTGAAGAGTAAATCAAGGAAAGCAGGAATAAGAAAACATGAGAAATACAAGAAAGAAGGAACAAAGAATATGAATGAGGAATGTTAAAACCTCGAGTGATAACATTTAAAGAGAAAAAGAAGGAAAGCAAGAAAAAGAAAACAGAGAAATACAAGAAAGAAGAAACAAGGAGTAGGAATGAGTAATATGTAAACCTCGGGTGATACTAGTTGAAGAGGAAAAGAAGAAAAAGCAGGAAAATAAAACAAGAGAAATACATGACAGAAGGAACAAGGAGTAGGAATAAGAAAGTTCAACAATAAATACGTAACAGAGCTTCCTGCACTTTTATCATTAACACATCATGGAAACGAAGCCTGGTATGAACCCGGAATAACGAGGAACTACCATCGTGGCAGCCTACTCTAGGGGCGCGACGGTCGGAAGGTGGGGGGGACGAGGAGGAGGGGGTATAGGGCATCACCTTCCGCTGCTACGTCGCATGTCTGGCTCTTCCGGTGACCACTATCACCCACGCCGACGATAACACGATACCCTTACACTGCTTTGTCGTGGCCGGGCGATAAAAGCCGGAACAAGGGCGGTGAGAGCGGACATGTACCACAGATGCCGTCGCGATACGGACAGCCGAAGGGACTAATCGGACCTTGGCTTCCTGTTTACATGGACGTCTATACCTGCGTCACCACCTACTACGTCTCCCTATATCCCCCCCAATAGAGCTTCCCACACATGTATACGCGGACTGACAGGAAAAAACCGAGATTGTTTTACATTTCCGAGAATACATATCGTGGTATCTTTTCGACGATATACAAATGTTTGGTGTGTGTGTACGTACTAGTGTGTGTGTGTGTGTGTGTGTGTGTGTGTGTGTGTGTGTGTGTGTGTGTGGTGTGTGTGTGTGTGTGTGTGGTGTGGTGTGTGTGTGTGTGTGTGTGTGTGTGTGTGTGTGTGTGTGTTGTGTGTGTGTGTGTTGTGTGTGTGTGTGTGTGTGTGTGTGTGTGTGTGTGTGTGTGTGTGTGTGTGTGTGTGTGTGTGTGTGTGTGTGGTGTGTGTGTGTGTGTGTGTTGTGTGTGTGTGTGTGTGTGTGTGTGTGTGTTGTGTGTGTGTGTTGTGTGTGTGTGTGTGTGTGTGTGTGTGTGTGTGTGTGTGTGTGTGTGTGTGTGTGTGTGTGTGTGTGGTGTGTGTGTGTGTGTGTGTGTGTGTGTGTGTGTGTGTGTTGTGTGTGTTGTGTTGTGTGTGTGTGTGTGTGTGTGTGTGTGTGTGTGTGTGTGGTGTTGTGTGTGTGGTGTGTGTGTGTGTGTGTGTGTGTGTGTGTGTGTGTGTGTGTGTGTGTGTGTGTGTGTGTGTGTGTGTGTGTGTGTGTGTGTGTGTGTGTGTGTGTGTGTGTGTGTGTGTGTGTGTGTGTGTGTGTGTGTGTGTGTGTGTGTGTGTGTGTGTGTGTGTGTGTGTGTGTGTGTGTGTGTGTGTGTGTGTGTTGTGTGTGTGTGTGTGTGTGTGTGTGTGTGTGTGTGTGTGTGTGTGTGTGTGTGTGTGTGTGTGTGTGTGTGTGTGTGTGTGTGTGTGTGTGTGTGTGTGTGGTGTGTGTGTGTGTGTGTTGTGTGTGTGTGTGTGTGTGGGTGTGTGTGTGTGTGTGTGTGTGGTGTGTGTGTGTGTGTGTGTGTGTTGTGTGTGTGTGTGTGTGTGTGTGTGTGTGTGCTAAATAGCCCAGAAATGGCTCATAAAGTCATGTTCTTCCTGCCACATCAGCACCTGTCCTTCGTTGTCGCCAGCCCGGTCCTCGAGGCGCCAGGAGGTGTCTCGTTTATACCTAGACACGCACTCAAATATTGCAGGATAACCTTTTTTTTTAGGTGTTTCCTTTAGAGGCTTATGGTACTCTCGTCTACCAGATCTCTCCTCCCCGTCGGCGAGAGTTCCAATTTTTCCCTTTGTCAAGTGTTCCTCTTTTCTACAACTCAATATATACATCTATTACGTTTTTACCTGTGTTTTTGTTTACCTAACCCAACCTAACCTGACCTTTACCTAACTTAACGGTGACCTAACCTAACCCTTACCGTTGGCGAGAGTTCCCAGTTTGTGTCGGGACGAGAATTTCGGTAGACGAGAGTACCAGGTACCCCTTTAGATTGGTACGAATTAATCAAGCCTATTATTCTCATTCTCATTCTCTCTCTCTCTCTCTCTCTCTCTCTCTCTCTCCTCTCTCTCTCTCCTCTCTCTCTCTCTCTCTCTCCTCTCTCTCTCTCTCTCTCTCTCTCTTCTCTCTCTCTCTCTCTCTCTCTCTCTCTCTCTCTCTCTCTCTCTCTCTCTCTCTCTCTCTCTCTCTCAATTTCCTATATGAAGCAGTTATCATCCATCGTCACTGGCTACAAAATTAATGGTGCCACGCGCTAGCCTCCTCGGTAAACAGTAGTACAGAAGAGTCCACAAATCCGATTAGTGGCTGGTGGCGCGAAGATTATTTATGTACTTACGTGTGTGCGGCGGGTGATAGATTAAGGGGGCGAGGGAGAGGGAGGGAGTGGAGGGGTTAGGAGACCCATCGGAGGCTCTACAACGTTTGTCAATCACAACTAACAACACTGATGTTTCATACGTTTTATGATCCATATTTCATTCTTTAACTCTATTTACGTTTCCTATAAGTGTACTGCTTACTCAATTTGTAGGTATCAGTTTTACATGCCTCAGGGGAACACTCGAAAAAATGTCCTAAACAATATGTGATGGCATGATAGATACAAACCATATGTTAAATCATAATTCCTTTCTGGCGCATTTCCCCCTTTTTTCGGCATTACAATCAATCAATCATAATGCCTTAAAGATAGACTACAATGAGGGTCGTGTTTCCTTATCGAGGGCTCACTTTTATTTCATCATTACTTCAAGCACAAATAGGAACGCAAGAAGGGCAAAGAGAGCGTTACAAACCCGACGAGTCCCTTTCGGGTGCCAGTGAGGGATCATCAGCTGCGGGCGTGAGGGGGTGAGCCTGATCAGTTATTGGGTGTGAGGGCGTGCCAGGCGACACCCAGAACCAGGCATGGAGCAATGAAGCGTGTTTGTCGTAACGGAGATGAAGTGCTTGATAGGCCAAGGGTGAGCCGCGTGTCGATCCCAGCGATCACTCTGCCATGATTCGTCGGCGTTGAGTGACTAGTGCCACTCACGCCCGCCATGGCCTGCACTGCTGTGTAAATATAGAAACTGTCTGTAACTCTAAACATGATGAGTATTATAGCAAGGGATTTATGAGTTTTAAAAATACACAAATCTGTTTATGTATATGTTGACGCAAGAATCTATTAGTTGTTCTAAGTCACGAAACAGTAATGCAACGTGCGTGTATACTTGAATCCATAGAGGTAACGTGTTTGGGGAGGCGAGGGTGGAGGCGTGAGTTAGGGCGTGGGCGGGAAGGTGCGAGTGGTGAGGGCGGACAGAGAGCGTCTGAGGTGTTTGACCTGAACTAGGAGGCCAACCAACCACAGCGGCGCACCACACCGTGCCGCAGGACGAGCTCGAACCTCCAAACCTGACAAATCCGTCAATGCGGCCGCCCGCGTCCTCGTCGCCTCTCAAGTGTCGCTGTGACTCATTGGGTCTGCCGCGTCTGCCAATGCTGGCGTCACGTCATCAATTCTTACTCCCACATACATTAATATCTAAGTATTATGCTACAGGAGATCTTGGATAATATTTAGGCAGCTAGGACTTCTAAAGCAATGGTGTGAAAACAAATGGCGATCTATTCTAAACTGCAAGATATGTATGTGATTCGTCAGATATATGCTTTTTGTGTGTGTGTGAGAGAGAGAGAGAGAGGAGAGAGAGAGAGAGAGAGAGAGAGAGAGAGAGAGAGAGAGAGAGAGAGAGAGAGAGAGAGAGGGGAGAGAGAGAGAAGAGAGAAGAGAGAAGAGAGAAAAGAGAAGAGAGAGAGAGAGAGAGAGAGAGAGAGAGAGGAAGAGAGAGAGAGAGAGAGAGAGAGAGAGAGAGAGAGAGAGAGAGAGAGAGAGAGAGAGAGAGAGAGAGAGAGAGAGAGAGAGAGGGGAGAGAGAAGAGAGAGAGAGAGAGAGAGAGGAGAGAGAGAGAGAGAGAGAAGAGAGAGAGAGAGAGAGAGAGAGAGAGAGAGAGAGAGAGAGAGAGAGAGAGAGAGGAGAGAGAGAGAGAGAGAGAGAGAGAGAGAGAGAGAGAGAGAGAGAGAGAGAGAGAGAGAGAGAGAGAGAGAGAGAGAGAGAGAGAGAGAGAGAGAGGAGAGAGAGAGAGAGAGAGGAGAGAGGGAGAGAGAGAGAAGAGGAGACAGAGAGAAAACAGAGAGAGAGAGGAGAGAGAGAGGAGAGAGAGAGAGAGGGGGGGGGGGGGGAGGATGAGTTCTCCTTTAGGAAAGCCAATTTTGCTGACCAGATTCTCATAACAGAACTAGGCAGTTATGTAGTGTTATCCCGTTTTTTATTTATTTATTACAATTTTTTTTACATTCCGGCCTGGCGGCCTATAGCGCCTGTAGGCAGTGACCTCCAGGGCTCGGATGGTAGGCCCTGGAGATTCACTTGAGTCCCGGGTTCTCGGGTCCCGGAACTCGGGTTTGTGTTCCCATTGCAGGACCCTCCACGTTGACGTTCACTTGAGGGCTGGGATTGTTGGCCCTCGCCCGTGGTGACGCAGGCAGGTTTTTCATAGTGGCGCCTGTGATGCTGTAAAATGATACATGCTCCTGTAAATGATATACCTCATCGTTCATGATTATCATTTATGCATAAGATCACCATATCCAAACTACTTCATATTTCCTTACGATAACAATAATTCTTCTGCAAAATAACGACTGACCTCTCCTGACACCACCATGACCTTACAGTAACCTAAGAAGAAATTGGCCAAATGAAACCAGGATAGTGTAGTGCGTAGAGTTACATCCAGCTCCTCTAGATCACGAGAGGCGAGCGATGTCTTTCACCTCACTTTATGAGGTGAAAGACATCGCTCATTCATTACACATTGCATATTCATTATACAACCCACTCTACTCTTGTGACTTTACTGATATATATTTCCAGCCCCGCAACCTCTGACTCCCGTAAAAAAAAATCCTATGAAGCAGTGGAGTGTAACTGAAAGACAAAATCAAACGCATAAAAGATGTCTCGTGGTACTGAAATCATCCTGTAAGCTTTCTGGTCAAGATTAATCTCGGTTAACGGTGCTCTTGAGTGGAAGGAGCGAGTTTCACATTTCCGTGGTTCTCCCTTGAAACCTGACGGCGGTGGGCTGGACGGAACGGGGGAATAATGAGGCTTTTGAGGGGTCACGCCGGGGCCTCGCATTACCGGGGCTGGACTGGTTGTGTGAGTGTAACCTCGGTGCCCCTTATCGCTCTCCGCCAAAAATCCTGGTCAGCACTGGAAAGCTGATCTAACGATTCATGCAAATGAGATTCGTTGGCGTTGCTGAGCCTGACTGTTCGTTATAGCGTACGTGTTCTTGCTCTCTCTCTCCGTGGTCAGAAATGCATAATGCGAGGCAGCGATCAAGAAGACGTTTTCTGTATTTCGGCTTGGTGATATTCTTAGCCGCTTATTTCCAGTGCAATGCTGCTCTGAAGGGAGAACCAGTAAGGGCACGGGTAGTACTTAGGGCCTACTCCTCGTCTGCATATCACGATGTATTTTGTCTACTCAAACGTGCCTTCATTAAACATATCAGTGGACTCTACGATCTGTACGACGAACACTGAGAACGAAGTCTCGAGCTATGAGCCAGGGACGGGCGTGGAGGAGAGAGAAACAAGGGAGCGAGTTGGGAGATTAGCTTATACATGAGTAAATGAAATAGTGCTTAACATAGAGTAGTGTTTAGGTCTTGATCCCCAAAGGCAACACGTTTGTGCCACAAGTCCCCGCCCTCTTGGTGATGAGAGGCAGTGGAGAGGCTCGGTCATGTGCGGGAAACGAAGTGGAGCCACCGGTGCAGCAGCCATGCACGACCCCCTTCCGCTGCCTGCCTTCCCCTCCCTACGCCTTCTTAACACCGGCCGCTGCAGGGTGACCTATGCAGCTTTCTGACTTCCCGCCTCTACGTGAGTCATGGTTGTCTGCACGGTACCTCCAGATAAGAGATGCGAGATGTACAGGTACACAGCACGCACGTACGA
>JACEEZ010007184.1:856664-866664 GCA_016584305.1 Chionoecetes opilio
CTCTGCTATTCTCGGACGGTGGAAAAACTGCGGGTAAATTTACCGCAGCAGGTTTGTGCCACCTTGTGACTCCTGACGTCAGCAGTCAGCCAGCCGTAGGTCAGAATGTGGCTGAGTCCTTTTTTGCCCTGCCGGGGAGCACGGATGGTGATGGCTCTAATTTGAAGCTAAAAGAGGCTGAAGATGTTTTTAATTACCGAGGATTTATGATCTGTCAGATGTTTTTACAGCAAGCTTGGGTAGTATGATGGGCGTGTGGGGCCCTCTCATACCTCTGCCCTCCAACACTCCTCCTGAACACTGATACCCAAGACCAAGAGCTATATCTCTCTAGGCCTTGCTGATACCTGCGTGTGCGTGCATTCAACGGGACACATCGAGGCTATCGCAACAGGTTCATATTATTCCATCGATAAAAATAGCAGCAAATGTGTTTTGTTGGATCAGCGGCTCGTGTGCAAAACAACCTCGCGACAATGTTTACAAACACTGTTGTTTATACATCCAACTTAAGTTCGAAACTTATTATGTATATTTCTCAGCATAATATGAAAAACAATCCTTAATGAAAACGACCTATGTTAATGAAACTAAGAATCATTATCCTTTAAGTAGCACCGTAAAAAAGATGGCATAAAGGTAACATATTACTGCCAGCACCCATTTGAATGTGTGTAACCTAGTCAGGATGTTGGTGTTTGTTTATCCTGGTCGGCGGCTTTCCCACTCTCGCCGCAGGGAACCGCCGCACCAAAGGCACCGAGGGCGTGAAACAGGCAAAACTAGTCTTAAACCAACAATCGACATTTCTCTGCTTGATACACAGCCTCAGCCGCTGTGTTGAAAGCCTGCTGGGTTCTGGTGGTGACGGGGGAGTGGAGAATTCGTATGTGGCAAGAAATCCACTGTTTTCCACCACCGCCTCACTATACATCCGCTCTCAAGCAGCTTCCACCACTGTTTCTGTCCTCTGCCGCCGCCTCCCCCTCCACCTTCTATATGCCTCCACCACTATACTGTACGTAAGCTGTACCCAGGCAGTGTTATTACAGTACGATTTAGTGAGTCTTCCACTACTTCTACTTCTACTACTACTACTACTACTACTACTACTATACTACTATTACTACTACTACTATTATTAAAAATTTAACTAAAAACAATAATCATAGCAATAGTAGCAATAACTAATAACAACAATAATGATGCTAAAAATAATAACAACAATTTTATGATGATAATAATTATGATTAAAAATATTAATAACCATGCTTATAATGGTAATAGTGATGATAATAACAATAACCAAATCAAAATGATGAACATAAAACAATCTTCATCATTATTTCTTATATTATCAGTTTTTCTTTTCAAACTGATTAATGTGTAATAATAACGGATTAATATGTCATAATGCACATTTCAACAAAATTCATTAAAGTTCAGCACGAAATTAACATTTGATCACTAATTTAAGGCTAAAAACCCTTTTTTCACAGACACCACACACACACACACACAACACACACCACACACACACACACCACCACACCACACACACACACACACACACACACCACAACACACAACACACACACAGCACACACAACACACACTCTGTAGTGTAGGGGAAGCACGCTCGGTTCACACCGAGAAGTCCCGGGTTCGATCTCCCGGGCGGAGCGGAAAACGTGGGCTGTTTCCTTAAAACCCAAGCCCGTCCACCCAGCAGTGAATGGTACCGGGTGTAGCCGGGGTTTGTGACCTGCTCTCCGGGGTGCTGGCTTCGGCCAAAACTAAGCACTAAGGATGCATGAAAAAAATGCTGATATGGAGACGGGGCCATACGAGCGCTGCTCAGGCCCTGTAAAATACAACTAGATGAATACAACTATATGAATACACACCATACACAACACACACACACACACACACACACACACACACACACACACACACACACACACACACACACACACACACACACACACACACTCACACACACACCTCAGAGTACGGCGAGGGAAAGTGAGCGCTGCGACAGGGTATACAGGGTAGATGCTGTAGAGAGCCCGGCAGGGAGGTGCAGGGTGCAGGGAGTCAGGGGAAGAGGAGGTAGTGGAGGTGAAGGGGTGCTTGGCTCACCCTCTTCTGCCCGAGGGTGATGGGTGAGGGCAGGTGATTCATGCCCAGTGGTGGCAGGTGTAGGTCAGCCCGCATGAGGGGAGAGAGGGGAAAGAGAGGGCAGGAAAGGTGATGAGGGATCTGTAGAAGAAGAGGGGGAGGGGAAGGTGCTGAGAAAGAGGCGAGGAGGTTGGCAAAATACGAAGCTGTAAAGAATGTTAATGTAGTGTTTGGCAAGTTATGAGGAGGATTGAGGCGAGGGTGTTGCATTGATGAGAGGGTGAGGCTGAAGAAGTGATGAGGTGAGGAATGAGGCTCCTGACAAACCCCTCATGACGAAACAGAACAGGAGGAGGAGGAGAAAGGTGGCATCAAGACGTAAAGAGCATACACACTTCGCACATCAAGAAAAGAGTGGGGAATAAATGGACGAAGAGAAAATAAATACGAGGTAGTAAGCTTACGACAAAGAGGAAGAAGAGTTGTTAAATCGGGAGAAGATGAAAAGATAAGAAAAAGATATGTGGAAGGTGAAAACAAGCAGAAGGATGAGATACAGAGCATCAACAACAGATGAGTAATAAAGGGTGGATATGATGGAGGAGGAGGAGGAAGAGCGAGGAGGAGGAGGAGGAGGAGGAGGAGGAGGAGGAGGAGAGGAGGAGGAGGAGGAGGAGGAGGAGGAGGAGGAGGAGGAGGAGGAGGAGGAGGAGGAGGAGTGGAGGAGGAGGAGGGGGGAGGAGGAGGAGGAGGAGGAGGAGGAGGAGGAGGAGGAGGAGGAGGAGGAGGAGGAGGAGGAGGAGGAGGAGGAGGAGGAGGAGGAGGAGGAGGAGGAGGAGGTAGAGGCAGCTAAGAAAGGGGCTGTGATAGTTACCGCAAAATCCCGCAAAGCGAAAACCGGGCGCAGCGTCAAGAGGGGCGAGAGGGGAAGGCCGAAGAGAGGCATAGCGGCCAGCAGGGACGGTAGGCGTTTAAGTATAGATGGATGAAACTGAGAGGCCTGGGAGGAAGCCAAGGAGAGAGATAAGTGAGAATATCACAAATATCTCCCAACCAACCCTCGGAGCCCTTAACCCAGCACGCAGGAGCAGATATTCTTCATATTTAAAGGTCAGTACGGATAACATGAGCAGGAGGAGCAGGAGAAGGTAAATGCAGTGATGTGTGTCAAGGGGAAAAAATATATAGAGAAAATAAATAGTAGTGTGTTTTGGGAGGAAAGCCTAAGATGCAGACGATAAATGTTTAAGATACAGACGATATGTTGTATAGTGGTGGAGGAGGAGGAGGAGGAGGGAAGGAGGGGATGAAGTGAAGGGTAACGGAGAGGTAAAAGGAAGGTTGAGTATGAAACTTTTAGCATAAAGTCCTAAAGAGGGGATGTGTTGGATGCTACATTTAAGTGGTGGGAAGAGGCAGGAATATATAATGGAGGCGCCAAGGACTGAGTCACAGGGAGGGGGAGACACGGTCCTGCTCTTCCACAATGTTGCATTTTTTCCCATCAATACAAAAGATACTGTGACAAAGTATTATCATTGTTATCATTACTATCATTATTGTTATTGTTTGTCCTCACAGTTCGCATTCAATTTGCCGGACGACACCAGTCACCTTCCCTGCATGGAATAAGACAATCATGAACATCCACGACAGTTACCGGTGTTTCAGGCATGGTGGCGAATTTATGTGTTCATAAAGATAATAAATAGGGAGCTTACAACTCTTGATAAAGCTTGATGACCCAGCAGCTCACTATTGTCTTTCCTGCAACCACACGCTGGACCGTTTCTATGGTAATATTAAGCCGGTCAATAAGTGTCCAATGTAACTCATCCTCATATGCCTTGCGGTGGATCTTGGTCGCCCTCCTATCGGTTACAGCTCGTATTTCGAAACAGGATGAGGTGAGGCGATAAAAACATAGCTACTGGCCCGAGTTGAACAGGTTTTATGGAGGCGATGTTGGTCATGCTCGACTCCCGGACAACCTTCTATTTCTCAGCCGCCCTCAGGCACCAAACCCACGCAATGCAGCCACTCAAGCACCACCACGCTGTCTCCACCCATGCGACGCCGACCTGCATGAAGGGCGGCGTGGGCGGCAGGTGGTACGGCAGGCAGGACGCCCCTCGTGGGTGGCAATCAAGGTGTTCTGCCGGAGGCGTCCATGCTTTTTACTTGCAGGTGGTGGGAGGGTGTCGCTGGCCACGCTTCGGGGGCGCGCGCGTGGCCGTGGAGCATATGTCATGTGTGGGGGGGAGGAAAATTGGGGAGGAGAGTGTGTGGGAGGGTAAGGCCCGTGACACATAACAGGGGTCGTCCTCCTCCCCTCCCCCTCCTCCTGCACCTCCTCTGTGCTGGATAGCTTAACTTGCGGATTACACATGTACGTACATATGTTATTGTTACCTTCTGTATGTGTAACCCTCAACCCTTATACAATGCCGCCGCAACCTCCACCTCCTCTTTTTTCTCTTCCTGCTGCCTCTTTCCCTCCTGCCGTGGGTGGGTCTCTACTCAGGGTCGCATGACAATCGCTGCCTGTTAGCCTTCAATTGACGGTAGCGACGCGTCAGGCAGCCCGGCCCACGTGCTGCCGCCCTCGCCAACCACCGACGCAGCACCGTCATTTTCTGCGGCCCCGCCTCACCACCTGACACGCACTGCGGCAGGTACTCAGGCTGGCCCGGCGAAGAGGTGTGCGGGTGTGACAGATCTGCGCCTCCGTTATGCTTCTGTGTGACGTCTTGAGTGATCAACAGTAACGCGGAAGTAAATTACCGTCAAGCTTTGTTAGTGAAGATTGCAATGACGCGAGGATTCTTTTTTGTTTGTTCTATATTTGTTGCCTTAATTTATTCCCTCGCCTGTCTCATGGAATTATGTAGCGTGTTTTGGGCGCAAAAACTTCCAAATCTTGCACTATACTCTTACGAAGAAGCATGCAGAAATTTCACAACGAAAGGCTAACATACATAACACCTTATTAGGGTAATAGATGTCCTAAATAGCCACGGAATGTCAAACATATTTAGTCAGGCTGCATCTATTAAAATGCTGTGGCTTAAGGAAGCGTTTAAGTTGCGGTCGAGTGATATGTATAAACAAAAATGGTGTGAAGAAGTGGAGAACAATTTGGCGTGTGTTAACTACAGACTAATGACTACGTGTACAGAACTCAAGAACTACTTATTGAAATTGCCTAAACAGTATGCTATTAATATATATAAATTTAAATGTGGAAACAGCAAATTACCAATTGTAGTTGGAAGGTACAATAATGTTAGTATAGATGAAAGGTTATGTGTTATATGTACTGCAAATGAGATTGGTGATGAATTTAATTATTTATTTATGTGTAAGCACTTTGATGAGAAGAGGAGATTATACCTCAAGAAATATTATCATGATAACCCAAATGTTCTGAAAATGCAACAGTTGTTTGACACTACAAATATGCGTACTATGTACAATTTAGCCAAGTTTGTTTGTTGTATTTTGAAGTGTTTTGAAAATATAACGTAGTAGGAATAGATATATGATATATGTTTGAGTTTAGGTTTAAGTGGTGTCTATTTTTGTTTAGTGATTACTCTGTATACCCAGTCTCGGGGTCGCTGGAGTATAATAAACCTTTCAAACCTTTCAAACCTTTCAAACCTCCCAACATCCTCAGTTCCTCACTCAACAAGACACGCGCCACAACCCTGACAGAGAAAAAACAAGAACAACCTCGAAAGTCCAAGTCAACTACACTCCACACTCTCCACAATGACAGCTTATCACTTTTTTCTTATCCCTCTCTCACATCAGCGGCGTAGCTCCGTCCCTGGTGCCTGGGAGCTGGAGGGCGTCAGTGTAGGTGTGGGAGTATTGCTTCACTCACTTAAGTTTGTTCCCGCCCTCCCTAATGCAGCCTCCAAGGTCTGTGTGCATGGTTGTGCGAACTTCCGCTGCCCTGTGTGTGGTGAGGCCTCCCGGATCATCCTGAATGCTGCGAGGAGCGTGACATGGGTGAGCCAGGAGCGTGCGGGATAAATATGAGAAAATATACTTGACTACAGGTGCATATGTGAGGCAAAAACGATCTAACAAGGGCGTGATATATAAGGGATGATAGGTGTGCAATCTTGTGAGTATATACAGGTGCAGCCACGAATATAATGACATAGATATGATATACAATGACAAAGATACTTTTTTTGTCTAGGTTTGGAAGTAGATATTTTAGTTTATATCATGTTACCGTAATCATTTCCTTTTTTCCCTTTTTGTTATGTAAAAGCGTGCAAATATTATGAAAATATTACGAGTGCTGACGAGTAAACAATATTACAGCATAAAAGAATAGCCTAATGGAGTTATGCATGTTATACAAATTCTAGTCGCAATTCATAAAACTCAACTACTACATAAATGCCGATAAAAGGATAAATTTATTGATAGACAGAGTAACATGCACTTGGCATGTAATTGAACCTCCATGACCCCCCCCCAAGAGGTAGTCTAATAAACTACAGGTGAGGGATTTCAAATTTCAAATAACTGAACCTCAATTTGTCTTTCAGGTGGAACACATGACACGTGATCCATATCATGAGAAAGTATGTGCCTGACTGCCTGCATATATACATGAAGAATGTGTGTGTGTGTGTGTGTGTGTGTGTGTGTGTGTGTGTGTGTGTGTGTGTGTGTGTGTGTGTGTGTGTGTGTGTGTGTGTGTGTGTGTGTGTGTGTGCAGTACTTGTACTATAATAGTACGCATGTATGTACTTCTATGTATTGCGTTATCATGTCTGTATGTAGCATAGCTATCTCCACATGTCTCCATATGTATACATTATAATTTCAATGTAGTATTATATATTTTCTTTTATCCCGCGTGTATACCCACAACTCAAACCTACAATTGTTTATATATTATCTTCCATATCAGTAAGTAGGTATTATTAAACTCCCATTCCTCCTTCCTATTATCTTTCTTATCACTTTTTTTCATATTTTCTCCCTATTTTTTTCCTCTCCTCCAATCCCTGCCTCCCGTCAACCCACTCCCACCCTCACCAAGCCCTGCCCACTCTCTGTCTGCTTGCCTGCTTACACTTCCGAAACCCAAATCCGGTGTTTGAGGGAAAAAGCGTATGGCGTGTGACTGTCAGAGGTGTGTGTGGGAGCCGCGGAGGGAAAAACCTGGCCTTGCAAGCTTCCGCCGCAGGACACGATGGATGGCGCCTTTGTTGACGCCTCCTAGGAGAGAGAGATAGAGAGAGAGAAAGAGAGAGAGAGAGAGAGAGAGAGAGAGAGAGAGAGAGAGAGGAGAGAGAGAGAGAGAGAGAGAGAGAGGAGAGAGAGAGAGAGAGAGAGAGAGAGAGAGAGAGAGAGAGAGAGAGAGAGAGAAGGAGGTAATTAGGTGACTCACTTAAGGAATCCTCTCTCTCTCTCTCTCTCCTCTCTCTCTCTCTCTCTCTCTCCTCTCTCCTCTTCTCTCTCTCTCTCTCTCTCTCTCTCTCTCTCTCTCTTCTCTCTCTCTCTCTCTCTCTCTCTCTCTCTCTCTTCTCTCTCTCTCTCTCTCTCTCTCTACCTATACCCAAGGCATTAGACTTTACTCACTAACGATCATGTACGTGCACTATATAATTTTCAATCGGTTTCAGTCTTCGGATTAGGAGATGAAATGATCTTAATAAATGACTTCAAGGTAAAATGGACAGTATCAACATATATAAATGTAATTGAAAAAATTCAGCACAACCTAATTCTCTGTTTAATAAATGTCTTCATATTCCTCGACTAAAATTTAATGTCGTAAATATTATGAGTATAGTGGGCAGCTAGGTAAGTTCCTGTAAAAATGTATTTGATAGCCAATAATTTCTGGTTTGGTAGTGCACTGTTTACCAAAATGCATGATAGAGTAATAGTATTATGTTGCAAGGAGCTTAAGGAATAATATCAGGAAAGAGAAAAAATGTTTCAGGTAAGGGTAAGAAATATGACTTTGTTGACAACGTTGTCAACCCTTCCACCTATGGAAGTAATTCCACAACATATGAACACTGCATTAAACTGCACATACAAAATATTGAAAAGAAAGCATACATTGAGGGGAAAATAAGGTTTGCGGAAAAATGTTTCACTCACACACACACACAAACATACACACATATCTAATATACTATAGGAGTAGCCGTGTGTCTGTGTGTCTGTCTGTGTGTCTGTTTTGAGTAGCCGAAACTGTAAATTCAATTTTGATGAGAGTAGGCTCAAAATATCGCAAATAAATCGTAGGTGGTAAGCGGCTTGGTCCCATGTCGATTGAATCATTTTGAAGGGGGGTTTTGGGCTAAAAACACTTTTCAGAGATTAGATTACAGGAAAAACTCTGCGGTAACGTCTTGTCGTATTTCACAAACTCCGTAGACTCATGGACTTTAACGTTTTTGTGCGTGTGTGAGTGTGTGTTGGAATCACACGGAACACAAAGGGTTGAAATCACACGGAACACATCGGGTTGGAATCACACGGAACACAAGGGGTTGGAATCACACGGAACACAAAGGGTTGGAATCACACGGGACATGGTCTACCACGTGGCACTTTGACCATTGACCAACGACAGCAACACGATACAAACATCAATACATGGGTCCGAAGGGCCCACAAGCACTTGTACTGTATATATATATATATATATATATATATATAATATATATATATATATATATATATATATATATATATATATATATATATATATATATATACATGCAATCTAAAATTCAATGTAGTAATTCTTTTAGATGAGAAGCGTGCCATCCGGTGTAGCTCCCAACTGTGTCCGGAAGTAACAATGATTAACAAGCTTCAGTAAGCGTGATACACTTAATGGATGGCCTCATGGGCGGAGATTTGGGCGTTGGCGCTTCTGACGGGCAGCCTCACCCTGAAGACCTGCGGAGGAATTAATACAAGGCAGCCAGGCGAGAGGCAGCCCCGCAGACCCTGACAGGGAGGTGCGCACATGACCTTTCCGAGGCGGTGGTGGCGGTGAGGCGGAGGCGCCGGAACAGCAGGCAACCAACGTGTTGTCTTGTGAAAAAGATAAAAAACATCAAGTGTGTTGCAGTTCTTGACGAATCTTTTGTTTCGCATAATTGTGTTACGCTTCATTCAATTTCATTTAATATTTTTCTTCACGCTACCAGTGGACATCAACATCCTCTTTGTGTGAGGCCCGGCGGCGTCCTGCCACGGTAGCAACCAACCAACAACACGCCAGCGTCTAGGTCCAGACATTATCTGTCATTAAGTTCTGCATTAGGGAGTAATTCCTCTAATTCTGCTCCATAAATCAGTACATCCTCGCTGCCGGCTGGACGCGGCGGGTAGATCGCCTCCGGACGAATTCATTATTGCCTGCTGAGATTATTTACGACTGAGCTCAGCGAGCATAACCAAGTCGTAAGTTAGGATGTGACAGGCTCTTGCTACCGCGGCGCCTAGAGCGACGGTGGCGGCGCGGCGCAGGTATAGGCCTTGTTCCGCCGCCCTGACCAGCCACACCCTTGCTTGTCTTCCAAGAGTCTGGTCATATAACTTAAGAGCGGCGTGTCGAGCCCGTTAGGTCTCGCTGCGCCAGGTGAAGGGCCGGGCCGAGCGTGTGCCGTGGCGTGCGTCGTTACCGGGACGGACCACCTCGACGCGTGCTCAGTTTTGCGGGAGAGCCAGGTTGTCGTCCCCGCCGCCGCGGCGGGTAACTCATGCGGCCATCCGTCCCCGTCTGGTGACTCACATATTGCTAAACAATTTGTCCCCGTACCTCTGTCCCGCCAGGCTATTGGTTTCCTGCCAAGCTGTACATATATTTTATGAG
>JACEEZ010007184.1:871664-886664 GCA_016584305.1 Chionoecetes opilio
CGTTAGGGTCATTTACCGTCTCAGGGAACTGCCTCGTTAAGGTGATGGGCTGCGTTGAGTGCTACCTGGACCGTGCCTCGCCCTCTGTCGCTTGGGTTGGGTAGCTGTCGTATTTAAGTGACCGTGTGATGTAGTGCCGCACACTGAAATACGTGGATCTGTTCCTCCCGACAATGCAGAACAAAGTGTTGACGTTTAAGCTATAAATCCGGAGGCCTTCCTTAGTTCAGGATTATTTTTTTATTTTTTTACTTTTTTCTAGCCATTCAAGGTGACACATATTAAGTGTCCGTTTCTTTCCACTCAACAACAACAATCAACATCAGGTATGTGATTGTTTGTGTGGATTTTTTTTCCCCTTTAGTATCGTCCTCTATTCCATGTAAGAAAGGTGGAATGTGGCAGCACTATACCGGTAGCACCAGTAGCACCAACAGCACTATACCGGTAGCATCAGTAGCATCAACAGCACTATACCGGTAGCATCAGTAGCACCAACAGCACTATACCGGTAGCACCAGTAGCCCCAACAGCACTATACCGGTAGCATCAGTAGCACCAACAGCACTATACCGGTAGCATCAGTAGCACCAACAGCACTATACCGGTAGCATCAGTAGCACCAACAGCACTATACCGGTAGCATCAGTAGCACCAACAGCACTATACTCTAGTCATTTTGGCAAGACACTCACGATAGCTTAGTCCCGGCAACTCCACTTCCCCCGTCGGGTTGGGTAGCTGAGATACTTGATATTGGCGAGCAGTTTATGTTGACTACTATATGCTCGCTGAAGTATCTCAGCTACCCAGCAAGCCGGGGGAAGTGGAGTCGCCAGGACTAAACTATTGTGAGTGTCCTTGCTAAACTTAAGTGAGTCTAGTGTCGGCAGCATCCGTCTAAGCATCAACACCCGCCCTAAACAGCATACACAACCAACACACGAAAAGTGTTTTATCATGTCTACTCATATACTCATATCATAAACATAAATGACTGAGACTTAAATACGACCCATTCAGAGGGAAAATACCAAATTATTAGGACCAGCGATCCTTCCCCTGCAGCGGCATAAGCGGGTGGAAGGTGCCGTCGTCAGGAACCCACATTAGGGGGTCGACCAGGGGCGGTATGGGCCAGATACCCTTTCGTCGAGAAGATAAACCCTGGACTTACTACTCGACAACTTTTGCAGGGTACAGTATCTGCGTCTTTCCAGTCCAACGAAGAAGAAAATGGATGACGGAGGATGAATTATGAAATTGCTGCATCCGCTATTCATGACCCGCCGAGCCCGGAGACTAAATGCGGCCGCCGGCAGGATAGACGGCGAGTTAAGATGACGTGTTGCAATTTGATTGCGTCATTCCCCCAGATGAAGAACCTCCTTGGTATCGTAATGTTTCCCTGCACGGAGCGGACGGTGAGGCAAAGGTGAAGGTGACGCAGACAAGCCAGTGAAAACAACCGCAGGGAGCAAGGGCGCGCCGGGAGTCAAGGCGGCGGAGCATGCAATGACATCCTACTGCAGTGGAAAACAGGTCACGAAAAATAGAGATGCACAGACACCTCCAGGTCACGGGAATATGTACTATGTGGAGGTGATGGTGACAATACAATGATGTGACAGCGTGACCCGGTGTGTGGTTCCTCTTTTTTTCGGTGCATATAGAAAGTGTGTGTGTGTGTGTGTGTGTGTGTGTGTGTGTGTGTGTGTGTGTGTGTGTGTGTGTGTGTGTGTGTGTGTGTGTGTGTGTGTGTGTGTGTGTGTGTGTGTGTGTGTGTGTGTGTGTGAGAAAAAAAAATAGTGAGTCACATACATACACACATACACACACACACACACACACACACATACACACACACACACACACACACACACACACACACACACACACATACACACACACATACACCCACACACACATACAACACACACACACACACACACACACACACACACACACACCACACACACACACACACACACACACATACACCCACACACACATACAACACACACACACAGACACACACACACAGTCACACACACACACAAACACATACACACACACACACACACACACACACAGAAAACAAAGATCACCCTAATGTTTTTTCTTCTTTCTGATCATCGTTAGCAAAGTTATCACCCCTTTTAATGGGTTCGTTGGCTTTGCGCACTCCATTCCCACCCGAGGCAGAAGACGACGTGGTGGTGGTGGTGATGGTGGTGGTGGTAGCGTCAAGTGGGCAGGCAGCGAGGCACGACCCATTTTTCCTCTACAGAAACAGTCACGGCAACATCACAAACAACAATGCCAAATGCAGCAATGAGTCACTATTCGGGTACCTTTGTGCGTCCTTAAACAACTGAAAATAGACGCGACGCGGTGTTAAGTAAGTGTACTGTACCTGGGTTGTTACTCCACAGGGGACTAAAAAGGTTGTCTTAGGAAATCACGCGTATGTTTCTGCGTTTTCTCCCTCATCACCATCTTCCCCATCTTCACTATCATCAAGGTTATCATCATCATCATCATCTCCATCCCTCTTCTCTGTCCCCTCCCTTCCTGTCCGTCCTGCTTATCTGATGTCTGCGCAGCGAATGTGTCCCTTTTTTCCTTTTTTTCCCAACATCCATCAGCCGTCCCTTCCATCTTCCTGCCCTCCCTCCCCTCTTTCTTTGGCCTCACGACCTCCTCTGGTCTGCTGAACGCGGCAAGACTCCTCCCAGTGCACCACTTAATTGCTCTCAGGCGATTACGGCTCCCGACTCCCCCTCTGACCACTTTTTTCCACCATTTTGAACTCACCCAGACCCGCAACCACATCTTCGTACAATGCGTGTTCTGTGAAGTTCTCCTCTAACGAACACAACCGGATTGTTCCAAAGAATGAGGTAATTCAGTGTCAGATACGAAGAAGTTTGTGGGAGTTTTCGTTTTTCTCTCACTGGTGATGTTCCGGTCGCAGTTCCGGAAGAAATGAAGGGCGTGGATTATTTGCGGCCGCGTACGTGAGGGAGCATGGCCACTCTCCCGTGCTGGCCCCGCGACGAGAACCTCTCTTAGGAACTGCCTGGCGGAGGAACAGTGTGCATGTATTGCGTAGAATGACAGGTTTGCGTCATTCACCATATACAGAGGCATCATCCAGGACCTAGAGGGTCATTAGTATACATGTGTACAGCAGCTTACAGTAAACATCACATCAGCAAGGATTTTCATATATCAATAACATACTGATTAGTGAGAAAAGCATTATCAATTCATCTTCAAGTGAGACACACAAACACACACACACAAACACACACACACACACACACACACCCACACCCACACACACACACACACACACACCACACACATGTTAATCCTTCTTAAAAAAAACTCATGTCGTGCTGATGGAAAATAAGACGACGGACTGGGACGACGTACAGAAAGCAGCGACACGCCCAGAATAGCTGTGCGGAGGACACGCCTGAAGGAGCTGCTTCTCCTAGGTAAATAAGGTTGAGCCAAGTCCGTCATCTTGTCACTCTGGTTGTAAACAGGGAGCGGAGGGTGAAGAGGCGGCTCAGGACGTGTTGACATTCGGGTCACGTGATGTCTCTCTCTTCTGACGCCCCGGCGCGGCATTACCGTTAACGATGCTGGGCGGCGGGCGAGTCGTAAACACACACACGCCGAGACCATTTTGGGATCCCAGGCAAATAGGTGACCCGCGTGATATGTTGTAAAGGGTAATCGGAGAGGAAGTATCACGAACTAAAGCAATAGAACAATTGAGTTAGATAAGATCAGGTTTAGGTATAATACGGTTAGGTTATCAGTTATGTTATTTAGGGTATCATTATTAGGCAGTGTTAGGTTATTGTTATTGTATTTCCTTGTCATATGCCATTATTATTCTCCGGCAGTGATATTGATCTTCTCGAGGAGTCTTACCGCTAGTTCGGTGAGGGTAACGAACACGGGTTCTTGTCAACACTCAGTGAAAATATGTTACTTTGGTTGCTTTTTGGGCCACGTCGTTAAATCTTTGTTTTATATGATACCTCACATTTCTCTTCAAAGTGGACGTGGTTTGGACCTTACATTATTACAGTTCTAAATAATGTGTGTTTTTAACGACAAGGGTTTTGTCGTAAAAAAGAGGGAACACATCTTCTTATGGTCTGTTAGGGATACGGCAACAAGGAACGCGACACATAGGAACAGCTTGTTTATGCACCACTTTCCTTACCCAGTTGAGGGCGATTGTGTTACTTGTCAACCCGTTAGTAAAAGCTTCTTATGCCGGGCAAGAAAAAAGAAATAAAAAAGCCGGCCCTTCTGTTTTCCTTCAGTCGTGAAATCGCACAACAGCTGACACTCCCCTTAAGACCCCGGCCACACATCAGCCTTACCTCACACTCCTCCTTACCTCCTCTTACCTCACACTCCTCCTTACCTCCTCCTTACCTCACACTCCTCCTTACCTCCTCTTACCTCACACTCCTCCTTACCTCCTCTTACCTCACACTCCTCCTTACCTCCTCTTACCTCACACTCCTCCTTACCTCCTCTTACCTCACACTCCTCCTTACCTCCTCTTACCTCACACTCCTTACCTCCTCTTACCTCACACTCCCTGCCACCGAAACCGCCCCCTTCCTCAAGACGCCTCCCTAACCTCTTTACCTCAAAAATATACGACATCCTTACCTTCCTGTACCTTCAAACACTCCCCTGCACAGGAGAAAATGTCTACCTCGACACCATATGAACGAGGCCTCCCTAAGCTCTTTCACCTCAAAAAAAAGATATATCGAAGGCAGTGTCGTTTTAATTACCTTCCTGTATTTCGCATTGGTGTCAAAAGCTCTCTCTCCTCTATATGTACATAGAAAAAACTCGTCTATACCTCAAGACCAGACGCTATTTAGTGACAAAACGCAAGATGCCCCGCAGCTCCCCCTCAACCCAAAAAATAAGGAGGCGGTAAATACCTGGTATGCAAGGATGTTGTGTCTATTACATGAACATGGTCCAGCCTTCGGAGGTGCCCAACAACAAGCAACACTCATTCGCTAGATCCGCCGCTCGCTGTAAACTGTCTCCATGTCCTTGAGTAGCGGCCTCGCCCTCATAACACTGCTGCAGGTCCTCCTCTACTCCGTCCCTCCCCCACTATGGCCCTCCCCCACCCATCCAGCTAGGCATACAAGCTCACCGTACATGCACACTCCTTCCATATTATAGGGTTTTCATAGCGTTTCGTACAATGCGTTAAGCTGTTGAGTGTATTTCATATATTTACCACGAATGAAATCTTATCTTTTTTGTTGTTATTTGACCATTTTTAGGAATGAGAGAGAGAGAGAGCGCGCAGCTATCTTCCCGCGTCACTCTCCTTCATCCCCGCCTTGCCATCACGCACCTGGACCAGCGGGGCCGCGGCAGGCACCCTCCACACCCACCGTCACCCGTCACAAGTTATCTTTCACTAAGGTTCCCGGAGTACCGTTAAGCGGGGAAACAAATACATGTCGATGCTTTTGTGTTTCATGTACTGCCATATTTATCATCAGCATATTTTATAGAGCCCCCTTTCCCCTGATGTACAGAGTGCGCATTATGGCACTCGTGATGTTGTGGAAGTAAATAATCGAACCATTACTATGTACGGGTCTGCCTCCTATTACTTAATAGAAGTACACACGTAAAATGTTGTGTGGAATGTCATGTATTCACAACTTGCTTATATTAAATTTCTTTCCACTTCCTCGCTTGGCATATTCACGTTTTTCCCTCCCCTCCCTCGCCTTCACACAAGTACCGTTTTCTGGCTTCCCAGAAAATTCTTGGTAATACCACCTTCTTTTGGCCCATCACCTGTTCTGGGGGATTTTCCTTTACCAGTTTGCAGGTTTACACCTGCCGTTAAGCCCCTCGTTACGTCCTCCTCATTAAGCCCAAAGAAGCACTCCCGTCCACAGGTACGAGCTCATTCATTACGCACAGTTTTCGCCCGCTGGCTCGAGGCAGCAAGGTCTCAGCACCCAACCGGCGACCACTATAAATCCATTTCTGCAGTAGCTGGTGGCGGGATACGACGCCACGCTCGTAACTGGCGGCATCCTTACCTCCTTGACTCAAAAACAAACCAGATAAGAAAGTAAAATCAGCTATATATTTGGGTTTTTAAAAGGTTTGGGTCTCCGAAAAAATGCATAGGCTGTAATAGCCGACGAGGACCTGTCTGGTCTGCAGACACTTGAGACACTGAAGTGACGTAACGGTTAAGGGATCTCCTCAACACTGTCTCCTTCATAACATGAATAACATGATAACATCTCTTTAACATGTTGAATGTATGAATAACATATCCAGAATTTCGTAAACCTGTTGTGAATATTTGTTCATCATTTGCTTATATGAGCACGGTTACACTGCTGCGTATAATCACTAGGTTCAGGTACACTCTAATCACCGCCTGCTTGTTAAGTTAAAGGAGAGTGCTACCATACACCATCACTCCATTTAACCACCATTGTTTAATTCATCCTTTCCCTCAACCGCTAAGACACGTAAAAGTGCACAAATATAAGAGGACAATAAAATGTTCCCTTCTATTACCATACCATCGTGAATTCGCCTTCTCCGAGCTGTGCCCATAAACCTCCCCAGACAAACACGCTCGCCAAGCCGCCTTGTCCTCGGCTCGTTCGGGTCCACAACACGACAAAACACTTCGCCTCCCCTGCCTCCCTCCCTCTGCCTGCATCGCCTCATTTTGCTGATCTGGTGGTTCAGGAAAATAAAGGTTTTGGTGATGCTTACAACTTGTCGCGGTATAGAGGAAACCAAAAGATACTTATGTTGTTTATTGTATACATGCGATGTGTTTGAGATACAAGAATTTTTATACATTAAAACATAGAAAAAGTAGGTAAAGACCAGAGTTGAATTGACAGGTAAAGAAAGGAATCACCTCACATGAAGAACAGATGTAGAGATGTACGCAGATTACCGCTCAGCTCACCAAGTAACAGAAACCCTGAGACGGCGGGGACATAAATAGCATAAAGGGAGGGAAGAGGGGACGAGGTGAGGGAGAAGGGAAAAGGAGGGGAGAGAGAGAGAGAGAGGAGAGAGAGAGAAGGAGAGAGGAGAGAGAGAGAGAGAGGAGAGAGGAGAGAGAGAGAGAGAGGAGAGAGAGAGAGAGAGAGAGAGAGAGAGGAGAGAGAGAAGAGAGAGAGAGAGAGGAGAGAGAGGAGAGAGAGAGAGAGAGAGAGAGAGAGAGAGAGAGAAGAGAGAGAGAGAGAGAGAGAGGAGAGAAGAGAGAGTCAGGAGAGAGAGAGAGAGAGAGAGAGGAGAGAGAGAGAGACAGAGAGAGAGAGGAGAGAGAGAGAGAGAGAGAGAGAGAGAGAGAGAGAGAGAAGAGAGAGAGAGAGGAGAGAGAAGAGAAGAGAGAGAGAGAGAGAGAGAGGAGAGAGAGAGAGAGAGAGAGGAGAGAGAGAGAGAGAGAGAGAGGAGGAGGAGAGAGAGAGAGAGAGAGAGAGAGAGAGAGAGAGAGAGAAGAGAGAGAGAGAGAGAGAGAGAGAGAGAGAGAGAGAGAGAGAGAGAGAGAGAGAGAGAGAGAGAGAGAGAGAGAGAGAGAGAGAGAGAGAGAGAGAGAGAGAGAGAGAGAGAGAGAGAGAGAGAGAGAGAGAGAGACGAGAGAGGAGAGAGAAGAGACGAGAGACGAGAGAGAGAGAGAGAGAGAGAGAGAGAGAGAGAGAAAGAGAGAGCGAGCGAGGGGGGGAACTATAGACGAGAGGGGAGTACAGGAGGGAGTGTAGTGTTTTGGGGACACTTGGGGACACTTGGGGACACACCCTGGTCCTTACTCTGCCCAGCTACAACGTTATTACGCAGCTATTTCCGACAACGGTGTGGCCAGCGAGGCTATTTCTGCCCCTCATCGCCGCCCTGCTTTTGAGAATTCCTAAAAACCAGTGACTCTGCCCAGGATAGCAACAGATAGGGTGAAGGGCCGCCATTCTCCTTCGTTCCTATGTCATACTTCCTTCCTTCCTTCTTTCCTCCATTTAAACCTAATCTTATTCATCTGTTTGCTCCATTTTCCGTCTCTTCTCCTCCTTCCTCCTTCCCCAGTCTTCTCCTCCTCCTCCTCCTCCTCCTCCTCCTTGTCCTGAATATGCGGATCAACATGGCTCACGAATACTGATTAGTTAACTCACGTCAATGGCGCCAGACAAGTAGCAGCAATAAATATTCCAAGCAGCATATATAATAAGGCTCGACACGGCCAAAATAACAATAAAGATAAAAAAAAGTTGAAATATATCACGACGCTATCTACCCACGTTGAAAATAGTGGCAGGCCGCACTAATTTACTTCAGGTGGAGGCAATAACTTTCCCTCAACACCTGACACTGTGCCACGCGGGTCGAGGGGAACAGTTGCAGCATCGCACGCGTCTGGTGTTACTCTCCACTATTCCGAAAAACCATAATTTTCTCCACGCACACTGAAGGTTCGTGACACGTGTGAACCCTAAGGCACCGCGAGGCACCCCAGGGAGGCACTACCAGGCACTCTTCCGCTAGCTAACAGTCACCATCAAGCCCGGGGAGGAAGTGGGCCCCGTCTGAGGTAGGGCGACGAGGAGTTTGTCACCCTGGGTCGGGAGGAGATGCTATCGGCGTCCCTAAGTGTCGGGGGAGGCAGCAGACGTCGCTCCCAGCAGCCAGCGCCAACACGGAGCATTTCGCCTCTGTCCATCAAGAAACACGACAGCACATCCAGCTTCTCCATTTATTTACTTTTTTTGTGTGTTTGTGTGTAGTACTTTATTGCACTATTTCTTTCCACTACAAGACAACGTAAACTAACCCCGAGAAACGTTAACGTATCGTTTAATTTAGGATGGAACTGGCACAACGTCAAATGTGTTTCTACTCTGAAGATCTGTGTATAATGTATATGATAAGGATGAAGATATGTATGTACTACCTCTAAATATTGTCTTAAGCTGCTGCAATGTTCCGTGTTATCATTATTATAAAGACTTTTCCTCCATGCTAATCTTTTGTATTTTTTGGGTACCACCACAACCACTACTACTACTACTACTACTACTATTACTACTACTACTACTACTACTACTACTACTATTACTACTACTACTACTACTACTACTACTATTACTACTACTACTACTACTACCACTACTACTACTACTACTATTACTACTACTACTACTACTACTACTACTACTACTATTACTACTACTACTACTACTACTACTACTACTACTACTACTACTACTACTACTACTACTATTACTACTACTACTACTACTACTACTACTACTATTACTACTAACTACTACTACTAAATACTACTACTACTACTACTACTATTACTAACTACTACTACTACTACTACTACTACTACTATTACTACTACTACTACTACTACTACTACTACTACTACTACTACTACTACTACTACTACTACTACTACTACTACTACTACTACTACTACTATTACTACTACTACTACCACTACTACTACTACTATTACTACTACTACTACTACTACTACTACTACTACTACTACTACTACTACCACTACTACTACTACTATTACTACTATTACTACCTCCTCTTCCTCCTCCTCCTCCTCCAGTCGTTACTTCCCATACGGCCGCCCGGTCTTTTCCTCCCTATTAGTTGCCATCACAATATCTATGAAAAAATATAGTTATCTATATGTTGTGTGTGTGTGTGTGTGTGTGTGTGTGTGTGTGTGTGTGTGTGTGTGTGTGTGTGTGTGTGTGTGTCTGTGTGTGTTGGTGTGTGTGTGTGTGTGTGTGTGTGTGTGTGTGTGTGTGGTGTTGAGAGAGAGTGTGTGTGTGTGTGTGTGTGATGTGTGTTGGAGGAGGAAAACGTATTAAGTCTATACGAGAAGAAGGGGGAGAGGGGGGTCGAAGCACACTATAATCGAGACACATTATAACAAGAGGGCGAGCTCCATATATCTGCAGCTTTATTACGAGGCTCGTCAGCGCGCGACGTGGACGATGATGTAAATAATGAGACCGTAAATACCAAGAGCTTTAAGGCCTATCTATATACGAGTGTTTCCCGCGCGTGATCGAGGGAGGAACAAGAATTATAACAACATCATGTGTGGTAAGTGTTGGGTGTTGAAGAGGAAAGGATGGTGATGGGCCAGCATGGTGTGTGTGTGTGTGGTGTGTGTGTTGTGTGTGTGTGTGTGTGTGTTGTGTGTGTGTGTGTGTGGTGTGTGTGTGTGTGTGTGTGTGTGTGTGTGTGTGTGTGTGTGTGTGTTGTGTGTGTGTGTGTGTGTGTGTGTGTGTGTGTGTGTGTGTGTGTGGTGTGTGTGTGTGTGTGTGTGTGTGTGTGTGTGTGGGGTGTGTGTGTGGTGTGTGTGTGTGTGTGTGTGTGTGTGTGTGTGTGTGTGTGTGTGTGTGTGTGTGTGTGTGTGTGTGTGTGTGTGTGTGTGTGTGTTTTGTTCGTTGTTCTTTTCGCACGTAAAAAGAGCAACATACTAAATACTCATAATTAAATAAATATCCTTCTTCATAAAATTAAAAAAATAAACACTTGCTAAGGGGTTCGAACATATACAAGTACTTCATTTTTCTGCAACGTGTCATGACATGCAGGACTGACACGCCCAGCAATATACAACCACAGTGATTCTTTGTTAATAAAATATACTTTCAACGCTGCGCAGTGAGTAGGATTCGAACCTACGCGGGAAGATCCCATCTGATTTCTAGTCAGACGCCTTAACCACTCGGCCATCACTGCCTGGTGGAGAAAGGCTCCTTGCAATATTATAAAAATGATGTGGTGCTACTATAGCGTGCGGTCTACATCAGAGTCTGCAGTCTACGGTTCCCTAATGTGCGGTCTACCAAGATCCCACCTGATTTGACCTGACCTGACTACCGCATAGCTGTAATGTGCATTCTGACAAGACCACACCTGACCTGACCTGACCCTGAGTACCGGGACTCTACTCAACCTTATAAATGTGGATCAACGAAGTAATGTCTCAGTATCCTCCTAAAATTCAAGCCGAGAACATCAGTCTGACACACTTAACCCTCTACAATGCTGTGGAAAGAAGAAACAGCGGTTACCTTTATATGTGAAAGCAATCTTCTGAACGCACAACCAAAAGCAGAGCCTTGTCATCGATGTGGCAGTGTTAGGCAAGAAAAAAGAAAACGTTCTTTTGTTTGTCTGTTTTGTTTTTCTATAATACTCTACTGTATAATAGAGAATATCATATACAATAGTAAGTTGCAGCCTGAAGTATAGGAGTGTAGAGTGTAAGTAGCGAGTAAGAAATGTAGACCGCACGCTATAGTGCAAATGTCCCGGTAGACCGCACGCTATAGTGCAAATGTCCCGGTAGACCGCACGCTATAGTGCAAATGTCCCGGTAGACCGCACGCTATAGTGCAAATGTCCCGGTAGACCGCACGCTATAGTGCAAATGTCCCGGTAGACCGCACGCTATAGTGCAAATGTCCCGGTAGACCGCACGCTATAGTGCAAATGTCCCGGTAGACCGCACGCTATAGTGCAAATGTCCCGGTAGACCGCACGCTATAGTGCAAATGTCCCGGTAGACCGCAGGCTATAGTGCAAATGTCCCGGTAGACCGCACACTATAGTGCAAATGTCCCGGTAGACCGCACGCTATAGTGCAAATGTCCCGGTAGACCGCACGCTAAAAGTGCAAATGTCCCGGTAGACCGCACGCTATAGTGCAAATGTCCCGGTAAAAACCGCACACTATAGAGCAAATTTCCCGGTAGAACCCGAACACTATAGTGAAAATGTCCCCGGTAGAACCGCACACTATAGTGCAAATGTCCCGGTAGACCGCACACTATATGCAAATGTCCCTGGTAGAACCGCACGCTATAGTGCAAATGTCCCGGTAGACGCACACTATAGTGCAAATGTCCGGTAGACCAAGCACCTATAGTGCAAAATGTCCCGTAGACCGCACGCTATAGTGCAAATTGCCCGGTAGAATCGCACGCTATAGTGAAATGTCCGGTAGACGCACG
This sequence comes from Chionoecetes opilio, assembly GCA_016584305.1. Classification (NCBI taxonomy): domain Eukaryota; kingdom Metazoa; phylum Arthropoda; class Malacostraca; order Decapoda; family Majidae; genus Chionoecetes; species Chionoecetes opilio. The sequence continues at coordinate 883,778 of JACEEZ010007184.1, forward strand.
CTATAGTGCAAAATGTCCCGGTAGAACCGAAACGCTATAGTGCAAATGTCCGGTAGACCGCACGCTATAGTGCAAATGTCCCGGTAGACCGCACGCTATAGTGCAAATCCGGTAGACCGCACGCTATAGTGCAAAGGTCCCGGAGAGCCGGACGCTATAGTGAAATGTCCGGTAAAAACCGCACGCTATAGTGCAAATGTGGCGGTAGGACGACGGCTATAGTGAAAATGTCCGGTGGGACCGCACGCTATAGTGCAAAGTCCCGGTAGACCGCACGCTATAGTGCAAATGTCCCGGTAGACGCACGCTAATAGTGCAAATGTCCCGGTAAACGCAGGGTATAGTGCAAATGCCCGGTAGACCGCAGGCTATAGTGCAAATGTCCGGTAGACGCACGCATAGTGCAAAATGTCCCGGTAGAACGCACGCATAGTGCAAATGTCCCGGTAGACGCAGGGATAGGGCAAAAGTCCGGTAGACCGCAGGGTATAGTGCAAATGTCCGGTAGACGCAGGGTATAGTGCAAATGTCCCGGTAAAAACCACAGGGTATAGAGGTGAAAAATGTCACCGGTAGAACCGCAGGGAAATAGTGCAAATGTACCGGTAGAGACCGCAGGGTATAGTGAAAGTCCGGTAGACCGCAGGGTAAGTGCAAATGTCCGAGTAAAAACCGCAGGAGGTATGGGGGCAAATGTCCGGGTAGAGACCGCAGGCTATAGTAGCACACGGAATGTATTCCCTGCTAATATAGACAATGTCAATGATGTTGAAGTGATAAGAATAATGAAAACAAGGTGAAGAGAATGATCAATGTCATTACTGTTTTTCTATTGGTAATGATGATGAGATAAGATCATCATCATTATGACAATTATATTAATTTTACTAATACTACTATCATTACTATTATCATTATTGGTATTAGTATCATTACTTTGTAGTATCATTATTATTATTATTATTGTTAGCATATTATTATATATTATCATTATTTTTATCAGATTTGTTATAACTTTTTGTAATATAATGATTAGAGAGAGAGAGAGAAGAGAGAGAGAGAGAGAGAGAGAGAAGGGAGAGAGGAGAGAGAGAGAGAGAGATGACGAGACGAGAGAGAGAGAGGAGACGAGAGGAGAGAGGAGAGAGAGAGGAGAGGGAGAGAGATGAGAGGAGAGAGAGGAGAGAGGAGAGAGAGAGAGAGAGAGAGGAAAAGAGGGGAGAGAGAGAGAGAGAGAGAGAGATGAGAGAGAGAGAGAGGGGAGAGAGAGAGCGAGAGAGAGAGAGATGAGAGAGGGGAGAGAGAGAGAGAGAGAAGGAGAGGAGAGAGAGAGAGAGAGAGAGAGAGAGAGATAGAGAGAGAGAGTAGTATACACCGCTCGTCCCTTAGACATACATTCACTACCATTAATAGCTATACATTATGTGCCGTCGCGGTTTTACGTGTATCATTTGGTGCAAGTTTTTTATCCCTCAGTATTTTGCATCTCGACACATATTTTTCCCCTGATGCAACAGACAATTTTTTTTCTCCAAGGCTTGAGAATCTTGAAGCATTGTATATGTTATATTCCAAAGTTAGGTTAGGGAGGTAAATTAGAGCGTATAAATAAGATTCGCGGGCGGTGTTTTGTTTACGCGATGGTGAAGGTCTAAGAGTGATATATATTTACGTATATTTTCATGTTACTCACCGTGTTAAGAATTCGGCCTTTCAAGATTTATACGGTCACAGCTGTTGCGCTCTCTCTCTCTCTCTCTCTCTCTCTCTCTCTCTCTCTCTCTCTCTCTCTCTCTCTCTCTCTCTCTCTCCTCTCTCTCTCTCTCTCTCTCTCTCTCTCTCTCTTCTACACCGTGCCTATCACTACGTCCTACAAAAACATTTCCATCCCATATTCTCCTATTCCTACCTCCCTCTTTATACCTATCACACACTTCCCGGCTTCCTTCTCCCTTTCTCCGCCGGGTTCTCAAGGCGGGGTTGCTGGGGGTCAGGTTGGGTCACATCGCGAGGGCTGCATCCGTTGATACTGTTTCTTGCTTCCTCTCGCAGTTCCCTTCTCCTACCTCCCCCTTCCCCGCGCCTCCCGTCCCTACAACTTGGCATTCCGGCTCGTTTGAAATGTCACGCGTTTTCCTCACGTCTTTTTTAACCCGTCCAGAATTTTCCCAGGACGAAGGGGAAACGGTATAGAGAGGGGAGGGTCAGGTGAGGGGAGGTGCAAGGTCAGGTGGTGAGGGAAGAGAGGGTAATTCATTTCCATATACGAAGAACGTCGAAAGGAAGACAAGGAGTGACAGACAGGAATGGAAATAAGAAAAAATCGAAAAGGAATGTGCTGTGAAAATGCTCCCTCTCTCTTTCTCTCCCTCGCTCTTGTATATCGTCTTCATCTGGATTGTGTGTAGGAAAGGGAGAGGAAAGGAAAGGAGGAACTGTGGGCGTGGCAAAGGGAAAGGGAAGAAGGAAGGGAGAGACGTGAAGCGAGGAGATTATATGAAGAAGTTTCAGTAAGTTCTCAATGGTTAATTTCTTTGCTTTGTTTTTTTGAAGGTAAGAGTTTGTAAGTCTTTTTAACTTCCTGTGATTGAGAATGTGAAGTGAAATGAAGGTGATTTTGAGTGTCCCCCGCCCCAAACTCACCTCTCTTTCTCTTTGTATTCTTAGGTGCTCCTCTTCTAACTTTCATTCATGCTTTGAGATTAAACATGTTAATACTTATAGCAAAGCCTTTCATTTACGATGGTTTCATATAAGCCTACACCAGTTGTTACAAGGAATAATAACACACACACACACACACACACACACACACACACACACACACACACACACACACACACCACACACACACACCAAACACACACACACACACACCACACACACA
>JACEEZ010007184.1:896664-904164 GCA_016584305.1 Chionoecetes opilio
TTGACCTACTAACACTACTGAGAAACTGTAGCACACCGCAGGGCGCCCGAGCCATCCCCGCTGCGATGATGAGAAATACCAGAAAATAAGCGTAAAAATCAAGAGAATATGGGAATAAAAATGTCTGAGATACACGTGCGAGAGAAAACGGAAATTCCACTCCCTTTTTTACCCTCTCTTTCTCTTTCTTTCTCTCCTTTTTTATGCATTTTCATGGTAAACAAAGACCTAATTATGGTGCTTAAAAGGATGATTGAATGTTATCCCTTAACCCCTAATGGTGGCTGGGTACACGCGTCGCATGCTTTGCTCCGCGTTGCTGAGAGTGTCAAGTTATGCGTCAGTCAGTACTTCGAGACAAACAAGTCACATTTCTTATAGAGTGTAAAAACGTGTATTTATTCCTCCATTCCTCTTACTGAAACGCTCACTCTGAGGGGGGTACACACCGAGGCGTTTCCTAGTAGTACCTGCATGCATCCTTCTCTATACGTGTTAGCCACAGCGTCACCATCACCATAAGAAGAACATACGGAAGCTATACAAAAGGCCGTGAGACCTACATGTGGTAGTTCCTCTTACTGAACACTATAGCCTACATCCACCTTTCATCCCCATCCATAAAATTGTCTAGCCTCCTCTCAATTAAAACTCCCTATTGACTCCACTAATTACCTGATGACTGAGTCCATTCCAATCATCTACCACCCTATTTGTGAACCAGTTTCTCCTTATTTCTTTTCTAAATCTACGTGTAAATCCACCAGGACCCCTTCAAGAGATCTGACCCCATTCATTAACACACATACCAGACTGACACATCTCAAGGTGTCCTCTGCTCTGCTCTTCACCCTCCACCACCTCCTCTTTCCCCTCCTCCCTGTATCTCTCTCACTCCTCACAGCTATCTACCCCCTCCTTTCCCCTCTGCACCCCTTCCCTTCCCCTCTTCACCCCTCCCTTCCCTTATGCACCCCCTCCTTTCCCCTCTGCACCCCCTCCCTTCCCTTCTGCACCCCCTCCTTTCCCCTCCTTCTCCCCTCTCCCGCGTCACCTGGTCGACACTCACCTACATGCTACTGATGATGGATAACTTGCGTCGCGAAGGAAAACAACAACAAGAAGAAATGTATAAAAAAAAAAGTAGAGGAGGAGGTGGTGATGAATGAGAAAGAAGTGTTGACGTTGGTAGCCTCCTGTCCGGCGCCTAGAGGGGGTGAAAGAGGGGCGAGGGTGAGAAAGGAGACAAGGAAGTGGATAAGAAAGCGATGGGAGGAAGAAGAGAAGAGAAAGAGAAGTAAGCCGAGTGGAAATAAAGGGACGACAAAGGAGAGAGCAAAGGGGATGGGAAAGAAAGAAAGAAGGAAGTAATGAGGGAGAATAAAATGAAAGGAGTACAAAAATCTTTAGAAAATAGGGAACAAGAAAAGGGTCAATGTAATGGGAAAAGACAGAGGGTAAGAAAAAGATGGTAAAAAAAAGAGGAAATCACTGCTTGGTAACAGGAGAACAGAGGACGCCAGAAGGAAAACAATTACAAAAATATGCAAAAAAAAAAAATATTCACATGGAAGAAATAATATGCAAGATGAGAAAAAAGTAAGACAAAAGGAAGGCAGAGCGGGAGGAATGATATAATTTAGTCACCATCTTCACTGTACTTTTTCCCATATATGATTTTTTTTTGTAGTCTTCACCTTCATGAGCACATTATATAAGACACACTCATATTAATACAAAAAACCACGTATTCAGTATCAACAAACAATAGTTCAATACGCAACTCTATGACAGAACGACATTAAACTCAGATCATGACGTCACGGTACCTGCATCACTTGACAACAACAACAAAATCGGTATAATCATTTGAGTATAAGATAAGGAAAACAAAAGAGCATCAGGTAAAGAGGCAATTGTTTCGTCACTCTCACTCCCTAATCTTGTCTTGACCAATCACAGTGAGGCATTGTGTGCGTACGTCTGTGGGTGTGACGGACATGGGGGCGGAAATGTCAGCCTTGCCCCCCACGCTGTTAATACCACTGGTGTCATGGGTGGGGCAAGCTGCTGTTTGTCAAGTAGTCATCCCCCTCCTCCTCTTCCTCCTCCTCCTCCTCCTCCTCCTCCTCCTCCTCCTCCTCCCTCCTCCTCCTCAAGCTGACCGTCTATTCCTGCTCATTGTATTCTCTTGTTTATCACTTTACGTCATTTATCACTTTTTTTCCTTACCTCTGTGTGTGTGTGTGTGTGTGTGTGTGTGTGTGTGTGTGTGTGTGTGTGTGTGTGTGTGTGTGTGTGTGTGTGTGTGTGTGTGTGTGTGTGTGTGTGTGTGTGTGTGTGTGTGTGTGTGTGTGTGTGTGTGTGTGTGTGTGTGTGTGTGTGTGTGTGTGTGTGTGTGTGTGTGTGTGTGTGTGTGTGTGTGTGTGTGTGTGTGTGTGTGTGTGTGTGTGTGTGTGTGTATTTTTTATATCATTGTTGTGTATTTATCATTGTCTTTTGGTGGTGGTGGTATAGTATGTTATGTGGAGTGGCAGACGGCATTGTTGGCGGTACTAGATAAGTAGTCTAGTTAGCAGCAGCAGTAGTAGTAGTAGTAGTAGTAGTAGTAGTCGTAGTAGTAGTTTTTGTTGTTCTTGTTGTTGTAGTAGTAGTAGAAGTGAGTAGTAGTCGTGTAAGTAGTAAAAGTAGTAGTTGTAGTAGTAGTAGTAGTAGTAGTAGTAGTAGTAGTAGTAGTAGTAAAGGCAGTAGTAGTAGTAGTAGTAGTAGTAGTAGTAGTAGTAGTAGTAGTAGTAGTAGTAGTAGTAGTAGTAGTAGTAGTAGTAGTAGTAGTAGTAGTAGTAGTAGTAGCAGAAGCAGAAGTAGCTGTAGCCATGATGGTGGCAATAGTCATAGGTGGTGTAGTAGTATGTAAAAACAAAACAAACAAAAAAGTAAAAATATAGTTAGATCAGAACAAGGTCATTCATCAGTACAGGAAGCTTTTAATGACGGAATGAAGGAAGAACCGATTACCTAACGTGGAAACACAACTGTCATTCAGAGGCCGAGCGGCACACAACCCTGATGTATAAACAAAAGGCGCGGTGCGTGACAAGAATGCAGTCGCGAGACACCCAGGAACTTCTGATTCGGAGACACTCAAATGTTCTTCCTAATATGAAGTGACAAGTAACAACGTCACGAGTAGGAATAAATGCATCATCAGTAACACGTAAATAACGGGATATTAATGACTTCGTCTCGGCGCCGGGATAATGATAGACCCTCAGAGTGATGGCCTCGCTGGTGTATCAATCTTCCTCGGCCGGACGCTTCGGGGAGCCAGTCACTGCCAGCTTCATTTCTTCACGCCGGGGCTACACGTAATGCCATGAGCCGCAGGAACATAATAAATATACTAGAGACGAAAACTATACGAAGTGATTATTTATAGAAAACTTGCGGTAGGCTTAGTATCTTTTTGCACTTATGATTACATTTCCCCATTGAAAAAATAGGTTAGGGTGCACATTAAAAAACTGTTCTGGTATTGAAGTTTACGTATATTTACATTCAGAAAGATTAGAAAAATTAAAAAAAAATTCAACGGAACGCTATGTACAACCGTGCCGTAAATTTGTCGTAACATTCTTGGCGCTGCTCTGCTGACCACAACTTATGCTGATTAGTATAAAGATACTTGTATAATAAAAATTGAATCAGTTTTATCTCAAGCCACACATTCTCTCATCTTGTACAAATGCCTCATACAACCAAACTATGTCTTAATTTCAAGAGTTTTCATTTCTCTTGTTCTTAGACATGAGAACATTTGTAATTTTTTCTGCGTCCTCCTTGGCCGGCGTGACGTGACGGCATGCCCAGCGTCCCGGCCGCGTCACTGCCGGTGCCAAGCGTCGACAGATGGCCCGCCGGCAGTGACGGATGGCCGAGAATACGAGGCTATTACGAGCTGTACATATAATGACACTCCCTCTATATCTGATCATAAAACCCTTAATATCTTCTGCTGAAAACCAAGGGATGTTATGACGAAACGAAGCAAATGATAGACTTGAGGCAATGAAAGCTTTATGTGTTCTGCTTACAGGCCCCTGAGCAAACCAGACGCTTGGCATATTAACAAGAAATTTATCTGCACGCAGGAAAAAATCCATAAACTCAGAGTCCCATAAACAACAGTGAGGAAATTATCTTTAACGTGCAGGAAGAGAGATGGGTCAGCAATGGAGGCGTCGTGAGTGAAATGTGTAACGTCTGCCATCACCTCCATGGTACTCGTGTTTCATGGGGACAGAATGAATTAAAGTAATTAATATCACCCTATTTCACTTTTGTAGGTGATTCTAAATCGAGAAACCCAAAGGATATTTTCAAGACACTTTTCAAATGAGTTAAGCACCCTGGCGAGGCAGAGACGGGGAGCAGTGGCCTCATAAAGTAAAGTCACGACTTTAGGAAAAACCAAGCAGAGACAAAGGTGGGGAAGCTGCCTCCTCCCTGCTAGACTGAGAGTGCTTGATTACCACGTGGCAGGTGGAGTTTGTCGCCGCATAAAATCATTGGCAGGGTCAGAAGGGGGCAAAGAGGCGAAAGTCCTGAACAGTGGAAGGAAATAGCAAACAGGAAAACAGATACGTGGATTAAAAATACACAGAATATTCAATAAATGCGTTTTGAAACTAATGGTTAGTGGTTGGTGGGGTGATTAGGGGAATGGTTTTATTGAGTTGTGGGTTTTGGCAATTGTGGGTGTTGGGAAATATGGGTATTGGCAGCAATGGGTGTCGGGAGTGGTGGGTGTCGACCATACGAGCAGCTGAGACTACAGAGCCACAACAAGCGTCTTCGTCAACAAGTGAGGCGAGGCGAGATGAGATTCCGAGAAGCGAGGTCAGTGTAGCTGCCCCGACGCTGGCGGGGCAGCAGGGCGCGAGGGGCGTCAGTGTGAGGTGAGGGACACAGGGCGGGGCGGGGTGAGGCGGCAGGAATGTCCGTCCGCCCTGGCCATGCAGCCCCCACGGCCCAGCCTACAGCCCAGCCCACAGCCCAGGCCCAGCCCACAGCCCAGCCCACAGCCCAGCCCACAGCCCAGGCCCAGCCCACAGCCCAGCCCACAGCCCAGCCCGCACCACCACCCAAAGAAAAATGGGCTGATATACGACGCGGCACTGTCAGGCGATGCAACGCTTGCCTTTCTGACAGGCGTCCGCAAATAAAACATTTAATGGATACATTGATATTTCAAACATTCTGCGCAGTGATAATGTAACTACGACCCGAGAAATATGTATGTAAAGATACACGCCAATTTACACACACACACACACGCACACGCACACGCACACGCACACGCACACGCACACGCACACGCACACACACATGAAAAAAGAACATAATATACAAGCGCAAGATACACCCGCCTCTTCACACCTCATCCACCTTTCAAAACACGTCGTTAATATTTTCCTTATCCACTTCCTTCTCACCTAAAGCGACAAGGCAATCCAAGGCTCGCGCACACAGGGTTTCGTCGAATTTATCTTCCTCCATCCTGGCTGAGTTGTGTGTTCCCGCGTGAGTAAGTTATCGGCGCCCTCGGATCATTACCTCGGCCGTGCATCACCCTCGACACCCGACTGACCCTTGAAGCACCGGCCGCTCCTCGCCTCGCACGTGACCCGCAGGAGCCTCGTCAGCAGGTACCCGCCACCCCTTCCTCAGCCTCCCCCGGGCCACCCAAAGGTAAAAATCCCCACTCCTACACCAGACTACAAGAACCAAATTGATTTAGAGGATTAATTAAGAAGCGCCACGCGGTAATTACATATCTGACCCTTGCAAAAAAACATTTAAATCGTCACAAGGGCTTCTGAAGGGGATGGATAAGCTTATAAATTTAGACATGATTTCTTGCCTCGTGTAGTGTTTGGTGCATGGGTCAAGTTGTTCCTCTGAGACTGACGCGACCCCTTCACACAGCCCTCACGCCCGCCGCTCACCACAGTAATGATTTATAGTTCTGGCCCGTCCCGACCCATCCATCTTGCGGTGATTGCCTTGCCTCTACGTCGTGCGGCCCTGCATCGCCTCTGCCTCAGGTAGGGTTTTACAGCAACCCGCCCTAGGTATATAGGTACAAGTAGGTAGGCACTGGACGAAATAACTCTCTCTCTCTCTCTCTCTCTCTCTCTCTCTCTCTCTCTCTCTCTCTCTCTCTCTCTTCTCTCTCTCTCTCTCTCTCTCTCTCTCTCTCTCTCTCTCTCTCTCTCTCTCTCTCTCTCTCTCTCTCTCTCTCTCTCTCTCTCTCTCTCTCTCTCTGTGCCAATATTATTAAGCTAAATTAATCAGCACCCCGTCATCTTCTTTCATTATCTTTCTGATCCTCTTTATGTAATTCCAGTTGTTCTTATAACATCAAATTTAGTACATTCTTGCAAAAAAAAAATCTAGTATCCTTAGATTAAAATATTTAGGCGGCAGGGCACCGACACCTCCTTGAGAAGCGTTCCTCATTAAACTCATTAAGAAAGAGAGAGAGGAAGCGAGCACCAGGCCTGTCCCTATTTACCCAGGAGGCCCAGCTGTCCCTCCCCCTCCCCCCCACTCACCAAGCAGTGTTGTGACTCCAAACTAAGGCTCGCTCCCTCTCTTCTCCCTACATTCTCCCTTCCTGCCATCCTTCCTCACCCTTCTCATGCCTCCATCCACTCCATTTTTCTGGTTATTAGTATTTGAGGTTTCATGTTATTCACTATATTTCCTTTTTACTCTCTTCTATCTCCCCTGTCCTCTTCATTTTCATCCTAACCTATTCTCCTCCTCATTCTCATGGTAATCTTCCTCCTCGTTCCTCTCCATGTCGTGTCCACGCTTCTCCCCATGAGTGAGTATCCGTGAGGTAGCCATTAGCCATTTAATATGATATAAGATGAGCGATTTGTAAGGAGCCTCTTGCCTTGTCATGGGATAATACCGGACATTGGCTGCCGTCATGCTTACCTGAGGCTTACAGAAAGAAGTTGGAGCCCAGGTATTATAATTAAGGCGTTCGTAACACTGCATCACGTATAACATGTAAATTTGACCACAAACTATATATATATATTCTTTTTACATGACAAAGGACTGACAAAGCGACAACAAAAAATAACAAAATACCTACTTCGTTGCCAATCCCTATATAGAAGACAGTAAGAGAATAAGGACAGGGAGGGTGAAGGGGGACTTATACTCCTTATCTCTGTTGTAAGTAATGTACGTAACTCTGTGTTACTAGGAACTTATGGCAAGAAATACAAACGTTTTAGATATATGTTTCTAAGGCGATACACGACGTGCTAAATTCAACATGTCAAAGAAAAATGTTTCGTCGACAAAAGCCTTGAGAGAACCACCTTCAATAGAGCGTAACCGAATGTCCCGGCTGTTCAGTTAGTACAGCACCAAGGTATTGTTAAGATTTATGTTAGCAAATCTGTGATAGGATTAGATAAA
>JACEEZ010007184.1:909164-911664 GCA_016584305.1 Chionoecetes opilio
CTCACTACCTCATTCCCTCACCTCAGCACGCCACTTCACTCGTCATATCTACGCAGGAAACTATTGCTCTCCTCTTACTCATCACCCGGCATCCTCGTCTGCTTCCCTTATCCATCAACAGAGCTGCCTCATCACCATGCCAAAGACCCCCCTCCCTCCCTCTCTCCCTCCCCTCACACTCTTCCCTCATCCATAAAGAATCTGAATTACCACAACAACTCTACAGATACCTCGCATGCCACACCTTGGTTCGTCTCCCCCTCACACCCTTATACCTCAGGATATTACACACACACATGCCGCCCCACCCTTCCACCCCCTTAAACTAAGCACTCACGCATCTTATGTTGTCTTCCTCCTTCTTTGCCTTCTCTTCTCTTTCTTCTTATTCGTCTGCTTACTCCTCCTCATGTCACTCGTCAACTAAGCACCAAGAAAACTCACAACATAAATCGCTTCGCCCTATCTTACGCCTCATTTGCATACCACCATCGTCACTGCTATTACTCGTTAAACTTCCGGTGTATGTTGTTTAGGACAATAAGAGACACACACACACACACACACACACACACACACACACACACACCACACCACACACACACACACACACACACACCACACACACACACACACACACACACACACACATACCACACACACACACACACACACCACACACACACACACACACACACACACACACACCACACCACACCACACCACACCACACACAACAACACACACACACACACACAGACACAGACACAGACACAGACACAGACACACACACACACACACACACACGCATAACCAGAGACCCAATAAGATGACATGCATTTAAGTACAATCACAATTTGGAGTCATTATACTTAAAAATACGGCAATTGTTGTTCGCTTCAAGGTGTTAGTGAAGAACATACAACACATTACCACCCAAATAGGGAAAGTGGAGCAGTGGTCTTATTCAACGCAAAACTCCACCACACGAGCGAGGCCTCAAATCTAAGTGACCGTCACCACACCCATTGCTCGCCGTCTCCGCCACCCGTCCACCCACCCATCCATCTACCTGTCCACCCAAACCCTCACTCACTCCTTCTTTTCCTCCAAGCAACCCTTCAGCCTTGCCCTTTCAACTCACCCCGGGAACGAATACCGGAATCTCGTCTTCATATATCTTTACTTTGGTCTAATAAATCTCTCTCTCTCTCTCTCTCTCTCTCTCTCTCTCTCTCTCTCTCTCTCTCTCTCTCTCTCTCTCTCTCTCTCTCTCTCTCTCTCTCTCTCTCTCTCTCTCTCTCTCTCTCTCTCTCTCTCTCTCTCTCTCTCTCTCTCTCTCTCTCTCTCTCTCTCTCTCTCTCTCTCTCTCTCTCTCTCTCTCTCTCTCTCTCTCTCTCTCTCTCTCTCTCTCACACACACACACACACACACACACACACACACACACACACACACACACACACACACACACACACAGTAACCCCACACCAAGCTGCATGGGTGAGCGTATCTCGACAAGGCAGTAGTGACGTAAGTCTAATTAATAGCGACTGTATGTGTGCCCGGCCCCGCCCTCCTCCTATATGGTCCGCGGATATGACGGAGAGCCGTGTTTGCAGTGCTCAGCGGCCCTCCACCCACTGCCCTCTACCTGCCTCTCTGGACACCCCCTCGCCGTTACCTCTCACCCTTGGACACTATCTGATATGGTATTGTGAGTGGTGATGTCAGTACAATGATAGCTTAACCCAATGTCTCGTGAATATGAAGAGAATATGAAAAGGAATGTTTAGTCTTTTATCTGTTGTGTTGTGTTATATTTTTCGACCAAATATCCGATGGTGATGAAGTTAAATAAGGAAACAACCAATTTTATGCCTTAATGATGTTACTCTCATTGGTCTTGAGGATATATTACATGTCCTTTAGATGTTCTTATGAGGCTTTATTTCATTATTGTTTTCTATTATACTGTGTGACCTCTTATTTTTTTACTAATGAATGAGCAGAGCCTCGTAAAACTGTCCGACACACTATTTTACTATTCTTCCCACACAAACAGATATAACATTAATTGCCACCGCGCGTAAAATTAGGTGTTTATGGACCCAAGAAACGCGAGGAACACAAAACTGACCCAGAAAGATCATCAGACGACGATCTTTACCGGCCATGAATGTTAGCAATGACATATTTACGACCTGTGGCCAGCAAGAACCTCGATGTACACCTAAATATCCCTCCACTAGCTTAACTAAATATAACTATGAAAATAAGACAGCGTAAAAACACCCTTCCTCAACGCCGACTTCCTAAATAAACTGCAACTCTGTAGAACATTTAATCCCTGTGGCTTCTTCTCTTTTTCCATTTCTTATGTGTTGACGCTGACGCCACCATACACGTCCCCTGCAGACCAAGAACCAATCATATACAAACAGAAGGATGTCCCCCCTAACGAATCATTCCCATCTGTCTTGCGTCTCAGCGCGCGTGA
>JACEEZ010007184.1:914164-931664 GCA_016584305.1 Chionoecetes opilio
ACAACAACAACATCAGCTGCAGCTCCAACAACACCAGCAACAACAACAACGACTACTGCAGGAGCAGTGGCGGGATGATCCCCGTTTCCAGCTTAACAGCCTGGGGCACCGGAGGAGAGTCGGTGCCCTCACAGTGTTGCATAAGGCCCAGGTGCAACACTCTTACCACCTTGCAGGACTTCGGGTCCCGTGGAGGAGGTCAGAGCGCACTACGAGGACGGTAGTGTCAGGTGGTTGAGGAGGGCGGTAGCGGAGTGGTTAGCGTCTCTGACTGGCGTTCTAGGTGACCCGAGTTCGATCCCCGAAGAAACCCAAAACCTTGCTGCACCGTCGAGTGGCCTAAGAACACCCACATGCCCTGCCCATCAACTCTACCTTCGATTGCGAGTGCATCGGAGGACACAGGGGGGCGGCATGAACCTCTAATCACAGGCGTCACTATAAGAATCCTGCCTGCGCCACTATGGGCGAGGACCAACCATCATCAGAGCCCTCAAGTGAACCTCCAGAGCCTACCATCCGAGCCCTGGGTCACCACTGCCTACAGGCGCTATAGGCACAAATGTATAAAAAAAAAAAAAATAAAAAAAAAAAAAATAAATAAAAAAAAATTCGAGGCCCCGAGGACCCACACCGGGATGGGACAGCGAGCCCTTACTTGGGCCACGGTGACACTCTGGAACACCTTCACGGTTGAGATGGATGTCGTGGCCATGAATACCCAGCAGGTGAAGGTGGCGGCCCACAGATGGTGCCGCTTACATCCGCCCTAGTGCCCGTAAGGCGTGACACAGTGTCGTGTCAATAGTGACACACAGTGACATACAGTGTACGTGTCAATAGTGCGCCTGAAAAGTGCCTGTGACGGACAGTGACCCTCAGCCTGTAACATTACACATTTAGTTATTTTCCTATAAGGCATAGCTTTCGGATAGATGTCCCCGGGACAGGGGACATCTTTAGCTTCTGCCACTCATTGCCTTCACCAACCTCTTTGCTATTTGTAGCCCCATGTATACCATGATGTCAATTGTTTAATTAAAAAAAAATAAAAAAGAGCGAGAGATAAGATAAGATTTTCATCCTATCTAGACACTTTGCAAGTACCAACTACAAGGTTATTGACTATACAAAGCGCCGCCACGTCAGCACGAACTAGGCGGACTCGAACCGCTGACCGAATGCACAGGGACGCTGCACATTGCGAACTCACGTCTCTACCAACCTTGCCACCCTGAAGGGCAGGAGTGAGAGAGAGAGAGAGAGAGAGAGAGAGAGAGAGAGAGAGAGAGAGAGAGAGAGAGAGAGAGAGAGAGAGAGAGAGAGAGAGAGAGATAATGATAAACTAAATTTAAAAAAAAAAAAAAAATTAAGAGGCGCAGAGAAGAGATCAGACGAAGAATGAGAGAAAGGAAGAAAGGAGAAGAAAGGCAATAAAAGGAGATAATACTATGTGTGAGAGAGAGAGAGAGAGAGAGAGAGAGAGAGAGAGAGAGAGAGAGAGAGAGAGAGAGAGAGAGAGAGAGAGAGAGAGAAGAGAGAGAGAGAGAGAGAGAGAGAGAGAGAGAAGAGAGAGAGAGAGAGAGAGAGAGAGAGAGAGAGAGAGAGAGAGAGAGAGAGAGAGAGGGCGTTGTGTATCTGTATGACTGACAAAGGTGTATGTATGTAACGTATATATGCGAGTGTATATAGATATGTTTGCTATGGAATAATTATATGTGTAATCTACGCTACCGTGTGTCTGTCCCCAAGTTACTACAGCCTCAGCAACACCCCGGCCCGGCGCCCCATCACTCACCGCCGCCCATACACACACACACACACACACACCTCCCCATGCACGTCACACACTAAACTTTTACGCGAGCGACATCACAACGGAGCACAATAATTCAACACATAATTACTGGCAAACAGAGTGGCGTGTCTTTATATTTAGCAGATGGTACAAGAAAGACGTGGAGGAGGAGGAGGAGGGAGACAGAGATAGGGGAAGAAGAGACGATGTAAGGCGGAGTAAAGACGATGATTTAAGAAGTCGCGGATGAGAGATAAGGGAAATAGGGAACAAATATTTTGAGAAAGAATTATTCATGAGAAAGTAGAGAGGAAAAGGAGAGACTGAATGAGAGGAGATACAAGAATATAATGAGAATAAAGTACCTCATAAAAACAAGAAATATAAAATGGGAGGTTGATAATTATGATCAAGTAGAAAGTGTTGATAAGTCGACAGATAATAATGGTACTTAAGTTAATGAAAGTGTGGTGTGACAGACAAACGGAGAGAGAGGAGAGAAGAGAGAGAGAGAGAGAGAGAGGAGAGAGAGAGAGAGAGGGGAGAGAGAGAGAGAGAGAGAGAGGAGAGAAGAAGAGAGAAGAGAGAGAGAGAAGAGAGAGAGAGAGAGAGAGAGAGAGAGAGAGAGAGAGGAGAGAGAGAGAGAGAGAGAGAGAGAGAGAGAGAGAGAGAGAGAGAGAGAGAGAGAGGAGGAGAAAAAAGAAGGAGACAGAGAGAGAGAGAGAGAGAGAGAGAGAGAGAGAGAGAGAGAGAGAGAGAGAGGAGAGAGAGAGAGAGATCAGAGAGAGAAGAGAGAGAGAGAGAGAGAGAGAGAGAGAGAGAGAGAGAGAGAGAGAGAGAGAGAGAGAGAGAGAGAGAGAGAGAGAGAGAGAGAGAGAGAGAGAGAGAGAGAGAGAGAGAGAGAGAGAGAGATGGGAGCCAAGAGGAACAAGCTAGGTACGAGGAGTGATTAATTTGACTTCATCTTTCTAAAAATTGAAGCAAAGCAAGATGAGTGACGTGAGTGAGGGTTGAATATGTACCTACGCGAAGACTTTTGCGTCGGGAAGGAGTCGAGTGCCGGCATTAATAATTCAAATGAACGTCTTGTAACTTATACTATGCCCGTGTTTGCTCAGGTGCACACACATATACAGGTATAAATGTATTAATGTGGTCATATGTAGTGCTACTGACGTGTGTATAGGTAGATGTTTACATTCTTGACTTAGCATCCGTTTTATGCGTACATTCAACCTAGCTTTTAACATGCGACACAAATTATATATTCAGTGTATTATTTGGTATACGTTGGGAGAAATTTGTCCCCATGTCTCTCTATAGCCACACGTGAACTAACTAATTACAATCACTCTAACTTAATTTAGGTACTAACTAGAACTATAGAATAATCACACTAACTAGAAGTAGTCTAACTTAAATGTAGGTACTAACTAAAACTAGTGAAAAATAACACTAACTAACTAGAATCAGTCTAATATAAATGTAGGTACTAACTAGAACAAGAGGATGATAACACTAACAAACTAGAATCAGTCAAACGTAAATGTTGGTATACGTGCGTGCATTGCAAACAAAAAAGATGATTTAAACCCAAACATTCAGGACAACCTTGGAGCCTCTCATTCTCCTCCTCCCCATCCCATCCACCCCCTCCACCCCCCCCCGCAGGAGAAGTGAATGGACTCTCTCGCGTCGGTCCGTCAGTGTGATAAAAGTAATAATGTGCACAAGGGAATGAGGACGTTGCCTTCTGAAGCGGGAAATAGCAGGTGGGACTGAAATGGACGAAACCCATGCACGTTAAGGCTTACCCTCATTATTAAGGTGATCGCGGGACACTTATGATATCTGTGCAGTGCGTCTCGCTTATTTTCTCTCCTCATCCCATGCAACCATCTCGTAAATCAAGGAGGAGGAGGAGGAGGGAGAGGAGGAGGGTGATTCTTCCACGCTGCCTTACTCCTCTGCATTCGTCTCCCCGGCGTCACCATAAGCCCATTACTTCTTTATATACGAGGGCGAGACACGCGTCAGAGTCAAGAAGGACGTATATCAGAGCGAACCATCTCTTGCTGTGTCCGCTCTTTCTTAACACACATACACCCACGTCCCTTCATTCCTCCCCCTCCCCGCCCACGCTCGAAATAAACACCTGTACCCCTCCTCATTCATATAGCTAATCTCCACTATAACCCCATCCCTCGCCCTAGATTTAAGAATGAGTGCGAAAAAGCAGAGCCGTCGACAAAAAGGAATGCTTGAGACAACTCGATCACACAAACACATGAGGTGCCTGGTTTCTGCCTTCGCCTTCACGGGGTTTGGCCAGATTCTTCCCTCTGACAACAGTTCCTAGAAAGGAGGCACAAAAATGAGTCCCGTCTTGCAGGGGACGCGCAGATGACAAGCAAAACAAGACCTCAGGTGTCCGCCATATCTTGCTCTGCATGGCCAGACATTTATAGATCGCAGACAGAGAGACCTGGCAAGAGTGTTTCTGCCTCTGTTACCTGATGCTTGCAGCCCATGACACCTGTACCTCCTATCCCTCAACACAGCTGTGACCTTTACGAGAGAATGAGAGAGAGAAGAGAGAGAGAGAGAGAGAGAGGAGAGAGAGAGAGAGAGAGAGAGAGAGAGAGAGAGGAGAGAGAAGAGAGAGAGAGAGAGGAGAGAGAGAGGAGACGAGAAGAGAGAGGAGAGAGAGAGAGAGAGAGAGGAGAGAGAGAGAGAGAGAGAGAGGAGAGAGAGAGAGAGAGAGAGAGAGAGAGAGAGAGAGAGAGAGAGAGAGAGAGAGAGAGGAGAGAGAGAGAGAGAGAGAGAGAGAGAGAGAGAGAGAGAGAGAGAGGAGAGAGAGAGAGAGAGAGAGAGAGGGAGAGGGAGAGGGAGAGGGAGAGGGAGAGGAGGAGAGAGAGAAGAGAGGAGAGAGAGAGAGAGAGAGAGAGAGAGAGAGAGAGAGAGAGAGAGAAGAGAGAGAGAGAGAAGAGAGAGAGAGAGAGAGAGAGAGAGAGAGACGAGAGAGAGAGGAGAGGAGAGAGAGAGAGAGAGAAGAGAGAGAGAGAGAGAGAGAGAGAGAGAGGAGAGAGAGAGAGTGAGAGAGAGAGAGAGAGAGTTTTATTGTGGATACCCCACTATTTTGATGCTGCATTTTGGTCTGAATCGGTAAGGATTTGGAGAATTATAATGTTATGAGGTTCATAATAAATGTCTCCGCTAAATTTGAATATCAAGAGATTATGTCATATTATGAAAACCTTAATGGAGGACACAACGCACACTGGCTACCTGAAGGGAGGGGGACACAACGCACAGTGGCTACCTGAAGGGAGGGGGACACAACGCACAGTGGCTACCTGAAGGGAGGGGGACACAACGCACAGTGGCTACCTGAAGGGAGGGGGGGACAACGCACACTGGCTACCTGAAGGGAGGGGGACACAACGCACACTGGCTACCTGAAGGGAGGGGGACACAACGCACACTGGCTACCTGAAGGGAGGGGGACACAACGCACACTGGCTACCTGAAGGGAAGTTATCCAGGTGTTCCCGAGTGTTTTGAATTGAGAAAAGTGAGAAATTGAGAAAAAATGAGAAAGTATATTGGAAATAGATGAGAAAAATAAAGTGATATATATATACAAGTAAAAATAATATGATACGACGTTGATATGAAAGGTTGCCAAATTAAAAGTGAAATATTCGTAATTATGATACAGAACACACCTTAGAAGTGGATATTCTTGTGTATAATACGAGGCATTAAGATTGATTTACACACCGTCCCAAAAAGTCAGTGTTTCACCCGTGTATCTAATAACTTCACGTACGATACTGAACTACCATCGGACTCTTACATGCAGTGAAATACAAAACAAAACCATAAAAGCAAACAAAACAAGCACATTCAAAGAAGACAAAGTAACCATGAATCAACTTTAGCATGCAGTAAGGTAAGGTATTCGCCGAGGAGGTTAAAAGTCTAGAAAATAAATAAATAAACTACTCATTTTCATCTTGACTGCAAATTCGCCACGGCATGACAACATCCTCCGGGACGTGAGCAAAAATGAGCCTGACATGAGGGGCAACTGGCTGTGGGCGGAGAAGGAGGCAAGATTTCACCTCTTAATGGGCAAATGTTGAAAGATGAACCAACGAGAAGGAAGTAAAGAAATAGAGGAGAGGAGGGGGCGGGATGACAGTGATATAAAGGGATAATGGAGACAAGATGCGAGATAAAGAGCAAGGAAGAGTATGATATAGAATTGAGAAAGTACAGCATAAGATTAGAAAAAACCCCCGAGATATATACAAGTAAAAATAATATGATACGACGTTGACATGAAAGGTTGCTCAATTAAAAGGGAAATATTCGAAATTATGATACAGAGCACCTTGGAGGCCGCCTGATCCCCTGCCAAAAGTATAAGCAGGTGACTGTTCATTCCACGCCCTGCTTTATGTTTTCGCAGGACTAATTAGGGCGCGATGTGAGGAAGAAACGAGTGTGTGTTGTTTAATATTACCGTAAGAAAAGTATGTTTCTGTTTCCGATTACTTTATTATATTTATTTAAGATTAATTTAATTTCTTTCCTTGCGTAATCTGTTGTTAAGCTTTGTTTATTAAAGTCGACGCTCAATTCGACGTAAATGATGCTAGAATGTACACAGTGGTTCACAGGCTTTCATTTTCCTAGTAATCGTTGTATTATTGTTGCTATTACCCATACGTTATGTCACTGACGCCAACAGGAAGATGACAACACGCCACTTCCACCTTCTCTTCTTCTTCCTCTTTTTTTACCCTCACTCCACACTGCTACTTTCACCATCATGAAGACAGACGCTCAGCCCCATGCCTCTGCACTCTATTATTTGATGATCCTCCTCCTCTTCCTCCTCCTTGTCACTTTTCCTTCCGCTATCGTCGCATCATCTTGCGTGTGCTTCCCCTTTCATGCTTCAATGTATTTTTTTTTTTTTTTTAAATGCCTGTCTGCCTATTTGTTCATTATATCTGTGTGTGTGTGTGTGTGTGTGTGTGTGTGTGTGTGTGTGTGTGTGTGTGTGTGTGTGTGTGTGTGTGTGTGTGTGTGTGTGTGTTTGTGTGTGTGTGTGTGTGTGTGTGTGTGTGTGTGTGTGTGTGTGATGACGAATCTCAGTGAAATTTATTAAGGTACAGGATAATCACAGGTGCTAATAAAGAAAAGGATAATTTGTTTATGGACGATAACATTCAGTTGCTGCTTTTTCCTTGTTCAGACCAGAACACTTGACCCCTCCCCGGGGCAGGGAGGGTCTGTCACGTCCACTTGATGCCTCCCCCCGGGGCAGGGAGGGTCTGTCACTCCCTCTTGATGCATCCCCGCGGGCAGGGAGGGTCTGTCACTCCTTCTTGATGCATCCCCGGGGCAGGAGGGTCTGTCACTCCCTCTTGATGCATTCCCCGGGGCAGGGAGGGTCCCGTCACTCCCACTTGATGCATCCCCCGGGGCAGGGAGGGTCTGTCACTCCCTCTTGATGCATTCCCCGGGGCAGGGAGGGTCTGTCACTCCCACTTGATGCCTCCCCCGGGGCAGGGAGGGTCTGTCACTCCCTCTTGATGCATTCCCCGGGGCAGGGAGGGTCTGTCACTCCCTCTGATGCATCCCCCGGGGCAGGGAGGGTCTGTCACTCCCTCTTGATGCATTCCCCGGGGCAGGGAGGGTCTGTCACTCCCACTTGATGCCTCCCCCCGGGGCAGGGAGGGTCTGTCACTCCCTCTTGATGCATTCCCCGGGGCAGGGAGGGTCTGTCACTCTCACTTGATGCATCCCCCGGGGCAGGGAGGGTCTGTCACTCCCTCTTGATGCATTCCCCGGGGCAGGGAGGGTCTGTCACTCCCTCTTGATGCATCCCCCGGGGCAGGGAGGGTCTGTCACTCCCTCTTGATGCATTCCCCGGGGCAGGGAGGGTCTGTCACTCCCTCTTGATGCATCCCCCGGGGCAGGAAGGGTCTGTCATCCCTCTTGATGCATTCCACGGGGCAGGGAGGGTCTGTCACTCCCTCTTGATGCATCCCCGGGGCAGGGAGGGTCTGTCACTCCCTCTTGATGCATTCCCCGGGGCAGGGAGTGTCTGTCACTCCCACTTGATGCCTCCCCCCGGGGCAGGGAGGGTCTGTCACTCCCTCTTGATGCATTCCCGGGGCAGGGAGGGTCTGTCACTCCCTCTTGATGCATTCCCGCGGGCAGGGAGGGTCTGTCACTCCCACTTGATGCATCCCTGGGGCAGGGAGGGTCTGTCACTCCCTCTTGATGCATTCCCGGGGCAGGGAGGGTCTGTCACTCCCTCTTGATGCATCCCCCGGGGCAGGGAGGGTCTGTCACTCCCTCTTGATGCATTCCCCGGGGCAGGGAGGGTCTGTCACTCCCTCTTGATGCATCCCCCGGGGCAGGGAGGGTCTGTCACTCCCTCTTGATGCATTCCCCGGGGCAGGGAGGGTCTGTCACTCCCTCTTGATGCATTCCCCGGGGCAGGGAGGGTCTGTCACTCCCTCTTGATGCATTCCCCGGGGCAGGGAGGGTCTGTCACTCCTCTTGATGCATTCCCCGGGGCAGGGAGGGTCTGTCCATCCCTCTTGATGCATTCCCCGGGGCAGGGAGGGTCTGTCACTCCCTCTTGATGCATCCCCCGGGCAGGGAGGGTCTGTCACTCCCTCTTGATGCATCCCCCGGGGCAGGGAGGGTCTGTCACTCCCTCTTGATGCATCACCCGGGGCAGGGAGGGTCTGTCACTCCCTCTTGATGCATTCCCCGGGGCAGGGAGGGTCTGTCACTCCCTCTTGATGCATTCCCCGGGGCAGAGAGGGTCTGTCACTCCTCTTGATGCATTCCCCGGGGCAGGGAGGGTCTGTCACTACCTCTTGATGCATCCCCCGGGGCAATGAGGGTCAGTCATTCACTCTTGATGCATCCCCCGGGGCAGGGAGGGTCTGTCACTCCCTCTTGATGCATCCCCCGGGGCAGGGAGGGTCTGTCACTCCCTCTTGATGCATCCCCCGGGGCAGGAGGGTCGGTCACTCCCACTTGATGCCCCCGTGGCAGGGAGGGTCTGTCACTCCCTCTTGATGCATTCCCCGGGGCAGGGAGGGTTCTGTCACTCCCTCTTGATGCATTCCCCGGGGCAGGGAGGGTCTGTCACTCCCTCTTGATGCATCCCCGGTGCAGGGAGGGTCGGTCACTCCCACTTGATGCCCCCCGTGACAGGGAGGGTCTGTCACTCCCTCTTGATGCATTCCCCGGGGCAGGGAGGGTCTGTCACTCCCTCTTGATGCATGCCCCGGGGCAGGGAGGGTCTGTCACTCCTCTTTGATGCATTCCCCGGGCAGGGAGGGTCTGTCACTCCCTCGTGATGCATTCCCCGGGGCAGGGAGGGTCTGTCACTCCACTTGATGCATTCCCCAGGGCAGGGAGGGTCTGTCACTCACACTTGATGCATCCCCCGGGGCAGGGAGGGTCTGTCACTCCCTCTTGATGCATCCCCCGGGGCAGGGAGGATCTGTCACTCCTCTTGATGCATCCCCCGGGGCAGGGAGGGTCTGTCACTCCCTCTTGATGCATCCCCCGGGGCAGGGAGGGTCTGTCACTCCCTCTTGATGCATTCCCCGGGGCAGGGAGGGTCTGTCACTCCCTCTTGATGCATCCCCGGGGCAGGGAGGATCTGTCACTCCCTCTTGATGCATCCTCCGGGGCAGGAGGGTCTGTCACTCCCTCTTGATGCATTCCCCGGGGCAGGGAGGGTCGGTCACTCCCACTTGATGCCCCAGTGGCAGGGAGGATCTGTCACTCCTCTTGATGCATTCCCCGGGGCAGGGAGGGTCTGTCACTCCCTCTTGATGCATCCCCCGGGGCAGGGAGGAATCTGTCACTCCCTCTTGATGCATCCCCCGGGGCAGGGAGGTCTGTCACTCCCTCTTGATGCATCCCCCGGGGCAGGGAGGGTCTGTCACTCCCTCTTGATGCATTCCCCGGGGCAGGGAGGGTCTGTCACTCCCTCTTGATGCATGCCCCGGGGATGCGATGCGATGTGCCATTATTGTGGAGGAAAGGAAATGTTGTTCCCATATTTAAGAAGGGAGACAGAGGACTAAAGTCAAATTATCGACCCGTAAGTCTAACATCAGTGGTGGGTAAATTATTGGAATCTATTATTGCAAAAAACATTAGAGAGCACTTAGATAAACATAGTTTGATCAATGATTCACAACATGGATTCACCAAGGGTAGGTCAGTGTCTCACCAATTTATTGAGTTTTTATAGGAAAGTTTATGAGACGGCAGATAATGATAAGGATTATGATAAATATATCTGGACTTTAGTAAGGCATTTGACAAAGTACCACACGAGCGACTCTTAAATAAGGTTAGGGCTCAGGTATAGATGGGAAGGTTCTTCATTGGATCAGAGCTTGGCTAAGTAATAGGCAACAAAGGGTTACAATTAATGGTTCCAAATCTGAATGGGGACTGGTGACAAGTGGAGTTCCACAAGGGTCTGTTTTGGGCCCATTACTATTTTTGATTTACATCAACGACTTGGATAGTGGGATTAGCAGTGATATCAGCAAGTTTGCTGATGATACTAAGTTAGGTAGGATTATTGGATCACAGTCTGACGTAAACATATTGCAGGGAGACTTAGATAAACTTAACGAGTGGGCAGTCAGATGGCAGATGGAATTTAATATGATAAATGTAGCGTTATGAATGTTGGTAGAAAAAAACCCTGGTAATAGATACACCATAAGCAATGTATCGCTGAAAAGATCAGAAGGTGAAAAAGATCTTGGAGTGAGGGTGAGCCCAGACCTCCGACCTAGGAAACAATGTATTGAGGCCAGAAATAGAGCTAATAGAGTATTAGGATTCATTACCAGAAGTGTTAAAAGTAGAAGTGCGGAAGTTATTCTAAAGCTTTATCTGGCTCTAGTCAGGCCTCACCTAGACTATGCAGTTCAGTTTTGGTCTCCATATTACAGGATGGATATAGTTTTGTTAGAAAAAGTGCAGAGAAGGATGACCAAAATGATACAAGGGATGCGTAACTTTAGTTATGAGAGGAGATTGAAGTTATTAAAATTACACTCACTCGAGAGACGCAGAGTAAGGGGCGATCTGATAGAAGTTTTTAAGTGGATAAAGGGATTTAATAAAGGAGAGGTAGGAAAAGTTCTTACGGCTTTTAACCAGGGTAGAACAAGAAGTAACGGATTCAAGCTGGAAAAGCGTAGATTTAGAAAGGAAATAGGGAAAAACTGGTTCACAAATAGGGTGGTGAATGAGTGGAATGGTCTCAGTAGACAGGTAGTTAGTGCGGAGTCATTAGGGAGCTTTAAAGGGGAGCTGGATAAGTTCATGGATGGGGATGAAAGGTGGATGTAGGTAGTGTTAGGTGACAGGAACTACCACGTGTAGGCCTCGCGGCCTCTTGTAGCTTCCTTATTTTCTTATGTTCTTATGTTCTTATGTTCTTGATGCATCCCCCGGGCCAGGGAGGATCTGTCACTCCCTCTTGATGCATCCCCCGGGGCAGGGAGGGTCTGTCACTCCCTCTTGATGCATTCCCCGGGGCAGGGAGGGTCGGTCACTCCCACTTGATGCCCCCAGTGGCAGGGAGGATCTGTCACTCCCTCTTGATGCATTCCCCGGGGCAGGGAGGGTCTGTCACTCCCTCTTGATGCATTCCCCGGGGCAGGGAGGGTCTGTCACGTCCACTTGATGCCTCCCCCCGGGGCAGGGAGGGTCTGTCACTCCCTCTTGATGCATCCCCCGGGGCAGGGAAGGTCTGTCACTCCCACTTGATGCATTTCCCGGGGCAGGGAGGGGCAGTCACTCCCTCTTGATGCATTCCCCGGGGCAGGGAGGGTCTGTCACTCCCTCTTGATGCATTCCCCGGGGCAGGGAGGGTCTGTCACTCCATCTTGATGCATCCCCCGAGGCAGGGAGGGTCTGTCACTCCCTCTTGATGCATTCCCCGGGGCAGGGAGGGGCAGTCACTCCCTCTTGATGCATTCCCCGGGGCAGGGAGGGTCAGTCACTCCATCTTGATGCATCCCCCGGGGCAGGGAGGGTCTGTCACTCCCTCTTGATGCATCCCCCGGGGCAGGGAGGGGCAAGTCACTCCCTCTTGATGCATTCCCCGGGGCAGGGAGGGTCTGTCACTCCCTCTTGATGCATTCCCCGGGGCAGGGAGGGTCTGTCACTCCCTCTTGATGCATTCCCCGGGGCAGGGAGGGTCAGTCACTCCATCTTGATGCATCCCCCGGGGCAGGGAGGGTCTGTCACTCCCTCTGATGCATCCCCCGGGGCAGGGAGGGTCTGTCACTCCCTCTTGATGCATCCCCCGGGGCAGGGAGGGGCAGCCCACTCCCTCTTGATGCATTCCCCGGGGCAGGGAGGGGCAGTCACTCCCTCTTGATGCATTCCCCGGGGCAGGGAGGGTCTGTCACTCCCTCTTGATGCATCCCCCGGGGCAGGGAGGGTCTGTCACTCCTCTTGATGCATTCCCGGGGCAGGGAGGGTCTGTCACTCCCTCTTGATGCATCCCCCGGGGCAGGGAGGGTCAGTCACTCCCTCTTGATGCATTCCCCGGGGCAGGGAGGGTCTGCCACTCCCTCTTGATGCATTCCCCGGGGCAGGGAGGGTCTGTCACTCCCTCTTGATGCATTCCCCGGGGCAGGGAGGGTCTGTCACTCCCTCTTGATGCATCCCCCGGGGCAGGGAGGGGCAGTCACTCCCTCTTGATGCATTCCCCGGGGCAGGGAGGGTCTGTCACTCCCTCTTGATGCATTCCCCGGGGCAGGGAGGGTCAGTCACTCCATCTTGATGCATTCCCCGGGGCAGGGAGGGTCTGTCACTCCCTCTTGATGCATTCCCGGGGCAGGGAGGGTCTGTCACTCCCTCTTGATGCATTCCCCGGGGCAGGGAGGGTCTGTCACTCCCTCTTGATGCATCCCCCGGGGCAGGGAGGGTCTGTCACTCCCTCTTGATGCATCCCCCGAGGCAGGGAGGGTCAGTCACTCCATCTTGATGCATTCCCGGGGCAGGGAGGGTCTGTCACTCCCTCTTGATGCATCCCCCCGGGGCAGGGAGGGTCAGTCACTCCCTCTTGATGCATCCCCCGAGGCAAGGAGGGTCAGTCACTCCCTCTTGATGCATCCCCCGAGGCAGGGAGGGTCAGTCACTCCCTCTTGATGCATCCCACGAGGCAGGGAGGGTCAGTCACCCCCTCTTGATGCATCCCCCGAGGCAAGGAGGGTCAGTCACTCCCTCTTGATGCATCCCCCGAGGCAGGGAGGGTCAGTCACTCCCTCTTGATGCATTCCCCGAGGCAGGGAAGGGCAGTCACTCCCTCTTGATGCATTCCCCGGGGCAGGGAGGGTCTGTCACTCCCTCTTGATGCATTCCCCGGGGCAGGGAGGGTCAGTTACTCCCTCTTAATGCATCCCCCGGGGCAGGGAGGGTCTGTTACTCCCTCTTGATGCATCCCCCGGGACAGGGTGGGTCAGTTACTCCCTCTTAATGCATCCCCCGGGGCAGGGAGGGTCATTTACTCCCTCTTAATGCATCCCCCGGAGCAGGGAGGGTCTGTCACTCCCTCTTGATGCTTCCCCCGGGGCAGGGAGGGTCCTCTCCCTCTTGATGCATTTGCAGGGGCAAGGGGGGTCTGTCAACCCTTAAATTATTGTGATGCTCAAACTATCACAGCCTTCGTTACATGCACCCTCAAAAAAATAAATAGAGGTTGGAGGGAAGACAACTCCTTTTTTGGAGCTCTATTCTTCTTAACTCCAACCTCCACTTAACTCCAAATTCTCACCACGTGCACGCGGCACAACTTGGCAACAACCCAAAGAGAAGGAGGAGGAGCAGGAGACAGAGGAGCAGGATGAGGATTAGGAGAAGGTGGAGCATAAGAACATAAGAAAATAAGGAAGCTACATGAGGCCGCGAGGCCTACACGTGGTAGTTAGAGGAGCAGTAGAAGGAGGAGCAGGAGAAGGAGGAGCAGGTGAAGAAGGAGCAGGAGAAGGAGGACCAACATGAGGAGGAGAAGCAGGAGGAGGCGGTGGATGGAGTTAATACATAATAGTATGAATCATCTTGGAACCAAGTTGTGCCGCGTGCACGTGGTGAGAGATTGGAATTAAGTGGAGGTTGGAGTTAAGAAGAATAGAACCCCATAAAAGGAGTTGTCTTAACTCCAACCTCTATATCCTTTTTTGAGGGTGCATGTAATCAGGCTGTGATAGTTTTAGCATCACAATAATTGACTCCAGAGTCAGGAAATATCAAATCATCCTTCATATCGACAACCTGGCGATCTCTACCGATCACGCAACAATGGAGACTGCTATGGACATCCCTGTGATACGTCGGAAGATCCTCAAGAAGGGGAAACTGGTGGGCAGCGGCAACTTCGCTGACGTCTACAAGGGAAGGCTGGCGCTGGGACGCGACCAGATCCTGCGTGTGGCCATCAAGGAGCCTGTGGACGACGCCGCGAAGCTGGCGTGGTCGTCGCAGGAGGCGTGGGTGTTGCACGAGCTTGAGGGCGTAGAGGGCGTTCCCTAGCTGTACGGCGTGACGGATGCCACGCCCCCCGCCCTGGTCATGGGACCTGTGTGAGGGGGCGCTGCTCCAGAAGCTGTACGAGTGCGGGGAGGTAGAGATGGGCCTGCGAGCCGTGGCCAAGCTGTGCGGGGTGGTGCGGCGGCTGCACGCCCGTGGCATCACGCACGGCGACATCCACGCCGGGAACGTGATGGTGGACGTGATCGAGGAGGGCGAGGTGGAGGCCACGCTGCTGGATTTTGGTTTGGCGGAGCGGCACACGAACGCCGCCCGCCAGATGGACGACGTCAACGAGGTGGTGACCACTGCCCTGCAGATCATCCCCGGATGGAGGCAACTGTCTGACGTGCGCTGGAGCCTGCAGAGCGCCGCAGACCTCGGCGCGGTGGAGCACCTGCTGCACCACGCCCTCAGGATCCTCCACGCGTCCAAATGATTGACTTACTACTGCACTGTAGTGTCTCTACATTGTCTTTAGGATACTGCTTATACTACTACTCACTTATACTTATACTCACTATACTCACTTAACATACTGTGTATCCATCTGGGCTAGCACATGGCCAACATTCTTATATAAGGTAAAAATAGCACAGAAGAAAGTTGTCAGATGTATTCTTTTCTTAGGCAAATTTGACACTGTCACTGAAATTATTTCTTCGATGAAATTGTTAACATTCGATTCAATACACAAATACTTTTCATTGTTATTGATTTATAAAATGTCAATTGCCAGTTATACAGGAAATTAAATTTTCGAATTTATTGACAATCTTCATCAGACTAGAAGCAATAATGTAGATTTGATTTCTCACAGTTCAGAACAGCTTTATATAAAATCAGTATTTTATGTTCAGGCCCCAAATTATTCAACAGCTTACCACTAAATATTAAAGCTTTAGTTAAATCTAACAACTATTTATCATTCAAAAGGGAAATAAAAGATTTTATACTTCAGAATTCTTAGCGGGGAGACTTTAACAAGTATGTATAACCATTGCAAAACTAATTATTATTATTTTATTTTTTATTATTATTATTGCATTTGCATAAGTTATGTAATAACACATAATTCACACACTATTTTTTTTCACTACTATTCATAAGATAGTATTGTCAAGGATAAATGTTGCTATAGGCTAGGGTTTAGGCATGTCTGAAAGCACCTATATTACATGTTATCTACCTGTCAGGGAGCTTCGGCTCGACAGACACTTGTTATTATGCTATTATTAAAGTTTGTACTTTTGTATGTTTATATAGCAATAAATATTTACTTACTTACTTACTTACTTACTTACTTACTTACTACTACTTCTACAACAACAACTACTACCACTACTTCTACTACCAATGATGCTAATAGTAAAAATAATGATATCCATAATAATTATATTCATGATATTAATATCTATAATATAATTAATTACCATTATTTTCATTATCATTATCATCACTTTCATTAATGATATCATTATCATTATTATTGCTATTAATATCACCTATATTACTACTGGTGGTGGTGCTACTACTACTACAACTACTACAACTACTACTACTACTACATCGCTACTATTATACTACTGCTACTATTCTACTACTACTACTTTTTTAACTTTTAGGATGGTTTATTAAGGATGCTTTTGAAACTCATCCACTTGTTGATCTTCCTGCAGGCAATCACTGCCTTGCTGATGGTTGTCATCTTGAAGCAGTACAATCAATGCTTTGAGTAACACCTCGGACCTCGCACTCGGCCTATCGCTTCAATATTTAGGATCAAAATTAATTCATTACATAATTGCACCAATGTGTTCTACCTCCCAGCTCAGGAGGTCCACCGTCTCCAATACTGAAGAGTTAGCTCAGGTGCACTCCTTGGTGTCTCACCCTCAAGGGAGTTAGGGTTGTGAGGGATGGTGTCGCCTCCAAGGTAAGGCGGGTCGCCTGCTGACCTACTGCTGGTGCCAACATTATACACGGATCCTGTTGTCATCATCTTACAAGTTTTTACCCACAAAGTCCTCACACACAAGTAATAACTCGACTTTAATGGAATCCAATAACCCCTTATCATCCACAATCCATTTCCTAATACAAGTGGGTGAGAAGTTCACCTTCGGGAGTAATGAATGTCCTGAGATTCACGTTATCACAGTCGCTGAGCTCCGCATTAATACCAATAATAACAATAACAATAAAGAAGAATTAATCTTACACAAACTTTCCTGAAGCAACAGACACCATGAGTCCCTAACATGTAGAACCACAAAGATGAAACACAACGGAATGAAATCAAAGAATGACAAACAATTACAATCGGGTCCCTTTAGGTTTCGTTTCGTTTCTTTGGAATGAAAGAATGTCCCGCCCTCAGACTGTCCCTTTAACAGCACGCAAGGATGATAGAGACAGGTATTCTACGTCCTCAAGGCTCACAGATATATGTTATTGATGTTGTTGGCGAGGAAGAGGAGAATGTTGACGATGATGCTCATGAAGATGATGATGATTAATTAACACTAATAATAATATAATAATAATAATGATAATAACAAAAAATATATAATAACAACAATAATAATAATAATAAGGTTATCAATAAGAAGAAGTAAAAGAAGAGAAGAAATAAAGAAAAGAGAAAAGAGAAAATACAGAAAAGAAAAAAAGGAAGAAAAATACTTCATTTTTGAGAGTATTCTATAATGTTGCCTTGTCTGTAAAGGCCAAATGAAATCTACGACTGCAACGGAATGAGTAACATGATACAATTAGCATGCCACTTCTGCTTCCTTCTTTGTTACCGGTAGGGAAGCAAGGGTAGGATTCTGAAGGGAAGGGTTCCCACCCATCTGCCTTCGTCCTTTTCAACCTTTTTTTAAAAATAGGTAAGGAACACATAGACACGCCTCATAAAGTAGCAACACGCAGGGAGTGAAAATGATAACAAGTAAATGAAAATAAAAATTCACTAGAGCGACTTTGCCGTGACCAGGATTCGAACCTGGGTTATTGCGGCCACAACGCAATGTACTAACCACTATACGATCACGGCCATGAGTTCGCATAGATGTTGCAAGA
>JACEEZ010007184.1:936664-946664 GCA_016584305.1 Chionoecetes opilio
CCCGCCACGGCTTAATAAATCACGCCTATTATAACCTCAGGCTTATCCTTGTCTTCCTGCATTTGTAATCCTCCAGTCGTGTGTTTTCCTTTACGAGTGTGACCGGACTGCTATTGAAGGGAATAGTGTGTGTGTGGGGGGGGATGGAGGTGTGTGTGTGTGTGTGTGTGTGTGTGTGTGTGTGTGTGTGTGTGTGTGTGTGTGTGTGTGTGTGTGTGTGTGTGTGTGTGTGTGTGTGTGTGTGTGTGGGTGGGTGGGTGTGTATGTGTGTGTACGTCTATTCACTATAAAGACTCAAACTAAACTAATTGTCTACAAATTTTTAACTTACTTGTTATCTGATACACAAGACAAGTCGTGCTGTTGCATAAAGATAATTGAGTACATTTATAAGTTATATTTTCTCTGGGTATTACTGACGAATCTCTAAAGAGAGGAGGGATGGAGATACAAAGGGTGTATGTGTGACGGTAAGTAGTAGGGCGTTACGACGGGGTTAGTGATGACCAGTGTAACGGAGACGTAGTGGACGGCGTTACAGTAATGGGGTGGGCGCTGTGACGGGGTGGGCGAGTTGTGTAAGAAGAGGCGTGGTGGGCGGCGTTACAGTAATGGTGTGGGCGCTGTGACGGGGTGGGCGAGTGGTGTAACAGGAGAGGTGGTGGGCAGCGTTACAGTAAGTGGGTGGGCGATGTGACGGGGTGGGCGTGAGGGAGGATGACCGCGGCGTCACGACTATGGGCTGTTATCAGGACCCATCGGCGAGTGGCTGTCTCACGCCCCAACAACTATCAGCCTTCTTTGTCCTCGTCCTCGTCCTCTTACTCATCTCCTAACTCTCAAAATTAAATACTCGTAGCAAAGTCATCAAAGTCATTCACAGTAATACAACTCCATTGTTCTTTTCTCCTGATTCAAGGGTTGTTATGTTTTGAGGAACGTTTTCTGAGGAACTAATTTTAAGGATGGTTTGTTTATAGAAGTGAGAGAATGGTCATAGGAAGGCTACCATAATAATAATTGTGTCCTTTGTTTCCATGCTGCAGTTAAAATGTGTCATGTTCAGTACACGGGTAGTATTATTCTGTTTTTTAACCTATTTAGATATGATACTATGCTTTTACTTTGGTCATATCTTACCCTATAAGCATATACTATAATTTTACTGTCCACATATCTCTTCCTATATCAATGTTTTCTGCTCCTCCTTTTCCCTTTCCATCTTAATCTTCCCTCTCTCTTTTCTTATTTTTTCTTACTATACCTTCTTCTTTTTCTTCTCCCTTACGTCTACATCACGATCGTTCATTTGACACTTAACACTTCACCAACAGCTGTTTCATCTCCTTACCTTGCTACTCTTCCTCCCTCTTCCACATGCCCCTCCCCACTCTCTCCACCTGTCACTGCCTCAACACCTGCCGTCACTCCCTCCCCCACTTGTCATTCCCTCCTTCATCCTCTCCATGGGTCAATGTCGCATCCTTTTAGTAAGACTTATCTTCCACTCTCTCTTTCTTTCCATTATATACACTGAGTACATAGCCACATCAATTGTCTGAACATTCTCTCTCTCTCTCTCTCTCTCTCTCTCTCTCTCTCTCTCTCTCTCTCTCTCTCTCTCTCTCTCTCTCTCTCTCTCTCTCTCTCTCTCTCTACAATATTGTATAAGAACTATGATATTATGTAACAAAGGCCATAAAAGTCAGTCAAATCTTCTCTCTCCTCTCTTCTCTCTCTCTCTCTCTCTCATCTCTCTCTCTCTCTCTCCTCTCTCTCTCTCTCTCTCTCTCTCTCTCTCTCTCTTCTCTCTCTCTCTCTCTCTCTCTCCTCCTCTCTCTCTCTCTTCTCTCTCTCTCTCTCTCTCTCTCTCAAACACTCGAATCTAAGCCTTTAATCTTGATGAAATTGTTACGCATATCGACCATCTTATCTGCCCATACTCCAATCACGCTGTTATCAAGGCCATCCTTTCTCACCGTCACGTCATACCCCATCTACTGCTAGCTCGATCACGCAGGCGGTGGTGGTGGTGGTGGTGATGGTGGTGCTTAAGGTGGTGGCAATAGTGATCTTAGAAAGGGTTGCGCAAATCATCTCTGGACAATTAGTCAACTATCAACACGGAAGTGGTTTCAAAACTCGGTGATAGGTATGAAAGTATCAGGAAAATAGGTAACGTTGGTAAAAAAAAAAAGTTGGGTAAGGTTAGATTTATTGAAGTGATTCTGTTACCTTACTTCCGATACTTTGCTTCTTTGTTACTTTCTTTCTTTAATTCACAAAAGCCACCTCGCGGTCAGAAAATTGAATTCCTCAAGTGAAAACAGAATGAAATCAATGGCCATTCTAAATAACGTTTCCCCTAAGTCTACATGATGAAAACCTTCCCAATCTACCACTAGCGTCAGCCATATTGAGGAAACGAACGGGAGTAACGAGAAGTAAATACACTCAGGAAAGAAAAGGCACTGAATCAGCCGGGTATTATTAATTTTCAGTGAAGCGGCGGCGGCGGGGATGGCGGTTGTGTGTTGACTGAGCGACGGTGCAGCAGGAGGGAGGTGATCGGGAGGGACTCGTCTTCGTGGCCCACCTGCTCGCGGGGCTCCTCCATCACTGTCAGAGCCAGGAGGACGGCGGGAGGCGGCGGCCGAGGCGGGGAGACGGGAGTGTGGCGTCGGCCCTGTGCTGTATTAGAGGGCACACGTTTCGCCCACCTAATGTTACCTTGACAACACCCACCACCGTGACCCCTCGCCTACACACTCACTCCTTCCTTCCCTCCGTACACGGGCCACTTTCCTCATCATCATCACCGACTATAAAACAGTCACCACAAATTACTTAACTACCGACTGTTTAACTATGAAGTGATGGTATTTACATCTCTCAGTTTATTCTGCGTTTCCTCCTCCTTCTCTCTAACACCACAAGATCAACACAAAATCCAAGCCTTGAAGTATGAAAAAGACAATACACACACACACACACACACACACACAACAGGTCATGTCCTCTTATACAAAAGAAATGTGAAGAATGAAGCGTGAGGGGGAAGAGGGAAGACAAAGAGATCGCCGTAAAGCCTGACAGGCCTCTAATATTCCACGCCTCGGCCGACTCTTGTAGTTAATAAAAGATTGAAGCTCGGGGGGTGGTAGGGGTGGGTGGGGTGATCCTGCCGCGCCGCGTATAGGCCTACAGCAGGGGGTCAACTTTAATTAAACGTTGACTATATTGGCTTGGAACAGCACTTGGGTATAATACATCACAGTGGCTCTTGAGTTAGCACCAGATCGCTAATAAGATCGCAGAGGCATCCATGGGGTATGAAGGCGGTACTTACATCTTGAGGAACCCGGAGGTGCGGCGGTGGAGTGGGCGCAGCAGGACAGGAGAGAGGTTAAAGTAGTTAGCTCAGCTGTTCTGTGAGTCTCCACGAAGTATTTCCAATAACGTATTTGGTTTGGCAACGATAATGTTATCCTCTATTATCAGCATTTTTGTTCTCATGTTATAGTTGAGACCAAGAAAAAGGGTCACTTAACACTTTTTTGTCGTTGGTGAGACTGAAACTTGGTGTTGATTTTAAAAAGTAGCCTGCATGCGCTTATTTCGGGAATTTCCATATGCTATGACGTCCCTTGGTATTATTATTATTATTTCGCACAGTCCCTCCAACTCATTTTTTTCGACACCCAATTATAAGTATATGGTTTGTCTACGAACATCTAAAGCTCACTGTAACTTTTAAATCACCTCAAAGAATGGCCTTTCATCAATGGTGTTTTATCTCCCTTCTCTTCACAAAATATTAACCCCACCTCCCTCATCCTCTCTCCTTGATTCCCTTCCTCAGTCTACCTACCTGCCACTCCCTCATCCTCTCTCCTTGATTCCCTCCCTCAGTCTACCTACCTGCCACTCCCTCATCCTCTCTCCTTGATTCCCTCCCTTAGTCTATCTACCTGCCACTCCCTCCTTGCCTACACCTGCCTCCCTCTGCACAGCGCGCGTGGTCACCCTGCTGCGGCGTGTGGCTCCCCCCCCCCCTGTGCATGCCCTGAGGTAAGTCTTGTGGTCAAGTGCGGTGGTGTCCGATGTCTGCTTCTCTCTGACCACCTCCACCCCGCCCTGCACTGTCATATGACCCCGTCCTTCTCTCTTTCCCTCAGTGACCACCACCAATGATCCGTGTCGCTACCTACACGTCCCTCGGCGCATCACTACAGTCAAGATCCTTCGTCATGTGTCCTTTATCATTACAACATCCTAGTCACTTGTATACGCCAGGTATGTTGAGTAATAGAGATGACGCGAGGATACTATAAGATGCCGCATGGAGATGACCCAGCACGAGCACAAAATAAAAGCAATAGAAAGATGAGTAGACCACAAACTTCGAAAAAAGGAGTCATGAAGAACAGTGAACGCAGATAGCAACAGAGGAGGAGGAGTAGGAGCAGGAAGACGCAGGTGCACAAGGAAAACCCTCAGGTCAGGTCAAGGACAAAGTCACAAAGGAGGAAGTGACCAACAAATGAGGAGGAACAAGGAACTAATGCAAGGTCATGTAAGGTCACTGGGTCACGGGGTCATCCACAATCCTTCAAGGTCGCACCTCTAAAATTATGATCCACAACATGATCTTGAGAATGACTCTGACTCCCTCCAGAAACTATAAAGACAAAATAAGAACATAACTCAATATAGACACACTATATACCGTCTCAAATGTATCAGACGACGCTGAAACTATATAGAGAAAACATAAATAAACCCTCCAATACAAAAATATCATAAATACAAGAAAAAAATAAGGAAGACATGAAACAAAAACTAACGAAGCAAAATAAAAATAAAGAAGAGACCGTCAACACAACACCACTGAGATGGCTTTCTTCCTTCTCAGCTTGGGACCCGGAAGAGTGTATGGGGTCACAGGGGTCACGCGGGTCACCCTCCTTCCTCTGACCTGCCATAGGGAGTGTTGGGTAATGCTGGGTCACGGGAGGCGGTGTCAGGTGCCGGGTGGTGGTGGTGGTGGTGATGGTGATGGTGATGGTGGTGGTGGTGATGGTGATGGTGATGGTGATGGTGGTGGTGGTGGTGGTGATGGTGATGGTGATGGTGATGGTGGTGGTGATGGTGGTGGTGGTGATGGTGGTGGTGGTGATGGTGATGGTGATGGTGATGGTGGGGGTGGTGGTGGTGATGGTGGTGATGGTGGTGGTGGTGATGGTGATGGTGATGGTGATGGTGGTGGTGGTGGTGGTGGTGGTGATGGTGGTGGTGGTGGTGAGTATAAAATGTGTAATCATGGTCTAAGTACATCGTCTGAACATACATTGTCCAAATTACATATATTCTGGTCAGTATTTGTTTCACAGTTTACTACCCAACTTTACTTCTGTCTTCCTCCTCCTCGGTCTCTCCCCGCCCCTGCACTGTTCCTAAGGCGTCCCACAGCTGGCCACGTCCCTTGACTTGACCTGACTCTACACCGGAAGTTACGAGAGCAGCGCGAGGGGTGCCAACTCAGTGCCGTGGGAGTGTCACGTGTCATGTTTTCAGGGGGTGAGGGAGGCATTGTTTAGGTGTGCGTGTCTGCTGCAGCTGTGACCGTGGCAGGCAAGGCGGCGGCACAGGAGGGCAGGGGGCGAAGGGGGTGTCAGGTTGATTGTGGGAATTGATGGTGGTCGGTCAGTTTAGGTTATGGGGTGAGGGAGGGAGGTGAGGGAGGTGAGGGCAGGCAGGTGAGTGATGTGAGAATGTGGTCAGACCCCTACCGTTCTACGTCTACTGCTAATTGTTCCTCTCCACCTCTCCTTCCTCACTCCTCCTCCTCCTACTATTGCTTCTGCTACTTCTCCCCTTTAGAACATTAGAACATAAGGAAGCTACAAGAGGCCGTGAGACCTACATGTGGTAGTTCCTGTTACTTAACGTGCTACTATACATCCACCTTTTATTCACATCCATAAAATTGTCTAGATCCGTAAACATATTTAGATAGTAAATTGTCTTTCTCCTTTTCTTATTCGCATTATTTTGATTTCTATTCTTCGTTTCCTTCTTAATTTTCCTACATCCTCTGTCTCATTTTGCCTTGTCTTTTCCTCCTTTGCATTATTTTCTCTCTCTTTTTCCTTCTCTTCGTATAATTTCTCGTTCTTCCTTCATAACTTTCACCGTCACTATCACCAGTAATAATACCACGATTAATATTTACACAACAACAACCGGTCCATTCCGTTATCACTACCACCATCGCCCCTATTATATCAAACACACCCACATTAGTACTAACATCATATATCTCATCGTTAACCCCAGGCCAGTCATGGTCATTATATATACT
The DNA here is from genome assembly GCA_016584305.1 of Chionoecetes opilio. Taxonomy (NCBI): domain Eukaryota; kingdom Metazoa; phylum Arthropoda; class Malacostraca; order Decapoda; family Majidae; genus Chionoecetes; species Chionoecetes opilio. The sequence goes on from JACEEZ010007184.1 coordinate 943,029, forward strand.
TTACGATTGTTCTCATGAAGTTATTGTAATTACGATTAGCACCACCACCACCACCACACCACACCAACCACCACCACCCACCACCACCACCACCACATCACCACCACCACCACCACCACCATCATCACCACTGCCACAAAGACGTCATGAAAAGATGTCTGTTCCTTATCAACATTACAGCTATACATTTTCCTTATTATTATTAACATTATTTAAACATTTATTTATTACTACTACTTATACACAACAGCAACAAAAACATGCGCTACTGCAACTCCCTTTCCATACTACCACTATTACTTAACACACCAACAATATAATTCACCACTATTAACGTTATCATCATCATCATCATTACAAACCACGCCTTCACCAAACCCACTGTCACAGTCACTAATCTCACCACTCAAGTTAATTACTTAATATCGCCACTTAAGTTAGAATTACCTTATATTCTTTTATCTATTTCTCCGATACTCAATGTTAAGCTCCATGATAACATATATATTTTCATAAAAATGTATGTCTTCATGTCTATCTATCTGTAGTTATCTATCTCCTTACGTTGCTTCCCTTATTATTCACGTAACGTACGCCTATAACTAACTAATACGTTTTTATCTAGTTAAAATTTTGATTACTGAATCTTCATCCTCACGCTTATTACAATGACCATCACCAAACTTAAAAGCTGCTCAGTCTCAACCACAAACTTTTATTACAGTTTCGGTAAGTAAATATGATGAGGCTGCCAGGGCGGAGATTAATGGTTCTTGAGGGATATTGTATGTTTCAAGCTTTTTTTCCCGGCAGCTAATTGCTTTCAGAAGACAAGGAAGTCGTGGAAAGAAAACCCTATTTGTATTTTGAATGTGGTAAATGGTGTCTGGGGTCGAGGGAGAGAGGGGAAGACCTTCCTGACGGTGAAAGGGGAGACTCCGGACACACAGAGGACCAGTGTCCCCATTAGGAGAGAGCAAACACCAATTTCATGGCAATCTAGATGTGTGGTAAGGCCAAGACGAGGAGGGAAAGAGATTGAAAAAGGTAACATCATCCATATCTCCCATATCACCATCCATTTCACCATCCATTTCACCCATTTCTGTCTCCCTCATGCCTCGCCGCACCCATGACTCTGTAACATGACGCTTCTTCCCTTATCCTCATGAGCCAGACATGCCGCTTCCCACCTCATGTTAAAGCCGAAAGCCTCCATCATTCCACTACTCCTCCCGTACGCCTACCCACTCCACATCAGCTCCAGGCCTCTATACACACTATACTTTGGGCTCACACTCATGCCCTTCTGAATTATGAATGCCATTGAGGTTGTTTCCGTTACTAAGTTAGTTTCCATGCAAGTGAACAGTTATGAGTGAAAAAGTATCCATGACTTTCCTTTATTTCGACATGTGCACAGTATATTGCATGCCATCATCAACTATTATTAATATTTTTATGATCATTATTATTATTATCGTCGTATCGTGCGAGGCAAGGTAATATATGAATAAGGAATGAAGGAAAACCAAACGAAAACCATATACACGCGAGTCACACCTTAGTTCTTGCCATGTACGGAAAGCCCCCACACCCTCCCTCACCCACACCCCGCTTCACATCGCTACCTCTGCCTACCACACCCTTATTTCCCCCACACGTCACCCACACTACCTCCACACCCTCCATACACTCCACACCACCACCACATCACCCCCTTCAACAGCCTCACCCACACTGGACATGGGCGGGGGTGGGTGTGTTTCCGTGGGCGTGCGGGCAAACAGGGGCGGACATGTGGGCCGAACACCGACAGTTATGACGTATTATGACCCCCACCCACATTCCTCCCCTTGACCCCCGCGTGACCCCCCCGTCTGACCCCGCCGCCCGTGCACACCGAGGAACAAGGGCGTAACACACACCTCTAGACCTTGTCCTCCCTAACAAGGCGAAGAGAACGATGGTGTTCCTTCAGGTCTAACACAGCCACACACCATAAAGATTAGCTAAAGAGTATGTGTAAATGTAAGTGTATGTGTGAGTGTGTGTGGGGGGGGGGGGGGGGAGCGCAACGTTGAAATTCATAAATGCACGGAGAAAAATGTATTAAGTCTTTTCCTTATCTATCCTGATTATATATATTCATTTATATCATATTTATCTATGCGGGGATTTTTTCTTTCTTTTTTTCTTTCCTCGTATGCGAAGATGCCAGAAATATAATAGGTTCTAATTTATGTCAATATAGAAAAATCTGCCTGTGCACGATTATTACATGGCTTTCTGTTCTACTTCAAATGTGTTGCTTGTAAAAAGTAGTCCGAAAAATACAGTACAAACACATCCCCCTCACCCCATATCCAATGATCCCCCCCGCCCTTACACATGCGCTCTTAAGTGTGTAGTACGATGCGTGTATCATTGAAGTGTGTAGTACTGAAGTCACTTAAGTGTGTATTACTGAAGTGCGTAGTACTGAAGTCACTTAAGTGTGTATTACTGAAGTGAGTACTGCTGAAATGTATTACTGAAGTGTGTATTGCTAATGAGTGTATCATTAAAGACTGTAAAACTAAAGAGTGCATTACAATTTTTTGAAGAGTGTATTACTGAAGTGTGTATTGCTAATGTGTGTATAATTAAGGAGTGTAAAATTAAAGAATGCATTTTGAAGTGTATTACTAGAGTGTATATAACTAATGTGTGCAGCCAACGCATACTTTCAATTAGCGGCGGTGAGTTTGGTACAGTCAGGCTTGATGAACTAGAGGTTGCCTGCCTGCCTTGCATTAAATAAAAGCGTTGAAATGATTTTTTTTAATTAATAAAACAACATTGGCACATCGTCAAAATACTTAACTTTTGTTGTGTGCAGTCGTGCATGCCTCTTTTTAATTTGACTCAAGCCCCGGGGAGGCAAAAGGCAAGCCTCACTTATGCATAATTTAAGCATTTTAAAGAACAACGAATTAAACTGTATTGAACGGACCGAACAAATGAGGACTGCCGTAAGTCTTTAAGGCATATCTTATCATCATCTTTCACGCAACATAATTTTTTTTCATAAGTAGAATGCTAACCGTTACCCAAGAGCAGCAGCCAATAATCATCCGCCAAATCAAGGCTACATCCAACAAGGAAATGAATAATTAAGTAAATATATTTTTGATCCCCGTTTTACTATTGCCATAAATGCGTCACGGTTTATGTCGCTCAGTAAATCACTCCCTTCCTGCTGTAAGTCATTCCTCGCCACACATCAATCGTAACAATTTTTAGGATTAACGAGAGCGGCAGAGAGACAGACGGCCGCTGCTGACGTCTGGCGGCGCCCTGGCATCGGTTAAAAAGTCGAGGCTGAGACTGTAGCATCGACGGGAAGCGAAATAAGCATTACCATTTTTACTGAAGATTCGATATAGACAGCGAGCCCTAAACCCAAGGGAAGCCCCGCCCAGACCCGCCCTCGGCCCTCCACAGCCCCGAGGCACCACCCTCGGGCCCACCCTCGGCACCGCCCGAGGGAGGCCAGGTCGGGGCGAGAGTGAGAGCACCACTTTTACTACCATTGATAAAAAGAAACAAGCATAAATCAAACATCCCTTAATGGCCGCCACCAGAGCGATAATG
>JACEEZ010007184.1:954164-956664 GCA_016584305.1 Chionoecetes opilio
TTACAACATAAAGCCGGGGAGTTACGAGCGTGTTGTTGCCAAGTGTCTGATCCACTCCATACGCCGCCCGGCCCACACAGATCATCTTTCACCTCGCCGGCCCTGCGCATTATGGACGCTGACTGGCCCACATGCTCCTTCTTAATTCACTATTCTTGCCACACATAATAATCAAGTTGACCTTCTCACACCACATGTCTTTCAGCTGTGCAAGGAAGGACCTGCTGGTGACGTTGTAGAGACGGGATGAGGCAATGTTTGGGTTCGTCATCTGAAACAGTCTTCCTCTGCCACCGATTCGAGTTATTAGAGGGCAAAGGCGACTGCTAACTCACAGCTATCGTAACGGTACAAAGGCAGATGGGTGGCGGTTCTTATACAGATTGTGAGTCTATTATTGCTGTAAAAGAAATCTTGAATATTCTAAATCCTCCAATCACTATATAAAAACGTTAATAAATATATATAGTTTATCCAATTGCAGACCAAGTAGGATATTACGGTATTTGGATCCTCCTGTAGTATAAACAGGTCGCTGGTCCCTGTTGCAACTCCTGCCGGCATCGCTGAAGGGTCCTGCAGCTAGGGTACGTCAATTTCCCGGATGATGAACAAGCGGCGTTGAGGCCGCCGTGCCCACTCATAAGGCCGCCGTGCCCCTCGTAAGGCCACCGTGCCCCCTCGTAAGGCCGCCGTGCCCCTCGTAAGGCCGACATGCCCCTCGTAAGGCCGCCATGCCCCTCGTAAGGCCGCCGTGCCCCCTCGTACGGCCGCCATGCCCCCTCGTAAGGCCGCCGTGCCCCTCGTAAGGCCGCCGTGCCCCTCGTAAGGCCGCCATGCCCCTCGTAAGGCCGCCGTGCCCCCTCGTACGGCCGCCATGCCCCTCGTAAGGCCGCCGTGCCCCTCGTAAGGCCGCCGTGCCCCCTCGTACGGCCGCCATGCCCCCTCGTAAGGCCGCCGTGCCCCTCGTAAGGCCACCGTGCCCCTCGTAAGACCGCCGTGCCCCCTCGTACGGCCGCCATGCCCCCTCGTAAGGCCGCCGTGCCCCTCGTAAGGCCGCCATGCCCCTCGTAAGGCCGCCGTGCCCCCTCGTACGGCCGCCATGCCCCCTCGTAAGGCCGCCGTGCCCCTCGAAAGGCCGCCATGCCCCTCGTAAGGCCGCCGTGCCCCCCTCGTACGGCCGCCATGCCCCTCGTAAGGCCGCCGTGCCCCTCGTAAGGCCACCGTGCCCCTCGTAAGACCGCCGTGCCCCTCGTAAGGCCGCTGTGCCCCTCGTAAGGCCGCCGTGCCCCCTCGTAAGGCCGCCGTGCCCCTTGTAAGGCCGCTGTGCCCCTCGTAAGGCCGCCGTGCCTCTCATAAGACCGCTGTGCCCCCTCATAAAGCCGCTGTGCCCCCTCAGAAGACCGCTGTGCCCCCTCATAAGACCGCTGTGCCCCCTCATAAGACCGCTGTGCCCTCTCATAAGACCGCTGTGCCCCCTCATAAGACCGCTGGGGCCCTCTCATAAGACCGCTGTGCCCCCTCATAAGACCGCTGTGCCCCCTCATAAGACCGCTGTGCCCCCTCATAAGACTGCTGTGCCCTCTCATAAGCCCTCCGATGTTACAGCTTCTCGCGCGGCAAACTGTGAAGACATTGGACTAACAGGTGAAGAAATTTGGTGCCTGACTGACGAAGGCCATACTATATTATGTTATGTTAGCTTATGTTATGTTATTATGTTTTGTCATTTTATTATCATTTTATATAATTATTAAGTTTTATTATCCTCTGCTAGCAAATTACGATTCATCATGAAAGAATGATACAAAAAAAGATATCTTCTGCGTCCAATGAATGAGCAAAACATCAGCAACTTTGTCATGAAATCAATAAACGTCAATTGATATTTTTTCTACAATGACAAAAACAGGCATATCCATTAATTATATCCATCGGTACTTCCTTTTTTGTGTATGTCTCATGTTTTATTCAGTCATATGGAAATATAAGTTCATATAATGCATGTAAGTATTGAGAGTTTCTTAATCATTAATACTGACGCCACCCCCATAATATTATGTCTACCTGTCATTGCAGCATCTCTCTCTCTCTCTCTCTCTCTCTCTCTCTCTCTCTCTCTTCTCTCTCTCTCTCTCTCTCTCTCTCTCTCTCTCTCCCCTTCTTCTCCCCTCTCTCTCTCTCTCTCTCTCTCTCTCTCTCTCTCTCTCTCTCTCTCTCTCTCTCTCTCCCCCTCTCTCTCTCTCTCTCTCTCTCTCGTTTCTCTCTCTCTCTCTCTCTATATATTAAAATTATATATATATATATATATATATATATATATCTTTCGTCTCCCCAACCATCCCATCTTCTCAATACCCACCACATGTATTATATTTTCTCTTATCCTATTGCTTATTTATTATCCTTCATTTTTTGTTCAATCCTAAACGTATCCTCATGTATCCCTATATCCCTATATCTCTCTCTCTCACATCGCCACTATAGCCTCCACCCTTTC
>JACEEZ010007184.1:961664-969164 GCA_016584305.1 Chionoecetes opilio
ATAAGACTACTCACTAGACCAGCCTGCTCATAAGACTACTCACTAGACCAGCCTGCTCATAAGACTACTCACTAGACCAGCCTGCTCATAAGACTACTCACTAGACCAGCCTGCTCATAAGACTACTCACTAGACCAGCCTGCTCATAAGAATACTCACTAGACCAGCCTGCTCATAAGAATACTCACTAGAAAACTTCATTATAACGTATCCTCCATTACATAAAATTTGGTTACACAGCAAAATTTCATACACGCATCATGCCATCCCCCGTTCAACAAACCAATACACCGCAAGTTAACAAAAACAAAACATCAAAACATACATCTATACAAACGTCAAGAAATCTTCAAAAAATAAGACGCCAAGGGAAGAAACATGGTATTAAAAAAAAAAAAAAAGAGTAACGCACACTAAAGATTTACGAGGACGGTCCACTTTATGACGATGGTCGCCCTTTAAAAAATTCAGAGTGGAGCAATAGGTCTCATAAATCACGACAGTCCTTCCCCTAACGCAGGATCCTCCCCGCACAAACCGTACATTACAACGGAGACAAATCACGCGGCTCGCCAACAAGAAGAGAAAAGAAAGAAAAGACAAAAAACGCACAATTCAGGTCTAGGCATGCGAGAGAGAGAGAGAGAGAGAGAGAGAGAGAGAGAGAGAGAGAGAGAGAGAGAGAGAGAGAGAGAGAGAGAGAGAGAGAGAGAGGAGAGAGAGAGAGAGAGAGAGAGAGAGAGGGAGAGAGAGAGAGAGAGAGAGAGAGGAAGAGAGAGAGAGAGAGAGAGAGAGAGAGAGAGAGAGAGAGAGAGAGAGAGAGAGAGAGAGAGAGAGTAGAAAAGACATTCGAACGAAGAAGAACGGAGAGGAGAAGAACAATCAGATAACGCTGGTGATGAACGAGAGGTCTTATTAATCTCACCACCACCACCACCACAACAACAGCAGCAACAACAACAACAACAACAAGAACAACAACAACAATACGAGGCAAGAACGTGATAAGAGGAAAGACAAGACGCATCAGAGAGAGAGAGAGAGAGAGAGAGAGAGAGAGAGAGAGAGAGAGAGAGAGAGAGAGAGAGAGAGAGAGAGAGAGAGAGAGAGAGAGAGAGAGAGAGAGAGAGAGAGAGAGAGAGAGAGAGAGAGAGAGAGAGAATCAAATACCTACAACTATGTGTTTACAAAAGAAAAACTGTAAAAAACACACTTCTTATAATTCTTTATATTGTCTGTCCTAACTATACTATCTATACACATGCTATGACGTTCCCTTCTTCAATAATAACTATAAAAAGAAAATATTGCGCGATAACCAAAGCAATGACCCGCTATCAGGAATGCATATAGTACGTGAGGTCACCCAAGTTTACTGCAGCCGTACAAAAAAAAAAAAAAATCAAGGCCACCTAAATATTAAGTAACAACAAAGATCACATGATTCTTACTATTTATCGGTTACACTTTGTCCTCCGCAGGTGATACTTGTTATTTCAGAAGTATTTTTTTCTACCTCTGAAGTTTGATCACAATAAATGTTTCAATGTGATGCCTTACCTTGGAGTTTCATTAATTAACATTTGGGAAAAAAAAAAGGAGGACGAGGAAGAGGAGGAGGAGAGAGGGGAGTGGACAAAACAAAGGAAAGATGAGGAAAAGGTGATGAGAAAAATAAAGCGGGCGAAAATGAACGGTAAGAAGGAAGAGAAACGCAAAAAATATAGAAATAGAGGGAAAGAAAAGCGAATGGATGAAAGTTACTGAAGAAAAGTTAGGAAAAACGAATATAGTTACAAAGAAAACAGAACACCAGAGGATGTGGCAAGAGATTATTCAGAAAGCAAATGAAAACAAAACAAAACAAAACAAATTAAGTGAGGAAGACTAAGGAGGTAATAAAAAGGATACACAAGAAAGAAACAAAAAGGAACAAATAAACAGGAGGAGGAAAAGACCAAGGCAATGGAGGAAGCATCATAAATAGAATGTGAAGAGTAAAAAAAAGGAGTAAACAAAATACTTAAAAACAAGAAAGAAATAAGAAAAGAATAAATATATAGAAAGTAAGTTAAGAAAGCGACATTGAGGGAGATAAGGGATAACAAGGAAAGAAATGAGAGGTACAACACAGAAAAGGAAAGAGCTAAAAAGATTTAATAGTAGGGTAAGGGGTTGTATTAGGTATAAATTGTGTATGAGTTGTATGTAGCTGTGTATGTGTTGTATGTAGTTGTGTATGGGTTGTATGTAGTTGTGTATGGGTTGTATGTAGCTGTGTATGGGTTGTATGTAGTTGTGTATGGGTTGTATGTAGTTGTGTATGGGTTGTATGTAGCTGTGTATGGGTTGTATGTAGTTGTGTATGGGTTGTATGTAGTTGTGTATGGGTTGTATGTAGTTGTGTATGGGTTGTATGTAGTTGTGTATGGGTTGTATGTAGTTGTGTATGGGTTGTATGTAGTTGTGTATGGGTTGTATGTAGTTGTGTATGGGTTGTATGTAGTTGTGTATGGGTTGTATGTAGTTGTGTATGGGTTGTATGTAGCTGTGTATGGGTTGTATAAGTTGTGTATGGGTTGTATGTAGTTGTGTATGGGTTGTATGTAGTTGTGTATGTGTTGTATGTAGTTGTGTATGGGTTGTATGTAGCTGTGTATGGGTTGTATGTAGCTGTGTATGGGTTGTATGTAGTTGTGTATGGGTTTGTATGTAGTTGTGTATGGGTTGTATGTAGTTGTGTATGGGTTGTATGTGTGTGTATGGTGTATGTAGTTGTGTATGGGTTGTATGTAGTTGTGTATGGGTTGTATGTAGTTGTGTATGGGTTGTATGTAGCTGTGTATGGGTTGTATGTAGCTGTGTATGGGTTGTACAAGTTGTGTATGGGTTGTATGTAGTTGTGTATGGTTGTATGTAGCTGTGTATGGGTTGTATGTAGTTGTGTATGGGTTGTATGTAGTTGTGTAGTGTGTATGTAGTTGTGTATGGGTTGTATGTAGTTGTGTATGGGTTGTATGTAGTTGTGTATGGGTTGTATGTAGTTGTGTAGGGTTGTATGTAGTTGTGTATGGTTGTATGTAGTTGTGTATGGGTTGTATGTAGTTGTGTATGGGTTGTATGTAGTTGTTGTATGGGTTGTATGTAGTGTATGGGTTGTTGTAGTGTGTATGGGTTGTATGTAGTTGTGTATGGGTTGTATGTAGTTGTGTATGGGTTTGATGTAGTGTGATGGGTGTATGTAGTTGTGTATGGGTTGTATGTAGTTGTGTATGGTGTATGTAGTTGTGTATGGGTGTATGTAGTTGTGTATGGGTTGTATGTAGTTGTGTATGGGTTGTATGTAGTTGTGTATGGGTTGTATGTAGTGTGTATGGGTTGTATGTAGTTGTGTATGGGTTGTATGTAGTGTGAGGGTATGGTATTGTAGTGTGTATGGGTTGTATGTAGTTGTGTAAGTGTTGTATAAGTTGTGTATGGGTTGTATGTGTTGTGTAGTGAGGTTGTATGATAGTTGTGTAGGTTGTATAAGTTGTGTATGTGTTGTATGTAGTTGTGTATGGGTTTTATGTTGTTTGTGTATGGGTTGTATGTAGTTGTGTATGGTTGTATGAGCTGTGTAGGGTTGATGTAGTTGTGTATGGGTATGTAAGTTGTGTAATGTTGTATAAGTTGTGTATGGGTTGTATGTAGTTTGGTATGGGTTGTATAGTGTGTGTTAGGGTTTGTATGTAGTTGTGTAACGGTTGTATAAGTTGTGTATGGGTTGTATGTAGTTGTGTAGGGTGATGTTTGGTATGGGTTGTATGTAGTGTTATGGGTTGTATAAGTTGTGTATGGGTTGTATGTAGTTGTGGTAAGCTGTTTGGTATAAGTGTGTATGGGTTGTATGTAGTTGTGTATGGGTGCTAAGTTGTGTATGGGTGTATGTAGTTGTGTATGGGTTGTAGTAGTTGTGATATGTGTAGTAGTTGTGTATGGGTTGTATGTAGCTGTGTATGGGTTGTATTTAGTGTGTATGGGTTGTATGTAGTTGTGTATGGGTTGTATGTAGTTGTGTATGGGTTGTCATGTAGTTGTGATGGGTTGTATGTAGTTGGTGTAGGGTTGTATGTAGTTGTGTATGGGTTGTATGGTAGCTGGTTGGGTTGTATGTAGTATGTGTAATGGGTTGTATGTAGTTGTGTATGGGTGTATGTGTTAGTGTATGTGTTGTATGTAGTGTGTAGAGTTTGTATGTAGTTGTGTATGGGTGTAGTAGTGTGTATGGGTTGTAGTAGTGTGTATGGGTTGTATGTAGTTGTGTAGGGTTGTATGTAGTTGTGTGGGTTGTATGTAGTGTGTATGGGTTGTATGTAGCTGTGTATGGGTTGTCAAGTTGTGTATGGGTTGAAAGTTGGTATGGGTGTGTACAAATGTGTATGGGTTGTATGTAGTTGTGTATGTGTTGTATGTAGCTGTGTATGGGTTGTATGTAGTTGTGTATGGGTTGTATGTAGTTGTGTATGTGTTGTATGTAGTTGTGTATGGGTTGTATGTAGTTGTGTATGGGTTTGTATGTAGTTGTGTATGGGTTGTAGTAGTTGTGTATGGGTTTGTATGTAGTTGTGTAGGGTTGTATGTAGCTGTGTATGGTTGTATGTAGTTGTGTATGGGTTTGTATGTAGTTGTGTATGGGTTGTATGTAGTTGTGTAGGGTTGTATGTAGTTGTGTATGGGTTGTATGTAGTTGTGTAGGGTTTGTAATGGTAGTTGTGTATGGGTTGTATGTAGTTGTGTATGTGTTGTATGTAGTTGTGTATGGGTTGTATGTAGTTGTGTATGGGTTGTAGTAGTTGTGTATGGGTTGTATGTAGTTGTGTATGGGTTATATGTAGTTGTGTATGGGTTGTATGTAGTTGTGTACGGGTTGTATGTAGTTGTGTAAGTGTTGTATAAGTTGTGTATGGGTTGTATGTAGTTGTGTATGGGTTGTATGTAGTTGTGTATGGGTTGTATGTAGTTGTGTATAGGTTGTATAAGTTGTGTATGGGTTGTATGTAGTTGTGTATGGGTTGTATGTAGCTGTGTATGGGTTGTGTAAGTTGTGTATGGGTTGTATGTAGTTGTGTACGGGTGTAGTGTTGGTGGTGTTAAGTTGTGTATGGGTTGTATTAGTTTGTATGGTTGTAGTTTGTGTAGGGTTGATAATGGTATGGGTTGTATGTATTGATGGGTTGTAGTAGTGGTATGGGTTGTAAGTATGTGATAGGTGTATATAGTTGTGTATGGTGTAGTGTGTAGGGCTGAGTGGTAGGGGTGTACGTCATATATGTATAAAGGGTTGTTATAGTGAAGGAAAGAAAGGATAGAAGAGGTAGAATAGGAGGGAAGGATGAAGGCGAGGGCAGCGGAGTGACCCAGGTGATAATTAGCATACAAGCGCGACCATAAATCAAAGGGTGTGGCCGGGGAGTGACCAGAACACAGCCTGCACCGCCGCTAAACAATTGACTCAGTGTGGCGCCTCCATGACTGCCCCACCACCACCACCTACTCTCTCTCTCTCTCTCTCTCTCTCTCTCTCTCTCTCTCTCTCTCTCTCTCTATAAACTAGCAATGAACAACGATATATTTGAGAATAAAACTCCATAATTTTATCACAAAATCATCTACCCTGACAATATATTTTCTCTATCACCTTTTTGCTTTCATGCCATTGTTTTCCTCCCTATGTATACCTCCATTTATCAGTCAAGGTCCCATCTCTCTCTCTCTCTCTCTCTCTCTCTCTCTCTCTCTCTCTCTCTCTCTCTCTCTCTCTCTCTCTCTCTCTCTCTCTCTCTTTCTCCACATCATTGGTATTACGTATCTGAGAGCTAATGTGAGATACTGCAAAAGATATCTGCTAATTAATGTATATATACTATATACGAGACATTCAAGAGTGGGACGCAAGGACTTCAGCTTGCAAAAAGATCCATTCTTGGCGACGAGAGAATGCTTGAGGGGCGGGAACACGCGGGACACTAACACGACAGGGGATGAGGGTGGAGTGGACGGGCGTGAGGGTTGTTTGGAGAGGAGGAGGAGGTGGTGGAGATGGAGGGAGAGAGAGAGATGAGAGAGAGGACGGCGACGACACACGTGGGAAAGACGACGGACTCCCTCCCTCTGCCTGCCTCCACCCTCAAGTCTCGTTTGGCGTCCGTCATAATGGCATTCCTGAGCCTCAAAGTATCATTCAGCACCAACCGCCTCGAACTGACCCAAGAGTAAGGTAGCCACTCCGTATTTAACAACTCCATTAACTTCTTTTCCTGGGGCGCCTCACCTAGATCTTTCCTCATTCAACCTCAAGGAAGGGCCTCAAGATGAACCTCCATCTTGTGCTAAACGCTAAAGATCTTACAGGTCGCCGTAAGTTTTATTAAATAACGAGGTGTAAAAATCGGCGTTGCAAGGTCCAGGAGGCACCCAGTGAAGGTCTCAGCGAGCCGCCTTTTGTCTTAGCAGCTCATCTACGCCCCTTGTGAGTGACGCTCCGCCGGCTCAAAGGAAAACCTGTTCTTTTCTTTCATTGGTGACCACCCGCCCACCCCACCACCTACCTCTCCATCTATATACTCCCTCACTCATTCTGCCCTAAAGAAGGTTCTGAGATGTCCGAAGGATTCTACTTCCTCGATAGACCGCAAAAAGAGGTGACAAGCGGTTTTTGTAAAAGGGAGACACGAAGCCATTGGTTTTTCTACAAGCAACATGACACGGTTGTCTTATTATAGGATGGGATGTCCTTAAGTAATGTATAAAAAGTACAATCCAAATGTGTTGCGTTCAAAGAAAGTAGTTGTAAAAAGTTATAATCAGGAGTGACCTTTTTTTCCATTACTCATAAAAACAAATGAACAATAGGAAAGTTTTCGGTATTTGTCAAATTCATTATATCAAGCCTTGTCTCCCGCAAAGGCATATTGCATCGTTATTTCAGCAATACATAACAACATAATTACAATATTTATTATGCTAGGAGAAAAAAAAATCCATGACAGCGTGACAGAAATCCTTGGCAGCGCGCGGGAGAAGCGTGGGCGGCCCTGGCATTACAAAGCCTCTTGAACCCCCGCCTGGCAGGACGACTCGCCCCCCAGACAACTGCGGGGATTGGACAGAAGTAGTCTTGAAAACCCTGCCTCCTTCCGGCTCATCCAGGCCCAGGGGACGCCGCCCAGTCCTATTAACCCAAGGACCCGATGGAGAACGCTCGTCCGGGATTTAGATTCTGAAATGTTAGGCTTCCGGAAGCCTCTCCTCGGGCAAGCAACACATTTCTCTTAAGTTATGTTTAACCTAATTTTTACATGTATATTTTTGTTGCTTTCAATCTTGTGACTACATGATAGATTTGCACGTCGTGTGTATACATGTAAATTGTAATAATATATATATATATATATATATATAATATATATATATATATATATATATATATAATATATATATTATAATATATATATATAT
>JACEEZ010007184.1:976664-984164 GCA_016584305.1 Chionoecetes opilio
GGAGTGATGGTGTCGGGGGCAGAGTCATGCACTTAGCAGGAGTACTGAACCCTTACTGAGGTAACTACTAATTCGTTTCTTTATTTGCATGTAATATCCTGTCGCGTAATATCTCCGTTTGTTATTCGAATTGTCTGCTGTAAACGAGGTCCGCCTCGTTGACTTGTGTAACCTCTCCTCCTCTAAATAACCTGTTTTCCATCTCCCTCGTTAATCGTGGGGCTGACCGCTGGTAGGGGGAATCCATTAGACAATAATAATGGGGCGAAGAAATGACTATACCAAAAGTGGGCTGCAGTCATTGCAATACGCTTTTACAAATTCAAAATCAAGCCGAGATGACGCAAGACTTAATTATGCACTGACTATATTCAGGAAACTGACTATGTAACTCGGAGTGTAATCAACTCCCTCGTTATTGCACAGCCTCGCAAGGTCTGCGCCCAAAGGAACCGGGACGACCGGCCTATCCAGCTGAAAAACAAGTATATAAATTAAATAGTGTATGCATCACAAGTGGGTATACGGATCTTCTTCTCGTCCTAACCAAGCTCTGGTCGGCAGCCACCCTCGCGGAGCAGGCCAAGCGGCGCCGCTGCTCGCTGGACCGTGCACTGACCACGATTTTCTGTACCTTCATTTTCCTCCACGCTGACGAATGCAAGAAACCGCGACGCTACATATGAATTGAGCATTACCACTAATTACACTTTTACCGCGCGTACCCCGAGACTCGCTGGCATCATACACGTACAGACTGTTGTTTTTGTTATTGTTGTTGTTTGTGGTGGTGTTTATTATTTTATTATATCACAGGTGTTGTTTGTTGTGAACAAACCACATCATTAATATTGATATAACGCCTTATACACGAATACACACCTATATACAATATATACGTATATAATATATATATATATATATATATATATATATATATATATATATATAATATAATATATATATATTTATATATTTTATATATATATATATATATGCTATATATATATACCATATAAATATATATATATATATATATATATATATATATATATATATATATATATATATATATATATATATATATATATATATATTATTAACAAACAAACAAACACACACACGCAAATACAAAATAAACACAAAAAATACACACAAAAATGCACACACACACACACACACACACACACACACACACACACACACACACACACAACATACACACACACACACACACACACACACACACACACACACACACACACAACACACACACACACACACACACACACGGCATGTCTATCATTTGATGCAAATTTGCCATCTTTTAGTGTATATTTTTTTACCGCTCGGCCCAGCAGTCCCTCCCCTCTACGCCAGCCGTCACACCCATCAGGGGCGCCGCGGCGTGGGCAGCAGGTGTGGGATGTCTCCAGTCAAAATGTGGTTCCTATAGGACATTTAGGGGACGACCATTATGGCCGAGGGTCTCCAGCAGGCACTGGCGGCGGGAAAACAGACCCATGACTCAGGGATCACTGGGAGAGAAAAGGACATTTGGGCTCTGTGCCCCGCGACGCGACACTCGCCCGCCTTTGTGGCCTTGCCTTGTGTTGTGTGCAGATACCCACACGCGCGTGTGTGTGTGTGTGTGTGTGTGTGTGTGTGTGTACTTGTGTGTATATATAATATTATATATATATATATATATATATATATATATATATATATATATATATATATATATATGTATATATATATATATATATATATATGAACTTTTAAGACCCCATTGATAAGACATAAAATATGTAAGGGCGGAGAAGCAAGGTCTGGGCCCAGACAGGCGTCCCTAATCACCCGACAGCGATGACGCAACACTGACGCAAGCCCCCGCAGAGACGCGCTGCAGAAGTAAACACATGGCAAGCATCCCCCGCCAGCACCTCACCTGGGCGCCGCGGAGAGGCGTCGCTAATGCAGGTGTCGAGTGGAACGGATCCTTGAAAAGCGAGGGTCAGCCCGTGGCCGCTAGTCCCTGCCCGGCCTTCACTGTGTCTTTACCATGCATTCCCTGGGCATCTTCCTGCTGAGTGTTGCTTTTCTATACTCATCACATTCCTCAGTCTTTTCCTGTGGCTTTTAACCCTAGCCAATGTATCACACACGCACAGGGCTGCGGGAAACCAGTATCATCATGCTTATGAATATGTAAATTTATAATATATGTTAGAAAATTATTATATTATGGTCACGTTTACTGAAAACAACACTCTAGACATACTCTTGTCAGTGTGACAAGAATAGGCTTGTTCTGCGAACATGTCTAAAATCACAAGATAAATCTTGTCACACTGACAAGATCTTAACTTGTCAACCATGACAAGATTGTGTTCGTCAACATGAAAAGATTTGACTTGTCTTCCATGACAAGAAGCATCTTGTCATGGAAGACAAGTTAAATTTTGTCATGTTGACGAACACAATCTTGTCATGGAAGACAAGTCAAATTGTGTCAGTGACAAGATTTATCTTGTGATCACGTTCGCGGAACAAGTTGTTTCTAGTCACACTAACAAGCTGTTTTTTTGGTGATCTTCACCATCTCACGTCTCTACATTGTTTGCCGTGTTAAAAAACTTTGCTTCCTTTTTGTTACAACGAAAATCCGATTTTGCCCATGAACGTCATTCATTGTTGAACCACCTGAGAAATAAAGAAATTATATATATAAGATTATATAATTTATATTATAAATTATATTTTTCTATATAGATTAAATATTTTTTATGATAAATCTCTCTCTCTCCTCTCTTTTCTCTTTCTCTCTCTCTCTCGGCTCTCTCTCTCTCCCTCCTTCTCTCTCTCTCTACTCTCCCCCTCTCCCTCTCTCTTGCTCCTTCTCACTCTCCTCTCGTCTCTGCTCTCTTCTCTCTCTTAATTCATTTTTGTTAGATCATTAAACAAATAATTATTAATTATATATTATAATATATTATATATATGTTTTTTTTTCCATATTAATATTTTTTTTTATTTATTTTTTTTATATATATATATATATATATATATATATATATATATATATATATATTATCTATAATGTAATATATATATTTTATTTATATATTTATTATATATATTATATATATTTTATATATATATATATATATTTTATAAAAAGTAATAATATATTATATATATTATATTATATATATATTATATATATATATATATAAAATATATATATATTATATATTATATGTATTCTATTATATTATCATATATTTAGTATGAATATAATACTTACATCTAAATTTCACTGTGCAAAGATGTTATAAGATCATGGTAAATTTTCTTTATTCCTCATTTCATCTTCAAAATGCTATAAACTGAAAAATTTCACCCAGTTTAAACAAGTAAATTATTGAATTACATGAAAAAATATTTAACGAGTACGTTGAATTTCTGACAAAGTTTTTCATGACAAGTTTTTAACTTGTCATGTTGCAGAAGACCATGAGAAGAAATCTTGTGAGTGTGACGAGTTTTCTTGTCAGACTATAATGACGAAGGCGAGCTTGTCCACAGTGACAAGATTTCGGCAATTCTTGTTTACAGCGCTAACGATGTCAACACGGGACCAGATGGAGGGCTGTGGCGGGTGACTGACGGAGGGAGGAAGGGAAGGGCGTGGGTGGAACTGAAGGGTACTGGGCAGGTGGGGCGGGTGGGGGAGGGGGGGGGAAAAATTTGAAAAAAAAAAAGTTTTTTTTTTTTTTTTTTTTTTTTTTTTTTGGGGTTTGCCCCGGGCTGGGGGGCGGGGGGGGGGGGGGGGGGTGAGAAAAAAAGGAAACGCAAACCACAAAAAAAAAAAAAACAAACAAAAAAAAAAAGAACACAAACCCCCCCCCCCCTTACCCCCTCAACCAAGGACCCCCAACCCCAACCAAACCATCTCCCCCCCCCACCCTCCCCCACCAGCCGACCCCCACATCACACCCACCCCCCCTCCCCCCCCCCCCCCCTCCCCCCCCCCCCCCCACCTCCCCCCCCCCCCCCCACACCCCCCACCCACCACCCCCCCCCCTCCCAACACCCCCCACCCCCCCCCCCCCCCACACCACCAAACACACACACACACACACACACACACACACACACACAACACACACACACACACAACCACCCCACACAACACACACACACACACACACACACACACACACACACACACACCACCACACAAACACAACAAACACACACACACACACACACACACAAACACACCACACCCACCACACAACACCACAAAACACACACACAAACCCCACACCCAACACCACGCTACTTTCCAAAGACACAGACAGCCACACTACCAGTTTCCCCGCCACCCCGTCGGCCCCCTTGATCCACAGAGCCCACCCCAGAGCTGGGCTGCCCCCGCGCCGCTTGTCTCCCTGCCTTTGCTCTGCAATAACAATTTTTCTGCCCCCACCCTAATCTTTCGTGACATATTACCTATACTTTGCAATGACCAACAAAAAACATGGAAAGCAGTACATGTGTCGTTCAATTATTATGCCATAAAGCAAAGGCTCTCGGGTGGCCTATAGGTGCGACCCGCCGACCACCAACCAACCCACAAACACGTGTTAGCATGACATTATGTATTCGTTTTTTTATTCCCCTCATAAGCATTATGTGAGCATGTATGTATATAAATATCCTTTAATTTCTCTTTCCTTTCTCAAAATGTCTGTCTGTGTGTGTGTCTGTCATCAGGTTGAAGTTAACTAGCACTGCTTTGAGGTTTGCGCTGCCTGCCCTTCAGGCGGGTTGGCAGGCAGCTGGATCACTGATGTCAGTCCCGAAGAAGAAGAGGAAGCCAGGGGAACCCGTGTGTCCTCAGGTTGGAGTTAGTAGCTTAATACCCCCCACACACTGCCATCGCCTCTCACCTATCACCTTGGAGCTGTACAAACCCGTATAGCATACTTAAGGGTGTGGCAATAAAGGTGTTTTCCCAGGTGTTTGCCTTGCAAAAATGACACTTAAGGTAAAAAGTCACAGTAGGAGTTTGGGTGAGGTATTTAAATATATCTTCTCGATTATTTTTAGCTGGGTTTCTCAGTGGTAAAACTCAGTGGTAAAGTGTTGGTGTTTAAAAAACGTCAACAAAAAAGGTGATGGGTTCGATTCCCCCACAAGTCCTTACGGATATCTTTACCGAGCTCGGACCTCGTCCCCCCTCCAAACCCTCTGGCGGTCTGGGTTTACCCCCTCCCTCTGGCCAAGGAAGGTAACTGATAGACATGGGCGTGGGTGAGAGGATCCCCCCAAACCCCCCCCCCATCCCCCGTTATCGGCCTCCTCCCCCCGGCTAGGGGAAGGTAATGATAGACATCCCCCAACCCCTTCCCCTCCCGCCCCCCCACCTAACCCTCCCTCTGCCAGGGGAAGGTAACTGTAGGATGAGAGCCCCCCCCCCCATCCTAATCCCCCCTCCCACCCTCTGACCGCCCATTTGACCTCCCTCCCCCTGGCCAAGGGAAGGTAATGATGGACGGACGTGGGTGAGAGTAAAAAAAAAAAAACAAAAAAAAATAATAATAATAATAATAACGGGTTGTAATGGTAAATGTAAATAGTAATGGGTCGGGTTGTATCTGATGGGAGAAGTTTAAAGAGCGGTCGACGTCATATGGGTGGTTCAAGGGTCGTGATCAGGATAGGTTGCTCAGGTCGACGTGATAACAGGTAGGATAAAAAAAAGGAAAGGTCAAGGTTAGGTTAAAGGTTTTTACATGATGGATCCGGTTCGAAGGGGCGTATTTGAGTTCAAATCAGTGCGTATCTCCTTCTCGCAAACGGACCCCCAGACCCTAGCCCCCAGCCCGCCCGTCACCCAGACCCCCACCACCATCCAACCGCGCCCCAGCGCCTAGCCAGCCCAAGGGTTCATTGCCCACCACCCAGGCACTGAGACCAGACCCTCATGCCTTCAGGTACTACAGATATAAAATTAATAAATAAATAATAAAGGGTGTTAATCGTAAAAGGTTAAGAAAAAGAAAGGGTTAATAAAAAGAAGTAAAATAAAATAAAAGAAGTAAATAAAAGCAGTAAATAAAAAATAAATAATAACAGGAATATCAATAAGCATAACATTTATTATTTACAAACTTTATTTGTAGATATAAAAACCAACCATCCAAGTTATAACCAGCCTTCTTACGACAGGTATATTATATGTAATATATGTTATATATAAAGATATATAATATCGTAATTAATATATATTTATGTGTATGTGTGTGTGTGTGGGGTGTGTTTTGGGTGTGGGGTGTGTTGTGTGTGTGTGTTGTGTGTGTGTGTGTGGGGTGTGTGTGTGTGTGTGTGTGTGTGTGTGTGTGTGTGTGTGTGTGTTGGCGCATGAGGGAGGGGGCAGCGGTGAGGGGACACCACACCACACCCACACCACCGGCACCACACCACAGGTGATGCGGTGTGAGCTATAGATTAAGATTGCAGATAGATGGTTTATATTATAGTTAGATAGATTGAGGATAGAGAGCAGGACTATTGGATTTAAAAACAAAAGTATTAACTGAAAATATTTCAATCAAGTTTGCCAAAGTAAATTATTGAATTACTGAAAAATAATTTACGATACTTGAAATTTTATGACAAATTTCATGACAAGATTAGAACTTGTCATGTGCAGAAGAAAATGAGGAAGAGATCTTGGAGTGTGACGAGTTTTCTTGTCAAACTATAATGACTAAAGCCGATCTTGTCAAAGTGACAAGATTCAATTCTGTGTTTACAGTGAATCTATGAAGCACTACCAAAATTCAATTCAAATTTGAGCCACATTCTTTTCTTTCAACATAATATAAACATACACTTTATGATATTCATAGAAGAATGAGTTTTTGTAGCAGTGTTCATGTGATAGAAAAGGAAACGTAGACTTTGGACACGAGATTGAACGCGTAGATGAGTTGAGACATCCAGGAACATCAGGCTTTAATACCCCAACACTCAACCGTGTATCCCTTACAACACAAACATTTACAAGAGTCCCTGGGGAGTGGGCTAAGGCGGAAGGGTCGACGACAGCACGGCAGGTGATTAATAAGTCATCTCTCTATAGTACCTGAACACCGGTGACCCTGAGGCCGGCACCAGCAGACCCGCACCCCCACAACACAACATCGCGAGCCGGGAGGTCATGGACGGTAATGAGTGGCGACCTCTGGATGTGGTGGTCATGAATATTCAAGCCTCCACGCGTGAGTCAACCCAAACCTACACACCTGCCCGGCCCATACATCTGCCGCGCCAAACCCATGACTGTCGGACCCAGCGCCACTCGCACACTCGGCCACACCTGTTTGATTAGCACCTGTTTTCCCCCCAACAGCTGCACGACTCGTGAATCACAAGACAATGCTGCCACATCCCCCCTGTAACCATCCACCGCTTTGTCAAACA
>JACEEZ010007184.1:989164-991664 GCA_016584305.1 Chionoecetes opilio
AAAATAAGAACACGACACACAAGCAGCCAATGAAAACTGACGGGAAGAGGAATAGGAGGAGGAGGAAGAGGAGGAGGAGGAGGAAGAGGAGGAGGAAGAAGAGGAGGAAGAGGAGGAGGAGATGTGATGGGCAGCGCGAAGAAGGGGAATGGAATTGGTAGAGGGGAGAAGCATGTAGGCGCAAGGAGGAGGAGGAGGAGGAAGAGGGGAAGTAATCACCCCACAAGTATGCAGATCAGCACCCCCGCTTCCTTCCTGCACATCACCGCCGCCCACTCGCCCGGCATAGGATGTCACCCGACGCCCACACGCCTCTCCAACGCCCTCACTTCCTCCTCCTCCTCCTCCTCCTCCTCCTCCTCCTCACTCCTCCTCCTCCTCCTCCTCCTCCTCCTCCTCCTCCTCCTCCTCCTCCTCTTCTTACATTTCCCTGATACAACATTTACATTTGCTTCATTTCGCTTAACATAGTTTTTTTGTTCACACGTAATATGGTACACCTTAATTTTTTTCTTCAGAATTTCATTGATCATTATAACTATCTCGATTTTTCTATTCTATTATTGAACGTTTTGGTATTGTTCATATTTTCATTAAGTCACTCAAGTCATCTTATAAATGTACAATAATCATGAATTAGATGAGTGAATTGATGGTGCTTGGTCAAAAATAATTTACAATATTCTTAAATTTAGGTTTTTCAGGATGAGGTCTGAAATCTAATTAATGCACTTGTTTTCTAGTTTAACAATGACAAACAAGGATCATATATAACAAACAGAACATCTATTCCCTCTATACCACAAACGGTTTATATGCCTCACCACATCCTTTACAGCCACACGAGTCATCATCATCACCGTCATCAGCATCACCACTACCATCAATACGTCCAAACCTCATCACACTTACTCATCTCTCTCTCTCTCTCTCTCTCTCTCTCTCTCTCTCTCTCTCTCTCTCTCTCTCTCTCTCTCTCTCTCTCTCTCTCTCTCTCTCTCTCTCTCTCTCTCTCTCTCTCTCTCTCTCTCTCTCTCTCTCTCTCTCTCTCTCTCTCTCTCTCTCTCTCTCTCTCTCTCTCTCTCTCTCAGACACACAACCTCCTTCCCCACTCCAGCCACTCCTTCCTTACTATTACCCACGCCCTCCCACGCCCCTTCAGTCTTCGGGTAGGATGTCACACCCGTAATAATCTGACGGGGCTCCTGTGGCAGAGGACTCGGCGGTAACTCATCAGCCGAGGGACAGAAGGAAACAGGAGAGGAATAGGAAAGAAAGAAGAGTAATTACAAGGAGAGGTGGGGAGAGAGGAAGAAAAGGAGGATAAAAAAGGGGTGAATAGGAGATAGATGCGAAAAAAGGATAGGTTGAATTTGTGAATAATGAGACAGGTAAGAGTAAGACAGTAAGAAGTCAGATGATTAAAATTAAGAGTGGACAGAGGAACAAGAAAAAGATGGAAGCAAAGTACTGTTATATATAAGTGAAAGAGAAAATGATTATGTCAATGACGAAAAAAATAGGCCTAAAAAAGAGAAGCAAAGGAGTCACGGAAAAAAAACGAGAGAGAGAGAGAGAGAGAGGGGGTAAGAGAGAGAGAGAGAGAGAGAGAGAGAGAGAGAGAGAGAGAGAGAGAGAGAGAGAGAGAGAGAGAGAGAGAGAGAGAGAGAGAGAGAGAGAGAGAGAGAGAGAGAGAGAGAGAGAGAGAGAGAGAGAGAGAGAGAGAAATAAAAGAAAACTTAATACAAGAAAAGATAAATCGAAATACAATGGAGACTCAAAACAAAACAGAATACAATACTCGCCAGACATAAAAAAAAAAGTTTAGAATATTATGATAAACAAAGACACGTTAGGCATGTGAGAGAGGAAGGGAAGAGAGAGGGGATGATGAAGAGAGAGGAAGGGAAAGAGAGGGAGGATGAAGAGAGAGGATGATGAAGAGAGAGGAAGGGAAGAGAGGGGATGATGAAGAGAGAGGAAGGGAAGAGAGAGGATGATGAAGAGAGAGGAAGGGAGAGAGGGGATGATGAAGAGAGAGGAAGGGAAAGAGAGTATGAGATAGAGGAAGAGAGAGGAAGGGAAAGGAGAGGATGATGAAGAGAGAGGAAGGGAAGAGAGAGGATGATGAAGAGAGAGGAAGGGAAAGAGAGAGGATGATGAAGAGAGAGGAAGGGAAAGAGAGAGGATGATGAAGAGAGAGGAAGGAAAGAGAGAGGAGGGTGAAGAGAGAGGAAGGGAAGAGAAGGAGAGAAGAGAGAGGATGATGAAGAGAGAGGAAGGGAAAGAGAGAGGATGATGAAGAGAGAGGAGATGAAGAGAGAGTGAAAGGGAAAGAGAGAGGATGATGAAGAGAGAGGAAGGGAAAGAGAGAGGATGATGAAGAGAGAGGAAGGAAAGAGAGAGGATGATGAAGAGAGAGGAAGGGAAAGAGAGAGGATGATGAAGAGAGAGGAGAGAAGAGAGAGGATGATGAAGAGAGAGGAAGGGAAGAGAGAGG
>JACEEZ010007184.1:996664-1004164 GCA_016584305.1 Chionoecetes opilio
AAAACATCATACATAACGATTATATGATTAGCGAAAACGGAGAGAAAGAAGATAAGGAAGAGGAGAAAAGGAGCAGGAGCAGTAGGAGGAGGAGGAGGAGGATGGTGGCAGAAAAAAATAAGAGAATTTAAACAAGAAGGAATACAACGACGACGACAAGTAAAATGAAGTAGGTAACGAAGTGAATAAGAGAGACACGTAAGGGAGGAAGAAAAGTTAATAAGGAAGAAGAATAGGTGGTGAAGGTGATCTATAAAGACAATAATAAAAACAGGTATGTAGGGAAACGTTGAATCTAAATTAAGAGAAACCAATTCGGAAAAAAAGGAACAGGAATGTAGAATGAGAGAGAGAGAGAGAGAGAGAGAGAGAGAGAGAGAGAGGAGAGAGAGAGAGAGAGAGAGGAGGAGAGAGAGAGAGAGAGAGAGGAGAGAGAGAAGAGGAGAGAGAGAGAGAAGAGAGAGAGAGAGAGAGAGAGAGAGAGAGAGAGAGAGAACAAAAAATTAGCACGTCCTCCGTCTCTCCCTCCTTTTAAATGTTTGTTTAGAGCAACTTTTTGACGATGTATAGCGGCGAACGAACCGACGAGGCTACAGCGACACACACCACCAAACCTGCCCCTCGCAGTCTCAGCCTTATCACACAGTCAGCTAATGTATATATTAATCTACCTCTATATGGATCACCGTGGTCCAGGTTTATATATTGAATATTCACACAGGCTTACATGTAGTAAAAGCCAGGTTAATATAAGTCAGGAATTACTTAACACTTGTATACCAACTTAATCATACCTCAAGTTAGAACTAAATGTATATCAAAATATTTATACTTCCTCGCAAACCCCCATTTACTCACACTAATTTTGCATGTATAGACGACACCCACGGGACAGCGACACACACACACACTGCCCTCCCCACCACACACTCACACAGTATCAAATATTAATCTACCCTACTGACACCGTGCGTAACAACACAAATCACACCACACTCCAGCAGCTAAAGCCAGTAACTCACCCACAACCCAACACTGAACCAACAACAACCCAATACAACTAAACACACTCACGAGAGGAAGGGAGAAAGAGAGAGGATGATGAAGAGAGAGGAAGGGAAAGAGAGAGAGATGATGAAAGATGAGAGGAAGGGAGTAAAGAGAGGGGAGATGAAGAGAGAGGGAAGAAAGAGAGAGGATGATGAAGACAGATGGAAAGGGGAAAGAGAGAGGATGATGAAGAGAGAGGGAAGGAAAAGAGAGGAGGATGGGGAGAGAGAGGAAGGGAAGAGAGAGGATGATGAAGAGAGAGGAAGGTAAAGAGAGAGGATGATGAAGAGAGAGGATTGATTTGAAGAGAGAGGAAGGGAAAGAGGGAGGATGATGAAAGAGAGAGGAAGGGAAAGAGAGAGGATGATGAGAGAGAGAGGAGGGAAAGACGAGAGGATGATGAGAGAGAGGAAGGGAAAGAGAGAGGATGATGAAGAAGATGAGGATGATGAAGAGAGAGGATTGATGAAGAGGAGAGGAAGGGATAGGAAAGAGAGAGGATGTGAAGAGAGATGGGACAAGGGAAGAGAGAGGATGATAGAAGAGATGAGGAAGGGAAGAAGAGGATGATGAAGAGGAGGAAGGGAAAGTGAGAGGATGATTGAGGAGAGTAGGAAGGGAACGAGAGGGTGATGATGAAGACGAGAGAGGAAGGGACAGAGAGAGGTGATGAAGAGAGAGGGAAGGGAGAAGAGAGAGGGATGATGAAGAGAGAGGAAGGGAAAAGAGAGAGGATGATGAAGAGAGAGGAAGGGAAAGAGAGGTAGGATGAAGAGAGAGGAAGGGAAAGAGAGAGGATGATAAGAGCGAGGAAGGGGAAAGAGAAAGGGGAGGTGAAGAGAGAGGCAAGGGGAAAAGAGAGAGGATGATGAAGAGAGGACGCTGGGCAAGGGTTAACGAGGTGGAAGAGAGAGAGGAAGGAAAGGAAAGATGGAGGGACGCAAAAGAAAACCATCAAAACGGGTGAATAGAAGTAAAGTAAACAAAAATAAGAAATATTACAAAAACAAAACGCAACCAATAAAAGTAATATGTAGGCGTCTCTTCCCGCCGTCCGATTATATTAGATGAAAATGAAGAGGACCACATCAATTATTCAACACTGAAGGAGAGATGAGGACGCAAAGGAAATACCAAATCGTGAATAGAAAATAGTAGACATAAAGAAGAAATATTACAAAAACAACAACGAAAACAAATAAAAAACATATAGGTCGTCCATATACGTAAAATATTAATAATTCATGAGACACATCAATCATTGCTCCCACTACGATACAAAACCAAGGCATAAGTGATTCTATGTCATTTTTCTCTTTTACTAATTAATTACTATCATTATCAACATCAGCATCCGTCGTGGCGGTAGATGATCACAGTGAGTATATTATATAATTATTATATAGTCGTAAATCGTGTAGTCGTAGTCGGTATATATGTCATACCACCGATCATCACACTCACTATTACCATCCATACCCACCATCACACACACACTATTACCATCCCTACCACCATCATCACACTCACTATTACCCTCCATACCACCATCATCACACCACTATTACCATCCATACACCATCACCACACTCACTATTACCATCCATACCACCATCATCACACTCACTATTACCATCCATACCACCAATCATCCACACTCAACTATTACCATCCATACCACCATCATCACAATCACTATACCATCCATTACCACCATCAGCACACTCATGTATTACCATCCATACCACCATCATCAAACGCACTATCACCATCAATTACCACCATCATCACACTCACTATATAAATCCATAACACCACTGCTGCACCACACTCACTATTACTCACCATACACCATCCATCACACTCACCTATTACCATCCTACCACCCAATCACCCCCCACACTCACTATTATCTCCATACCCACATCACCACCCCTCACTATTACCATCCATACCACCATCACCACACTCACTGATATCATCCATACCACCATCAGCACACTCACTATTACCATCCATACCACCATCACCGACATCCAATATATGCATCCATACCACCATCATCACACTCCACTATTTACCATCCATACCACCATCACCACACTCACTATTACCATCCATACCACCATCACACACACTCACTATTACCATCCCTAGCACCACAGCCACACTCACTATATTATCATCCATACACACAATCACCACACTCACTATTACCATCTTTTTACCGTCAATCACCGCATCACCCTCGAAGATGTCCACGCTCCTTCAACACGTGCTACCTTGGTCGATGAGGCTGCTGAAGTTACTGTCGCTCACTTTCCCTCACTCCTTCAATCGTATTACGCTCTTTCCCTCCACCTCCCTCTTCCTCCTCGTCTTGATTCACTTTACATATTCCCGAGAGTTTCCTCTACTTACGATTATACAAGAGGTCGGTTGGCGTCTCTCTCTCTCTCTCTCTCTCTCTCTCTCTCTACTCTCTCATCTCTCTCTCTTCTCTCTGACTCTCTTCTCTCTCTCTTATTTAGGCATATCCCTTCCGTCTCCTCTCCCGGTGTTCTTCCCAGTGTGGAGTGTCTGTGTGCGTGTGGGTGGTGTGTGTGTTGTGTGTGTGTGTGTGTGTGTGTGTGTGTGTGTGGTGTGGTTGCGTGTGTTGCATGTGTGTGTGTGTGTGTGTGGTGTGGTGTGTGTGTGTGTGTGTGTGTGTGCTGTGTGTGGGTGTGTCCCTGTGTGGGTGTGTGCCCACAGTATGCCCCGCCCAGTCCCATCACCTACTACAAACGATGGGAACCAAGTACCCGTGTAATGTCCCTATATGTAGGTGTCGACCCCCTTCGAGAGCCCCTTCCCCCCCTCAACCCCTTCACCCCGCACCCCTACATTCCCCTCCCTCGCCTTCTGCAAGTCCTCTAAACAACTCATAAACACTTCACCGCATTTGTTCTCGGGGGAAACCTTCTTTCGGGGGTGAACTTTACTTCCTGCCAGTTCGGGAGTGTAGGTGGTGAGGTGGTGGTGGTGGGCAGTTTGTGGTGTGGGTGGTGTGGTGTGGTGGGGTGGTGTGGTGGGTGGAGGTGGTGGATCCTGTGTGGGTGGTGTGGGTTGTGGTGTGGATGTGGTGGTGGTGGTGGTGGTGTGGTGGTGGGTGGGGTGAGGTGTGGTGTGGTGTCGGTGTGGTATGGTGGTTGGAGGGTGGTGCGGTTGGGTGGGTGGTGTGGTGTGGTGGTGGGTGGTGTGCGTGGTGGGGTGTGGGAAGACTTTCTCAACGACCTGGACGCTTGGGTGCATATAAAGGCTTCTGTTCCTTCCCCTATGAAGTCCCTCGTGAATGCGAGTAGAATTTTTTTTTTAGTTCTCGTGGTCAACATTAAATAGTTACCGTTTGACGTGGTATACCATAAAACTCACCAAAAACGTGTGAAATCATTGATATCACAGCCAACTTATCACCATCAACATATCCAATTACCCATGCATTAAGTATAATCGGCTTAGACAGAACAAAGGGGTCGGTGTATTTTAAAAATTTTTTTATGATTTTTTTGGTACCCACAATTGGACGAAAGTCATATTATCTGAGACATGCATAAGAAATGCTGGACCACAGCTTTACTCCATCACAAAAAACATCGCTGCCTTCCCCCTCCTCACCCCCCACACCCACCACCACCACCCCCACCACCAACCCTACCATGCCCCACCACACACCACACCACCTAGCAGCACCCCGTACCATGACCCACCCACACCCACACCCAAACTGCCACCATTCCCACACCCACCCACCGCACTGACCTTCCCGCCGCGCATCCAAACTTAATTCACCTGTCCACCTGTGGTTGCGCTGGCCCCGGTGAGAGCGACAGGTGTGGGAGGGAGTTGGCCAGTGGTGATGTGGGAGGGAGGCGCCAGACCTCGAGGGGGCGCCGCTCTCATTACCACAGTCTTGATATTTCATGATTTGTCCCATCAACGCGGTTGGGAGCATCACACGTTATACTATTTAGGTTGGGTGCTCATAACAGTCACCAGGACGAGGAAGGGTTTATGACGCAACTAGTGAAAGGATGAGGTGCGTGATCGGACTCTGAGGCGAAAGAAAGCCCACCGTTTTCTTTGTATAGACAGGTATTTTTTGTATCCTTCTTTGTGCTAAATAGTATCACAAAAACATTAAACTTCGGTAATACGTACCACATTACAAATATACTGAACTATAGATCTTTTTCTGTCTCAGGATCATTAAGTTCTTATTTAGTGTTATTTATCACATTCCCATTCACGATGCCCTACTATATATTAGCTATGCCACCTCTCGAGAATGTATGTAATGTACTACCACCACCACACCAAAACCACGCACCACACTACAGCCCCACTCTGTCCTACACCAAAACCAAAACCAAATCAAGGTGTCCCCGCACACAATACACCCAATTCTCAGGAGAGAACAGTAATTTATACAACACTAAGCCATTCAGCATCACCCAAACCACTAAATACCAGTCCCCGCCACTCCCACTACCACCCTAGGGGACACATCAGGACTCTTAAAAAGTTTCCACGCCCTGACCACCGCGGACCCGCCTCCCCACCACACAGCGGCCGCCGACGGTACGCCAAATAGAACTCCGTGCACCCGAAGTTTGGACTCCGCGCTTCCTGTGTGTGGTGCTGAGGGGCTGTGGCAGAGGTCCCGGCGTCTTGTTGTGGGTGTTGCTGTTAGCGAAACGTACCCGCACCGGTGGATGGGTGTGTCGCTTGAGGGACGTGGTAGTGATGTGTGTCCCGAAGAATGTTAGGGCAAGAGAGTAAGTGTGAGGGGAGGTGAA
This sequence comes from Chionoecetes opilio, assembly GCA_016584305.1. Taxonomy (NCBI): domain Eukaryota; kingdom Metazoa; phylum Arthropoda; class Malacostraca; order Decapoda; family Majidae; genus Chionoecetes; species Chionoecetes opilio. The sequence goes on from JACEEZ010007184.1 coordinate 1,002,550, forward strand.
GTAAGGGAGCGAGGGAGGGAGAGAGAGAAGGGTGGGTGACTTGTTGGAGAGAGGATGACGCTGGTTGTTGCTCAAGAGAGAGAGAGAGAGAGCGGACGAGTGACTGAGAGAACGGGAAGCTGAGAGAGAGAAGAGAGCAGACGAGGACGAGAGATGAGAGAGAGAGAGAGGAGAGAGTGAGAAGAGAGAGAGGAGAGATGAGAGGAGAGAGAGAGAGAGACGAGAGAGGAGGAGAGGAGGACGAGAGATGATAGAGCAACTAGAGAGAAGAGTGATCAGAGGAGTGAGAGAGAGGAGAGAGAGAGAGATGGTAGAGGATGAGGGAGGAGATGAGAGGCCGGTGAGAGAGAGAGAGAGGAGAGAGAGAAGAGAGTCAGTGTGGAGAGAGAAGGGAAGGACACACTGAATCTGCTATCATTATATGGTGCAAAGAAAAAATAAAGTAGGAAGGACGGAAAATTATAACCTACCAGAGAAAATAAGGAAAAGATATGGCCGAGCCCGGAAGACGCCCAGACCGAGGCACAAGGGACGGGAAGGGAAGCAGATAAGGGGCGAGAGGGAGAGAAGTGGAACAGGAAGCAGGAAGGTGCGTGCGTGGGGCTTACTCTTGACTGAAGGCATGGATGGAAGGGGACGCTTGAGTGCCTGAAGGGAAGGGAGGTAAGGATAGAGGAAGAAAGGAATGGAAGGAATGAGAGGGGGAAATATTACATGTAAATGAGAGGACAGGGTTTCTCCTTGCCCTGAGTGCGGAGGGAAGGACGAGTGAGGGAGGGATGGACGGTATGTAGCTATGCAGAACCTTAGCTCGAAGATATACGAGGGAGGTTAGAGGAAGGGAAAAAAGATTATAAAAACAATTCGCCCCGAGCAAAAAGTAAATGTGAATGCAGAAACAAAGCATTTCTCGAAAAATGAAAGATTACAAAAGAAAGAACGTGGTATGATTAGCATTTAGAGAAGGTCAAGGAACAGAGGCATTAATAATACGTAAAGTCTCGCCAACCGACAGTGAATTATCAAGAAACACCCAAATACCAGTTACGTAAGATATCAAAGTGACAGACGATTCAACAGTGTAGACAACAATAACCAAACTACATTAGTCAATTAATAGTCGACCATTAAAAAATACATCAGTTACATAACGATTATATTGATTAGCGAAAACGGAGAGAAGAAGATTAAAGGAAGAGGAGAAAAGGAGCAGGAGCAGTAGGAGGAGGAGAGGAAGGAGGATGTGGCAGAAAAAAATAATTGAGAATTAAACAAGAAGGAATACACCGACGACGACAAGTTAATGAAGTAGGTAACGAAAAGTGAATAAGAAGAGACACGTAAGTGAGGAAGAAAAGTTTAATAAGGAAGAAGAATAGGTGGTGAAAGGTATGGTGATCTATAAAGACAATAATAAAAACAGGTATGTAGAGGAAAAACGGTGAATCTAATTAGAGAAACCATTCGGAAAAACAAACTAGGAACCAGGAATGTAGGAATGAGAGAGGAGTAGAGAGAAGAGAGAGGGAGAGAGAAGAGGTGGGGAGAGGAGAAGCGAGAATAGAGAGAGAGAGAGAGAGGAGAGAGGAGAGAGAGAGAGATGAGAGGAGAGAGA
>JACEEZ010007184.1:1006664-1019164 GCA_016584305.1 Chionoecetes opilio
GCGAGAGTAGAGAGAGGAGGTAGAGAGGAGAGAGGAGAGACGGAGAGAGCTTATGAGATTGAGACGAGAGAGAGAGAGAGAAGAGAGAGAGATAGGGAAAACGCACTGTACGGAAAAAAGTTAGAGAATGGACAAACATCAGGTAAAGGAAAGGAAGAAAAAAAAAGACGAGGGGAAAAAAGGAAAGGAAAAAAAACAACAAGTCAAGAAAATGCACAAGGAGGTAAAAGATGACACAAGTGGAGAACCGACAGAGCTGAAGAGTTAAAAAAGGGAAGACATATGTAAGAGATGAAGAAGTAGGCGAGAGAGAGAGAGTAGAGATGAGGACGAGACGAGAGAGAGACGAGAGAGAGAGAGAGCTGATTGAGAGATGAGAGAGAGAGAGGGAGAGAGAGAGAGAAGAGTGTCAAGGAGGGAAAAAAGGCAACATGGGAGGAAAAAATGTGAGTATTAAAAGTCAGGAAAAAAAAGGGGAGACTGAGGAATAATAAGAGAGGGAGGGAGAAAATTTACGGGGGGCAGACACGTCAGACGATGTGAGGTAATAATTTAGGAGAGAGAGACGGAGAGAGAGATGAGAGGGACGGAGAGAGAGACAAGCGGAGAGAGAGAGAAGAGAGAAGGGAAGAGAAGACGAGAGAAGACGGGAAGGTGGTTGGCTGCGGGTCACCGGGCCCTGTCGGCACTCCGGTTTCAGAGAGTGCACGATACTTCATAGGCAGAATGAGTGAGAGAGAGAGAGAGAGAGAGAGAGTTATTAAAAAGGAACCAAGGCGGATAGAGTGGGAAGGAAGAATGGGTTGTGTGCCCCGCCGGGGGTCCAATCACATGTCAGCGTATTGGGATTATATTTCACTCCGAGTGGATCAGTCGGGGAGATCAGGCGGCCGCGTGGATGACGGAGAGATACTGCGACTCGGTTGTGCCAGGGCCGTGTTTTATGGGGGACTCGCGTATTTTTTAACTTATATTCTTTTGCAGGCGGAGTATACTGAGGCGGCCGGTGGTTTGATTAGTATCTTTTAATTTTCATTTACGGTTTGTTTTTTTAGTGTACTGTGGCACGGATTGTAGGTGGGTTTTAGGGTGGGACTACGCGGGTTTCTTTTTAATTACTAATCTTTTGCGGCGGCGTATTTACTGAACGGCGGTGGTTTTTGTATCTTTTTAAACTGTGATGACGTTTTTTAAAGTTTTTTTTTCAGGGTATTCGTGTTTGCTGGGGTGAAGTCTGAGGCAAAGATGAAAAAGGGGGTAAAACTAGAATAAAAGCAAAACGGTAACCGAGAAGCAGATTACTTTTTTATGTGGATTGACGTATAGTCTTCTGGTTTCATTCGATATCTGAGAGTAATTAAGCTTGACGCGGGAATCCCTGACATTTGTAAGGTGAACTGTGTGTGTGTGTGTGTGATTTGTATGTGCGAGAGAGTGAGAGAGAGCGATGACGAGAGGAGAAGTAGACGAGGACGTGAGAGACGACCGCAGGAGAGGGAGAAATAGGCCGAAGACTTAGAGGAGGGGTGCGATGAGAGGAGTGGAAGGAGAGAGAAGACGTGCAGAGAGAGAGAGAGTGGAGAGAGAGGAGATGAGAGAAAATGGATAAGATAAATGCAGACACCTAAGTGTGTCTCCCTCACCCGCTCCCAACATTCCTCAAACTATTAATTTGTCTCACGAAAATTATTACTTTAACCACCTCTTTTAAGTTCTCTTTCTCCTCTCGTCGTTTCTCTCTCTCGCTTCATCTTCTCTAGCGTCGTCCCCCCCCCCAGTTTCTTTTTGTGTTGACAAGGTTGGTAGAGACTTGAGCCCGCAAGTGCAGAGCGTCCTGTTGCAATTCCGGTCAGCGGTTCGAGGTCCGCCTAGTTCGTAGCTGAGTGGCGGCGCTTTAGTATAGTCAATAAACTGTAGTGGTACTTGCAAATGTGTCGAAATAGATGAATAAATCTTATCCCTATCCTTACCTCTCTAAAACCTCCATATGATCACCATCTTCTATCCTCTCCACACATTCTAGACTTGTCATCTCTACATCCTGCCTCCTCCTCTGTCTCTTCCCTCTTTCCTACCTTGGGAGCCAGCAAAAAAATCATCCTGTGGCGCCATGATTCCCGTACCGAGGGAAGCTCCTCAGAAAAGAGCTCCTCTGATTGTCTCTGTGATACTTTTCAGATAAACCTATTTCGATGTATTTTCTGGCTCATGTTTCCATTTTGTTTATATAGGTTTCTTGTCCTCTTCCCAGCCTCTATCTGATTGACCTGCCCCCACTGGTGAGTTGGGAGATCGTGTGCTCGCGTAATGTTTTAATAAAGAAACTTGTAACACTTGTAACACACTGATGGAGTCAGCGTGCAGCACCTCTATGTTTACGGCACGGTGCTGGCGTCTATGCTTCGGAAGTCGCCACGTGATCCAATTAATTTCTTAGATTCAGTCGCAATTTTTATAGTCCTGTCCATTTCAACAACTTTGTAATTTTTCTTTTTGACTTTGGTACGAGTAGAATGGTAAAGATGGGAGCATACGCTAAGCTGCGCGTGGCATGCCGGTGCTCATCCCGTGGCATAAAGCCCCGTCACACTTCCATAATGGATCCCACGAACGCGCCAACCAATGCATGCGCAGCGCCGTCACTGGTCCTGTTATGGGTCCATCGTGACAGATCGTGACGCTCGTGACGCGGCATCGGCCGAGCCACGAAAAAGTATATGCGTGCACTAAAAAATCGGGAACTCCCCGATGGTGTGGGTGTTACCCAACGCACGCAATCGTAAGTCTATCGTGAGCTTATCGTTATCTATTTTAGCAGATTTCGTGACACTAACCGTGATCGTCTTATGTCTATCGTGACGAAAGAAACCTGTTACGCCGAGCCTTGTCCCTACCGATTCCCCCCCTTTTCCCCCCCTTCCCGTCCTTCCCCCCCTTTCTCATTCACCTCCCACCACCCGCGCATCTCTACCCCCTACTCCCTCATCACGTGTGACCCACCCTCCCCCTACTCTCTACCCTCTACTGCCCTCGCCACGCGATGACACACCCTGGCCCCTACCTCCCTCGCCACAGATGTTGACACCCCACCCCCCTTTTAACCACTCATCTTCCCCACCAACGTCACCAACAACGCCTTCTAGCATGGCCAACCCCCTTCCCACCCGTTTTCCCCACCAACATCAACCCCCCTTCGTTTATTACAACCCCCCTCCCCCGTTTTTTCCCCCCTTCTTCATCACCACACGTACCCACCCATGTTTTCTCCCACCTTCATACTCTACCCCCCTCCTTCTCCATCACCATGGCAACAACACCCACGTGTGAGGCAATGGTCTCCTGACGCTATCGTGATACGTTCATGGCACTGTCGTGGTTAATCGTAGCTCTTCTGCGACAAATGACCGTTTGATTTTTCATTCATGACGTAGTCTTACAGCTGTCATGACTCCATCGTGGACCATCTTACGACCATAAATGAACACATACTACAGGCAGCGTGACATTGTTTGTGAGGCTATCGTGGTCCTGCGTTTTTCGTGGTCAAATTTCACGATAGCGTCAATAGTCAAATTGGTGGCGCTATCGTGGTTCGATTATGGATGTGTGACGGGGCTTTAGACCTAGAGCTGTGGTGGGTGAGGACCCGTTACCCTGGGACCACAGGGCTGTGTGACTCCCGGGTTAACCACAGTTCCTTCCCAGGGTACCCAAAAGGTCCACACACATTATACTCACCCCGAAAGTGATGAAGAACAAGCTGGGTAGGCTGTGTCACCGGCTTCCCTGGCCCGGGATCGAACCAGGGCCCCGCAGATTTCGTATCCAGCACGCTAGCCACTCGCACCACGGAGGCGACTGTTGGTGCTGGTGATGAAGTTCCAATGAGGCCTGTACTTGTTTTTTCTCTTGTTTTTAATAAATTTTTGCTTCTGGAAAGCTTACCGCGGCGCCGCCACCCAGTGTTGCTGACGCCATAAGTGCATGTGTTCCGTGCGGTATTTTGCGTGTTTTGATTTGTGTTTAATGGCGTTTCGTTGCTTGTTTGCGCCGCGGATTATTCTTTATCTACTCTATCTAATATCTATCTAATATATATTATTTATCTACTCTGGAACCATCAGGGAGTCTGCAGAGTATTCATGGCACTCATGTATTTCGTAGAACAAGGTATATGGATGTTTGTACACACTGCGGCACCAGTCACACACACTTCCTCCCTCCATCCCTCCAGCCCTCCCTCCCCGCCCCTTCCTCCCTCCCTCGCCGCACAACACACTCCTCTCTTTGTGTGCATATTTCCTGTGGTGAATGTATGACACAAAGTCCACAGTAACGCGGGAGGGTTATCTGGCCAAAATGTCTTTCCTGGTGTGGTGAGGGTCAGAAGGGAGGAAGTCCCGCGGCACGCCACAAGTACCAACGCCGCCAGGTGCGCGCCGAGGTGTCAAGGCGGAGGGAACGCACGTCAACTCTGCAAAGTGTCGGTGGCACAGTGGCGGTGGGAGGACAGTGAATAGAGCAGAGGACTTTCCCTCACGTTTTCTACTATTGTCCTCTTCAATGAATTGCCGCCTTTATTTTATCTGAGAAGGTCCGAGTAGAGAGATGTAAGATAAATGAACTACTTTTGCTTTTTTCCGTGTTTTCTCACACCATCCCCACTCACTCACTTGCCCTTGCTTATATCATGCATTTGCTTATACCCAAATCCACTTGCTTGCTTTACCATTCGGAGTCAACAGTACACTTATGGTCATGTTACTACACCAGATCCGTTGGCCGGACAGTTGGCCTACGGACATTTTGCCTACGGACCTAGTTTGCCTGCGGACAGTTTGCCTACGGACAATTTGCCTACCGGACAGTTTGCCTACGGTCCAGTTTGCCGACCGGACAGTTTGCCTACCGCAATTTACCTACGGACACTTTTGCCTACGGACACTTTGCCCTCAGTGGTTTCCATAGGAAAAATTTTCTTTTACCTTGGTTAGATTTAGGTTAGGTTAGGTTAGGTTGGTTAGGTTAGGTTAGTTAGTGCTAGGTTAGGTTAGTTAGTTATTAGCAAAGTGTCCGTAGGCAAGTGTCGTAGCAAATGTCCGGTTAGGCAAATTTGTCCAGTAGGCAAATGTCCGGTAGACAAACTGTCCGTAGGCAAACTGTCCCGGAGGCAAATGTCCGTAGGCAAACTGTCCGTAGGCAAACTTCCGGGTACCCACCATGAATCATTGGTTGCCTTTATGTAAACAGCTCTAGGTGGCGCTTCCCTTACATTCAATTCACCTGGAAAATAATGCAGGCCCATTTACTTTAGTAAATATACACAAGCTTGTCTTGTACTAGCCTTGTAACAAAGAAGGGATTGAAGTCTGTTGTTGATAAAGTTTTTCGATCAGCTGTTCTTGAACGTCTGTGACGTGGGTTATCTAAGAACTGCTGTGGGGGGCTGTGTCCTGGCGGCTGAGGGAGAGTCAGTGAGGTGGTGCTGTGTAGGCTATTTACGCAGCGAGAAATCACTCCACTCGCGAGAACGTCATTGGAAAACTTAGCAGAAAAGGAATGATTGTTATTCTGTTCAGTATTTCTTACACTTACTTACATTTTGGTTTCAATACTTTTCCCACCATTTAACATGCTCATTTCTTATTTTCAGCCCGTGTATAGGTAGTCCTGCGTTCTAACCTTGTAATATCAGTGTTATGGCATAAGGCTACCTAGTTAAAGATTCACTAAGGCAGTTATAAGAAATTAAACCTCAGTTGAAAATAATGAAAGTCTAAGTTGTTTCTAATTGACATACAAGATAGCCTAGTTGATTTCAGTTGATTTAAAAATAAGGATATACATCTAAACTTTGTTATATATTGATAACTACTGGGTAACAAGCCAGAAAAATCGTGGCCAGGGTTTCTCAGATTGATTTAGACTAATTAGGTGTATCTGGTCCGGACATATCACATTGATTGGTTGCTCTATCAGGTTCAACTTTTTGAGTGATACAGCCATAGGCCTTACCTGACGACTTATACATATGCTAATATCAAGGGTTTTGAGTTCAAAGTCATATTTTTCGTTGAAGAATATTCGATCTACATGCACAGAACACGAATAAAGGGAATTCCAAATGTAGCCAATCCAAGACATCAACTATATCTCATATCAATTATCAATATCAATCCCTCAATACATTCCGAGAGATTGGCCAGACTCTTCTTGACAGCTTACGCGCTCTTTGAACTGTGTGTGGCTCCTCCGCACCGGAAACCAGTTCGCCTCAAGTCCCTCTTGCGCACGGTCCACAACTCTCAAAGAAGAATATGAGCAGTGGGAAGTACTTGCTCGAGCAACAATCCCAATATGAGCAGCACCAATGGATCATCTGCGTCGTGACTTGAAGATGGTGAACTTTCCTACTTGGTCATCAGTCGGGTTCACGAAGTACCCACATGCTTTTTATGCTGTGGGACAGTCGAGACAGAGCCCAGCAATAGTAAAGAAAGGTGGCCGGCGCGAGACAGTTAGTACTGGGCGAGAAACATCAGTAAACGAACCCTTGTTGAACCCGGAGAAGATATTGATCCACCGCTAGCACTTTGCATAGCTTGGGTTAATGAACAGTTTCACGCGCGCTACTTGGACTAGGATGGGAGGGGCTTCAATACCTGTGCCGAGCCTTCTGGCTGGGACCATTGAGAGCTGAAGGCGGCATTTTCGATGGCCCACAGATACGGCAGCTCATAAGGACACAGAGTTCCCAAAACTCCATGAACCACGCTAGAGTGTCGCCGCGTTGAAAGTCGTTTTGTGGCAGGTGGTGAACAACTTCCTGGGAACACGAAGGCAGCAAACCACGGGGCCAGACACCGTGCTGTGTGTCAGCAGCATGATAGAGGCCTTCAAAAACTCGGGTGTTTGAATGATATTAAGATGGCACTTCCTGTTCTCCCACATGGAGAAGTTTACTGAAAACCTTGGGGCGATGAGCGAACGAGCAGGGAGAAAGGTTCCATCAGGACATGCGGCCAAAATGGAGGAGAAGGTACCAGGGAGGTGGGACGCAGTCCCTGTATGGCGACTACTGCTGTCGCTGAAGGAGACACACCCAGCACTGCTCACAACCGGAATCAAGAAACGCGCCGATTTATGTGCCGTGACTCTGAACTTTGTGGATCCACGAACGCTCATTCTTATACTAATATTCTGATAATTAATGCTTTATCAATTTGATGACTAAATAAAACTGAATGAATTGGATACGCGCCGACTTTTCATTTCTTGAGTAAAACGGAAAAAATTCAATCAGGGTTTCTCAGCTGATTATCCGCAGATTTTTTTTTTTTTACGAAAATCGATTTTTTTTTTGAAAATTTCTGTACAAAAACCTGTACCTGATTGAGCAAAACCACGGTCATTTTCGTACTCAGAACATCAAAATTAGTCTACTTCAGCTGGAAAACCCTGGACGAATTTTCAAACATATGTTTTTGTTACCCAGTGTAATGGTTACGTAGACTCATTGCGATTTAGTCACCTTTTGTATTCAGGCAAGCAGAACCGATGAGTTTCAGGAACCAGGCTTTGAAGGTTGAGAAGTTATTACATTTTAGTCCGGGCAGGTGTGAAGTATAAATTACAGTATTTCCTTAAGTAGTCATTTCACGTGTTGAAGTGTAATTACATTATTCACTTGTCATGTTTACTTCTATAAGATGGCGACCTGAGTAGGTTTGAGCAGACGTGATAATCAAAGGATCTACATATTTAATTGCAAAAGTGGAATGTAATTTAGTATATGTTAAGCAGTGAGATTTTCGAATATAGAATATACTAGCCGCAAAGCCCGCCTCCGGGCGGACTTTGTTGGCTATGCCTCCGTGCGGCGGGCTATTGTTTGGGGCCCTTGGCCACCAAACCAGACGCGCCGAGATAGCCCCTTCGAGCTTTCTTCCTGAAATCAGCATTGTATATGTATTAACGCCAACCCATTCACATCTACCCCAACCGAACCCATTCACGCACCCATTACCCATCACCCCCCACCCATTCACTCACCCATTACCCTCACCACCACTACCATTACCCATCACCATACACAACCCCATTCACTCACCGCCATTTCCATCACACCCCCCATTATTCCCTCCACCCCTCACCCATCACCCCCACCATTCACTCACCCATCACCCCACACCCATTACCCATCATCCCACCCATTCCACTCACCCATACCCATCACCCCTACATCAAGGTTTCCTCAATTCTCGCAACCCACTTTTTTTTTCACATTGCTCGCTAATAGCTGCTAAAAAAAAGAAAAAAAAGTGATCGGGGGGATCATCTCATAAAGTGGGCTTAAAACCTCCTCCCCTGGTCGAGCTGGTTCCAAAATCTGTGCTATAATGAGGGGATTGGGCACTGGGGCCGGCACCCTATCGCGGAACAGACACACACACAGTCCACACACACACACACACACACACAACACTTTTCGCTTATATTATTATAGACAGTATGTTATGATGTGGTACTTCAAGCTTCAGACCCGGGAGCATGAATCAGGTCGTTGTACTGGACTGGTTTTGGGTCGAGGAAGGGAGGAATAATGACGGGGGGGTGAAGGGAAATAGTAGCAATGGACGATGAGAGAGAGAGAGAGTAGAGGAGAGAGGAGAGAGAGAGAGAGAGAGAGAGAGAGTAATTTGTTAGGAGGAATTGTTATATATAGATTTTTTTTATTGAAATTATAGATACGATATAAGTAAGTGGACGTCAGTAACATTTAGTGATTTGGTCTCAAATACAATAATAATTAGGGTGTTCGAGGGTGTTTGTGTTTTGGTATATACATACCTTGGCGTTGCCTCCCTCAGCAGTTTGTGCGTCCTTGTGGGATGTTTTTCTGACCACATCCATTCGGTTACCTCAACCATCGGTGAGATTTACAGCTCGCTTCTCTCTCTCTCCTCTCTCCTCTCTCTCTTCATCTCCTTCTCTCTTTTCTCTCTCTCTCTCTCAACTTCTCTGTTAGTTTTTACCCTCTCCTCTCCTCTTCCACCATTCCTAAGACTGTTCATCTTTATCATCCTTCCTTCTGTCCTTTCTTCTTTCATATTCTTGGCTCGGCAGCAACAAAAGTCCATCCCTGTGGCCGCCACGATTGCCGTCCCGAAGGAAGCTCGCTCAGAAAGGTAGCTCCTCTGATTGTCCTCCTGTGATTTTTTTCAGTAACTTTTTTTTTCGATATATTCCCCGGCTCATGTTCCATTTTTGTTTGATAGGTTTCTTTTGAGTGCCTGTCCCCCACCTTTCTGGATTGTCCTAATTACTATTCCTGGTGGTTAGTGTTTTCTGCGTAATGTTCTTTAATTGGAGCATGTAACACTTGGTAGATTTTGCGTCAGGCGTGCGCACTCTAATCTTACGGCGCGGTGCTGTCGTCTATGTTTCATAATTTTGCCCACGTGATCCCTTATTTTCTAAGTTTGTGCACATTTTTTATAGTTCCTGTCATTTCACAAAACTTTTGGTAATTTTTCTGTTTGACTTGGTGCTGGTGATGCAGGTTTACAAGAGGCCTGTACTTGTTTTTTCTTTAGTTTTTATAAGACGTTTCTGGAACTTAAACCGCGCGCCGCCGACCCACCAATCACCCCAGTGTTGCTGACGCCATAATTGAATGGTCCGTCGGTATTTTGCGTGTTTGATTTGCCTTAAATGGCGTTTCGGTTGCTTGTTTGCGCCGCGGATTATTTACTTATCTACTCTGGAACCATCAGGGGTCTGCAGGTATGTATGGCACTCATGTATTTGGTAGAACAGGAAATATGGATGTTTGTACACATTGCAGGCACACAGTCACACACACTTCCTCCCTCCATCCCACCCGCGCTCTCTCTCCTTCTGTCCCTCCCGCCCGCTCTCTCCCCTCCCCTCGCACACTTCCTTCCTCTCCCCCCTCTCTCTCCTGATATATCGTGGTGTTGGTGAATGTAAGGATCACCAAAGCCATAGTCGGTTGTATCTGGCCATATGTTGGTGCCTGGTGGGGTGTAGGGAGGCCCGCGGCACGCCACAACGCCCGACCCAACCGGGTGGGCGGCCGAGGTGTCAAGGCGGGAACACAGGCTTGATTGGCGCGCGAGGTGTGACAATCAAATCCCTCATCCTGACTACAAGGTGAAATTTTTGTTGTTGGGGTAGTCTTATTTATTAGTGGCGTGGGCGGTGAGAGGGAACGTGACGGAAGCAGAACACTGTACTTCCACTCACGCTTCTACTATTATCCTCTTCATTTTACTGCCTTTGATACTATCTCCTTGTACATTATTCCCCGTATACTCTACACCTTATTATTCCCTTATACTACCTCCTATGCTATCTGAAGAGGACATAGTAAGAAATGGCAAAAGAAATATACTACTGTTGCTTTGATTCGTGTATATATACTCACTACACATCTCCCGACTCACTCCTGGTCTGTTTAGCACCATGGAGTCAACAGTACACGTTTTGTCATGTTAACTGCCCATGACATTGCCTGGAGTTTATTTACAGATCTATGTGGCGTTCTCTTACATTCCAATTCACATTGAAATAATTCTAGCCCATTTACTTTCAATAATATAGGCTACTTGGCTTGTAATAGGGCCCTTTTAGACGCAGAGGCCAGGGGTCCCAATGTACTGAATATTTTACTTTTTTCCCGTTTTCTCCCGTGGCGGGAACATGGGTGACTAATCCATTTTTTTTCGTAAATAGTTTTTTCGGGGGGGTTTACTCCACATAATAGCCCCTCTTCAGTAATGAAGTTATTTCATAGTATCATGAATTACTCACATACATATCCGCGGTGCTCGCGTCGCTTCAATACTCCATGTTTAATCACAACATTCGTGTATATATGAATAAATATCTGTATACTTGTATATTGTATTATCATAGACCACTGTATACCTGGACTGCGCACGGAATATCGGCCCGTCGCACAATGGGCCTGAAGTCGGAGGGCCGCTAGTATTCATATATATATATATACACAGATCATATAGACTGTTTAAATATCAGTATATATATATGATATACTGCAATCTTAAATGTTTTGTTCTATAATATTATCAAATAAAAACAGTAAAAACACGCTAAAGAAATGCCATTACGAGACTCTGAAGAAATATATTTCATGAACTTAATATTCACTTCAACTCTTCGCCATTTAAAAACGTGCGAGTCCAACTTTTATTCATGAAGGTATCATAGCGAACGCAATTTTTTAGCTTTCCCATTGCTAATTTCGTTATCTGAGAAATGATTAAAACCATGCATAAATTAGCGTTTTAACTAAATACAATAAAATCATCAATCGGGTAAATTTTCCCATTGATGGGAAGGCTATTTATTAGTCACGCTAATTTTATATGGTACTAATTCATTTATCAGAAAACGATATATATAAGTAAATAATAAAGAGTAACGATAAGAACAGAACCTCATTTGAATAATGAAAGTTTTAGCTTTCTAGTTCGCAAAACAAGATAGCCTATTTTTCATGAATTCAAAAGTAAATCTCTAACAACTTTGTTATATAATTGATAATGGTTGGTAGATCTTATTTGATTAGTCAAACTTATTGGTATTCTAGCAAGCAGAACTGCGACATTTATACGGAAACACCAAGGGTTTGAAGGTTGTTGAGGCGAATTGTGAGGCCTGGCTGCCTTGGTAGGTGCGAGAGTAGCACCAAGGCAGGTCCGGCCTTTGCCCGTCCGGAATACGAGGGCTGCCTCGGGCTGCCCCCCCCCCCCCTTCTCTTTTTGCTGTCCTCATTGTCCTACGAGCTGTCCCGGTGCTCGCAGCTGCGCCGTGTGCCGATGTAACTAACATCGATGTGTGCAGTGTACTAATGCTATGGCCGGTGCAGAAGGAGCCTCATTCGCCATGGACAGCTGGTAGGCGTTGAACCTTTGCATGCCAGGCTGCTGACGCGAGAATGCCTCCACCTCTTGCAAGTGCTGCGGCATGTCATTGTTGTTGTTGTATAGATTCGTCACCTTACAGGTGACATGGGCCCTTTGCCTGATAACGGCCCATAGGTGGTTCTCCATATTCCTCAATGTATTGAGTAATTCTTGAGGTGTTCCTCGGCCAAGTTACAATGTTCTTGCTGTCATGGTGTTGAAGGTTTCTGCTTCAGATCCTGTGTTTTCATCATTGCGCCTGTCCAGGTGGTATGTGAAGCAAACTTTTGTCCTTCGAATGTATTCGACTCAGTCTGCAGGCTGCACATGTTCTTCATAATATCTTGAAGGTAACTGACCGGGAGCGTCACAGCCCGTCCATCGCGTGGAGGTATGGTGTCGCAGTCCCCGACTGGCAGGCAGCGTCTGCTACTGTTGTCCGTGTGGCGGCTCTTGTCTGGGCATAGAGCGCAAGCAGTGACGGTGCCTTGGTGTCTGACAAGCAATCGTTGGAAGTAGCCTTGGATCCTCTTTCCTCCTCCTCCT
>JACEEZ010007184.1:1024164-1025471 GCA_016584305.1 Chionoecetes opilio
GCTAGGATACGGTCCGTTGTTTGACTTACAGGCGTGAACCCAGACTGCTGAGGTCCCTCTGATGCTTCACCAGATGGGCTGCGAATCCGTGTCAGCAATAGATGGGCAAGCACCTTGCCTGGTACACTGAGCAGTGTAATACCGCGGTAAAATTTTTGCCAGTCCCTGACGGTCCCCTTGTCCCTTTCCAGATAGGGAAGACCACCCCCTTTTCCCACCCGGAGGAATGGTAACCCCTATTGCCACACGGCAGTCAGACAGCAATGCAACCCGCGGATCAATTCGGCCTCACCCTAGCTTTGAGAGCTCCGCACAGGGATATTTACAAACACCAGCTGCCCTTTTCCACCCTCAACTTTGCTACATACAAGCCTCTCTGACTTCTCAAGAGAGGGTGCGGTTTCGTCAATGGGAGGATCGGCATCCACTGCCTGTACCCCAGTGGTGTGGAAGCTGCTCAGTTGAGAGGGTCCACCTTGAACAAGGGGAAGGAGAGCCGAGATGAATTTCCTGAGGAAGGAAATCACAATTTACAACATCCTTCACTAAAACAACAACACAACAGTTTTTTTCCCTCCTTCTCCTATCCTCGTCTCTCTCTCTCTCATCCATCTCTCTCTCTCTCCTCTCTCTCTCTCGCTCTATCTCTCAAATCCCTCCTCTCACTCATCCTCTCTCTCTCTCTCTACTCTCTCTCTCCCCACCCCCAACAATCCTCTTCCTTACTCTTATTCTCCCTCCTCTCCTCTCCTCCTCCTCCTCCGTCCTCCTCCTCCTCCTCCTCTCCTCCTCCTCCCCCATCCTATAAAGAAAAATAAAATTGTATTTTTCCACTACCGACATTGATCTGATTGATTACTGCGATATAGGCAACATTTGGCAAACAGTGATCACAGGCTACATCAGTGCGGCATAAATTTGCAATGTAGACATCACAGAAAACTCTGGTTACTAGTCCCAAATTATAATAAAAAAGATCAGATTTCATACGAAGATCAGCAGGGTACTAAGCTGAAGTTTGATGGATTGACCTACTAATGTATAACGCACGAAACTTATAGTAAAATGTTTTTAACAAATATCCCGAATAAACTCCAATCGTTGGTGGGAAAAACATGTTTTTCCCATTGTGGTAAGAAAACGTTTGAATAACATAAACAGTACCCAGTTGGATGTGAAAATGAGATCCACAAATCATTGGCAGTAAGCGACGCCGTATAAAGTTTCAAACATGCAAATGCAGACTGCGATTCTGAGATACATGACGTCAAACGTTCCCCGCTGCAAAGACTAATTAGTCTACAAAA
>JACEEZ010007185.1:0-97285 GCA_016584305.1 Chionoecetes opilio
TTTCTTCCTTCTTTCTCCTCTTTTTCTCATCTCGATCTCTCTCCTCCCCCTCTCTCTCCTCCTTTTTCCGCCCAGTCCGGTTCCCCAGGCGGGAGGGGAAGGACGCCCCTCGCCTCCTGAGTATCCCGGGGACGCGCCACGTCCTACCCCCACCGAAAACCCCCTCCTCCACATCCTCCCGCTCCCCGCGCCTCCAACCGGCCACCCGGACTATACGCCAAGGATCCTGAATATCCTAAAATGAAAATCCGGACTCCTCAATGAAAAATCACGAATATTTCTCCAGATACCCGGACTACGTGATACACACCCGGGATTCCTGATGAATACTCCCGATACGTGACCAAACATGGGATTACCTGATAAAGGAACCCGGGAAATACCTGGCCGTGAGTTCCGGAAATAGGGTGACGCTGACTCCGAGTACCTGCCGAAGAGGACGGAGTACATGCCCGCCGAGTGGGAGTTCTTGGCGAGGCGCGCCGAGTACCTGAACCAGGAGATTACTGCCTGGGCAAGTGTCGGCCGCTGCTGGGCGACGAGAAGGGGCCCGTGCTGCCTCAAAGCCCACAAGGAGAGCTCCGTCCTGGGCCATCCAACTAGAGAGAGACAGAGACAGAGTACAAAGAGCGGGAAACAGCAGCATCAACGACAGTACTCACATATCGTCAAAACTTAAAAATTCAAAGAAACTGACTGATCAAGAACAACAATGACTATAAAGCAAAATTTCCTCAACGCGGAAAATTTAGCCGGGCGACGAAAAAAAAACACAGGACCTTTGCGGCAGGAACACCGTTTTGACCTTCCAGGGAGGGCAGAGGAGAGCTCGTCACCACGCAGGAGCACGGTGGGCGGGAGGCAGTCAGGACTCAGGTGGCGGCAGGACGCTTGAAAGGTGGGAAGTGTACTCGTGTTGTAGTGATCATCCGCAGCCCTCGAGAAACGAAAACGGTGCCCTGTTACTCGAGGGGTGTCAATGGCGAGGACTTGAGGAGGTATCAGGAGGAGAAGGGCTTCTAGGTGATGTGTATCGTGAGGAAGGAGGAGGAAGATGCGAAGGAAGATGAGAGCCCCTTCTTTCCTCCCAGGACCCTTTCCAGCGGTGATGACGATGAACAAGAACTCCCCTCTATCTCCGTCCCTCGTGAATGGGCATAACAGTGTGTGAAGCGGGTGCTCAAGGCAGGTTTAGGACTTAGGAGCCCCGGGCGCCCCCTTTTCTGCAGCCGCGCCCGCCGGGGGGGACAGGGGCGGGGCGTTGTGAAGTGGCGTCGAGGGGGAAGCATAAAACCTACCCTGATCCATATATTTGGGTGTTTGGGGGTTGTGTGTGTGTGTTTGATGCAATCCTGAAGGAATTTCCCATTAACAAAATTTAAACGCCAGTGAAGAAAGGGGCGACAAAGGATCATAAGCAAAATGAAGTGGACGTATTTTGTATGATAATGAAATAGTTCTTGTCTTGCACCCTCTGTATAAATGTAAGAGAGAGAGAGAGGAGAGAGAGAGGGGAAGGAGAGAGAGAGAGAGAGAGAGAGTGAGAAAAAAAAATGCCAGGCACTACAGAACGACGAACTATATATAGGAATCGGACGAGCCAACTTTTATGTTTCTGTGTTTTAAAGCTGTCAGTCCGTCAACTTTTCTGTCTTCCGCTCGGTATCTCCTACATACATGAGAAACGTACGATAGAACCACCACCACCACCAAACCAACCCCCCATCCACCATCCCCCATCACCACCTCACCACAACCCCATCAATCATATCACAGCACCCAAGACTAACTCATCGAAAGGCTCATGAAATACCCTCAATGTCTCATATCATCCGCCAAAACTCATGAATCTCTGCCATCAACATATCGCCAAGGACGTCCTCCCTTCATCACGCCCTGGAACGTCCACTCCTGAGCCTCAATGACACGCTGGTAGGACGAGGCGGGGTAGAGGGAGTGGTAAGTTTTTTTATTATTTTATGTGGTGTGGATGAGAGAGAGGAAAGTGGTGTTTTTTATTGATGTATTGAAAAAATATATCGTGAATCTCATTTCATACACACCTTCCTTTGCTCCCACCAAACACACCACACACACACACCGAAAAAAACTAACCACGGCACCTCCCAAAATCAAAAGGCATCGAGGCAAAGGCCCTAGCCATTGACGCCCCAGAGAAGGCTTGGAAAACCTATGGGTGGTGTGTTGGTTTGTGAGAAAGGAGAAACCTTCAAAACCCGAAATTTTGCAGGAGGTCGGACCCGCCTCTCCCCTGTTCGACTCCCTCAGCCATTGAACCTTCAGAGGGACCGGTCAAGGGAAATGTCTGCGGATGGAAAACTAACACTAACGCCCGCTTCTCCTCCTTGCCTTGCTCTTCTCCTGGCGCCCGTCCAGTGCCGTGGTTCCTCGGTCTGCCAATAACCAGCTCCTCCCACGCCTGACTTCGTAAACGGCTATCCTGCGAGGGGGCCGCGAGGTGGTGGTGGGGCGGAGGATGTTTTGTTATGATGTGTGGGGACTCGGGAGAGAGGAGGAGAGGGAAAAGAAACGTTAGGAAATTAAACATTCCTCGTGATGAAAGAAGAAAGCAATGACTGAGCAAACGGAGATAGAAATCGTGTCAGATTGCAGTGGTGTGGAAATGAAAGTGATTAAAAAGAGGAAGGAAAGCAAGAAATACTCATGAAACACTATTGTCTTAACCGCTGACTGACAATGTGTACGTGTCCATCACACCCTTTCTGTACATGTCACCATCAAAACCAATATCAACACCGTCGCCGTTGTAGTCCTCACTGTTAGCTGTTCTCGTCATCGGGCGGCAGTTGTCTTGTGTGTGGCGCTGTTTCCCTGGTCCAAAGGTTGCCGGCGCCGCCACACTTACACATGAGTACTGTTTTTTATCACATCACTGATACCTGTGTACCCGCTGTGCCATGTTGTTTACTCTCACATCCTGTGTATCATCATGTCTTGTCTGCATTCACCGCCTCATCATGTTCGGAGTGTTGGTCGCTGCATCGAACAGTCGTACAGTGTGTCAGTCATTGCTCGAAGCGGCGACGAAAATTTGCCCGAAAACCCGTCTTGCTGGAGGAAGGAGAGATGGAAGACGAGAGGTAATACTGCTCCTCATCTTTATGGATCTTAATCACATCATTATCATCATTAATTTATTTATTATCATTCATGCTTTACGCTGTGGCTGTCGGGCGGTCAAGCAAACGTTAACATTGTAAATCAAACTGAAGAGGACAGCAAAGTGGCATATTATTGGAACGTGACGTCACGGCGGGGCGTTGGGGTGCCCGGGGTGGTCAGTTGCGCAGCAACCGCCGTCAGGGGGTGGCTGTGGGCAGGGCGCTTCCACATGTATCCTTGTTGTAGTGTTTCGCAATTCCACTTTAATATCTGCAACCGAGAGGATTAAGTAACTCACGTAATCGGTCTTAAAGGGGGACACACGGTTCCTCTTCATGAACCCGCCTGGCTGCCTCCCCCCCCCCCCCCCCCAACAGTGAGTAGCGCTATTAAGTGACTAACCTAACCCTTAACCATGGGAGCGGCATTTAAACTCAGATCCCACAACGGTAGTTTAGTGACTGTCCTCTAGGTTTGGTGGCCGTGTTTGCAAAGCAGGGAGGGCGCCTGGTATGCCCGCTTAACCTTGACAGGATAAAAACGTTCACAGAAGTCTGCTGGAACTGTGTAATTGGTGTTGCCGTTTGCATCGCGTATAACTTTTTTGCGGTGGGGGGACTTGCCTCGTTAGGCATCACGTGATTTAGGATGATGTGATGAGACGCTGATGATAGTGATAATGATAAAGATGGTTGGATTATAGGGATGGATGTTGATGTGGTGATAGTGATGATGGTGGTGATAATAACGGTGTTTGTCCTGCAGTGGTCGCGGGTTGGTCCCGAGCTGTGGCGGTTATAACGACGCGAACAGTGACTATACAATAACAACAAGTATTCGGGCAGCTGGATAGTTGTTTTACTCCTTCATTATGGCCATTTTATGTTTACAAGATTAACATCTAGATATATATTTTTGCCCTTATGTTACGTCATTAGTGTAATTTTTTGTGTACAGGTGAAAAAAGTGACATGTTGAATTTTTTGTAAGTATTTGTTTTTACTGTCTTAGGATTTGTAAGACCGGATTACTGAGGGCGGTGACGCAAATATTTGCTCACACAACCCTTTATAAGTGGAGGGAGGGAGGGAGTGTCTAGGGGCCATGTAAAAAGACATAAAATGTTATCAAGTTTCTATATATGAATGTTTAAATTTTTTTTTTCTCTCTCTCTCTCTCCTCTCTCTCTCTCCTCCCTCTCTGCTCTCTCTCTCCTCTCTCCATCTCTCTTCCTTCTCGGTTCTCCTCTCATCTCTCTCTTCTCATCTCTCTACCCTTCTCCTCTCTCCTCTCTCTCTCTCTCTCTCTTCTGTGTATGTGTGCGTGCGTGCGTGCGTAGTAGGTGTCCATAAACTGAAGTCCAAAAATGAAGGAGAAGGCAAGGAGAGGACACGAGAGGCAAGGAAGGAAAATACCACCGACTGAAGCAGCAAACAACTCGCTCATTTCAATCTATCTCACCACCCCATCACACCGGCATCAACTACACCACCATCATCGACCACGTCATCCCACTCCTCACTCACTTCACTGCCTCTCCATTCACTAATACTCAACACACACCACCCCACCACAACAGTTTCTTCTAGCCACTGGCCTATATATGCAACCTTCCACCAACCACGCACACTACCACAGTCTGCAGTGCATACCATCAAACACAAAACACCACACACACACCCACACACCGGCACGCGCGCAACACCTTTTAAGGCATTCAGCATCCCCCATTCTGTGGTCGCGGCGTTCGATCCCCGACCCCGCTCGTCCCGGGGATTTTTCAAAACTGTGAAATTCGGGCGGTACGTCCCCCTTGAGCAGGGGATGGGGTGTGTGGTGATGTGAGGTCCCACCATTCCCAAAGACTGTAATAATGACTCCAAGCTCGCACTGAGAGGAGGAAACTGGCGATCGCGAGCCATCTCGCATGGACAAGACCAGGGTGAATAACACAAGCAATCCCTCAGTCGCCTTCACGCACGCTCTTTCTTTATCCTCCTCCTTACGCCTAGGGTGAATGAGTTAGGGGCAAGACAATAATGCATTAGCACCTGCCGTCAGCGTTGTATCAAGTCATGACCCGAGGCGAGCAGAGGCAAGCAATTAGGAACTCTGTGTAATAGGAAAAGCCCGAGGGAAAAGGAAGGGAAAGGATTCGTGAGGGGCTACATAATGTTTGTGAAGGGTGAAAGGGACCTGGTGGCATAACAGAAGCCTGGAAGGGAAAAGGAGGAAAAGAGGGAAGTAATGACAGAGGAAGGAAAGGAAGGGTGAGGGGGTTTTTAAGTGTGTGTGTTTTGTGAAGGGTGAGGAAAGGTGGGTAGATACACGGTTAGTGGGGCCGCTAAGGACCATATTTTCAAGAGATGGGACATGCCGGATAAAAGGCAACCAAATTTTGTTCAGCATTCTACAGGGGTCCTAGCTATGATTTTGAGAGGTGCGTAGACAAATGCGGGGGCGACCACTTACTCAAAGCCTCTTATGAACCATTTTTGTGATACCGGCTAATTTTTCACTTAGAAAAATCTTGATGAAATCAAGATTCGCCTTTAATGCCGAAAGAAATATTCCGTATATGCAATACAATCCACTAGGTTTGTTATTTTTTGTAACTGTGGTACACCTCCTCCCAGTGACTGGCATCACTACCCTTTTGACGATTTATGCAAGTGGAGTGTTTGTTCCCTCACATCATGAAGGCAAGGGAAACCTCTATGAGAGTAAATGTGGTATGGGACAGGTACTTGACAACAGTATCAAAGAATCAACAGAGAGAAACGGGGGAAAGGTGTACGAAGGAAGGTGGGCAGGCCAGACCAGGTCCCCAGGCAATTGGCCCGATTTCCCTGCGTACCCACAAACAAGTAGAACTCTCCAGTTCCTATCCAGAGAAGATTGTATCCACTACCTTCCCAGACGGAAGCAGTCTTTGCAACATCTGAGCCTCTGTAGTTCTGGCAGTGGCACTGACCACTCGATGCCGCCATGTGACCACGAAGATGCAACACAAAAGAATTGTGGTCCATCTACACGATGCCCTAGGAGTGGATGCACCACATGCTTGGTACGCACCGTGGAATACTGACGTTCTTGTCATCCTAGTCGGAAGTATCCTTTCTATCGCAGCAAGTATCCATCGGCTGACATCCTGGGTTCTCCTCGCAGTGGCAAGAACTTCCTTTTTCATACACTCATGCCATCGGTAGTACTCCGGGCAAAGAGAATCCACAGCGCTACCAGTGTTCACAAGCTTCACATGGTGTGATACGACTTTCTTCTTTCTTTTGGAAAGGGGAAAAAGTCGGTTTGGGGAAGCAGGGCGCCTATACCGAAGTCACAGATGCCTTCAACTTCATCGTAGAACATCCACAATGCACAAATCACCGTGGATTTGCCAGGATTCCAGATGCTGGAAACGGTTTTCAACAGTCGTTATATGACAAGACCAGCCCTATGGTGTCGAGTGAATGAAGCAAGAAGGAACTGTTCTGCTGCCAGAAAAACAGAAACGTGATGGAGAAATTCCCAACTCAACAGCCACTGCTGCAGCACACCAAGCGTGCAGTGGTACCAGGCTGGCATCTGGACAACCTGTCACCATGCCCAACAACAGACCCACCACTGGCTGAAGGCTGCGGTATTGAACACTGGATGCAGAAACACGGTCCTGTTCACTGTCTGGAGCTTCGCAGCCTGCGCATCAAAGGCTGTGAAGTGACTTGTGAAGTGTGCCTGCAAAAGTGCTGTCAGGTTGTGGCGGGAGATGTTCAATGCCAAGAAAGCCAGCTGGAAATGGCAAGCACCCACTGTGCAGCTGCAATGTGAGAAGTAGACACATAATTCCAATTATGAATCAATACTGCCTTGTGATACTGGTGCTTAACACAGACTGGCATTCCTGGCAGCTGTACAGGAAGAACATGATTGTTGTATAATGAGCTTAATGAATACTTATTTTTCATAATGCAGCCGTCAGTAGATAACCACTGTCATTTTTTGAATTGCAGAGTAAATTTTAATTCGTGTTCTGCTAATAACATACATGGCATTCGCGATGTCCGCGGGGATTTAAAGTCGAATAAATATTGAATTTATGTTTTTTTGACAGCCATATTGGAATATTTTGTTCTGGAGTATTAAAATAATAATCTAGAGATAACTTGCATCCTATGAAACATTATCCTTATGACTATTCTTTTAAAAACCCATTTACCCCTATTTCCACATGCGGAAAATGTCAAAATATAAAGAAGCGTTCCTTATAGCCCATCCTGAGTGATGGATCATTTGTCTCCCTCTCAATCATAGCTGGATCCTGTAAGTGCTGAAAAATTTTGTGGCTTTTATCCGGCATGTCCCCATCATTTCATACAGCTGCCGGACTAAGTCATACGAAGCGGGAAAGGAAAAAGGGATTTAAATGAGGGTGGTCCTTAAGTCTTTGTCTCAGATATTATCTACTTTTTATTATTCTCTTTCCATTCTTTATGTAAATTTTCTCGTATAATCTTTCCTTACTTGTTTATTCTACTTTTCTTTTCGTTTCTCATTTCTCGCATCGTTCGTACTTACTTACTACACCTCACGCGGTTACTACGTGCCTACTCCTCTTCTGTTCTTTCTTCTGCCTCTGCCTCTTCCTCTTCTCCTCCTCCTCTCTCCTCTCCCTCTTCCTCCTCTCTCCCTTATTCATCGTCCACATATTCATGTGCTTTCGCTTACCTGTACAAAACTTCACCATGTTTCTTGCAGCACCCTGGTAATACTTTTTGATCGTTTATTCATATCCTCTCTCTCTCCTCTCTCCTCCTCTCTCTCTTCTCTCCTCGCTCGTTCCACCTCTCTCTCCTCTCTCTCATCCGTCGACTCGTCTCTCTCCTCTTGTCTCTCTCTCCTCTCTGCTCGCTCTCTCTCTTCTCTCCTCTCTCTCTCTCTCGATCCTCGTCTCTCTCTATCTCTCCTCTTCTCTTCCTCTCTCCACTCTCTCTCTCTTCTCTCTCTCTTCTCTCTCTCTCTCTCTCTCCTCTCTCTCCACTAATAAAATCAATTTGAAAGTGGAAGTTTTCTTGCCTCAAGATAGTGTTCCTAGCAGTACACACTTTAACAACCAAAACATTTCACTCTCTCTCCTTCCTCCATCCATTGTTACCCATTCATCCCTCCTTCCTCCCTATCCCTCTCCCTCCTTCTTTCTTCTCGTCCATCTTCCTTATTTGCAATCCCATCCTCCTCCTTCCTTCTACCCATTTTTTCCTTCCTTTCCCTCCCATTTTTCTTGTTGTTTTTTCTTGTCAAATTCATCTTTTCCTCCCTCCATCCTAATCTCTACTCCTCAAAAAATTTACAACACCTGCCTGAGCTACCTTTCTTCCTCCTCCTCCTCCTCATTCTCCACTTCGCCAGTAGGTAGGTATGAGGGCAGAGTGGCGCCACAATTAATCGACGGTACAGTAAGGGAATCCCGCGTGTCGCCAGTTGGCGGGCGAAGTAGCGCTCTCCAGTACTCCTCGCTTGGTTGTGTGACCTTGGGGTGCGCGCGGTGAAGGCTGAGTGCATTTCAAATCCGTTGCATTGGAATGAAGCTGATCCCAAGTGGTCGTTTGTGGAGGATGAAGAGGCTGTAGTTTTAAAATTGGTACAGTAATTGTAAGTAAATAGTTGAGCTAGCAAGAGTAGTATAAAAGTTGTAGATTGATTAGTGGTTGCAGAAATTTTCAGGATTAATGCGCAGAAGAATTTTTATGGGTTTGGTTTTTCTCTGATTCTCTGATCTTCTTTCATCTCGATGCCTTTCCGAAAACCTCTCTTTTAGGGGGGGAATTTCATTCACAAGCCTACTAAACAGTATGGAGTAAAGTTTGCCCATCTACGTTTATTTTAAACTGAATGTCTTAAAACCCCTTTCCTCCACCCTGGGGCCGTTGGTTCATCTGTTAGTTTTTTTACCTTTTTTTTAAGATTGTTTTTTTTTTTTTTGAAACTGCTAACTACCTGCCTGTTCTTCCCCAATGGCTCGTTTTGAAGAGCTTTTTTTTTGATTCACATCCTTCTGGGTACTTACTAGTTTTTACATTCTAGTTTGTTTTTTTTCCTCTCTTTCTCCACTTGAAACACTGGAACTGTTGCTTCTTTTTTTTTTTTCCCCCTATAAACTTCCCTCTCTTTAAGGGAGGCATAAAGGAGTGCCGTCCAAACTTCTTAAATCGGTTCGATTTTTTGGAATCCTTACACGACTACTTTTTCAGAAAACAAATTGGGATTTTTTAAAAACCCTTTAATCCTTGGCCATTTTTTCTGGAGTCTTTGGCAATCTTTTTAGTCTTGGAAACCCCTTGTCGGTCCTTTGGAATTTTTTTTTCGAGTCTGTACCATTCAAAAATAAGCCCTTTGGCAAATTTTTTCTAGTCTGGCCTTTTTTTGCGAGTGTTTGGGTTTTTTTTCAGATTTTTTTTTTAGTTTTTGGGGCCATTTTTTTCCTGCCCTTTGGCTTTTTTTTTTGTTTTTTTTTTGTTTTGTCCATCACGCGCACACGAAGCCAAAAAGATAAAGGGAGTGTCCAGCAAACCCTTTTTTCCTCACTTGGTCTGATGGGATGCAGGGTGAATCTCCTAAATCTTTTCACATCTTCCTGCCCCCGCCCTTTGAAAAAACTTTGAAAAGGATATTTTTGTGAGGGGTTTTTGTTTGTTTACGGGGAAAAGCCCGTGTGTGTGTTGGTGGTTTTGTGTGTGTGTGTTCTGTTTTGTGTGTGTGTATTCATCTGGTTGTATTATCTAGTTGTATTTTCCCGGCCAGAGCAACGCTCGTATGACCCCATCTCCTATAAACTTTTTTATATTATCCTTGTGTTTTTGTGTTGGCCGAAGCCACACCCGGAGAGCAGGTCCAAACCCCCGGGCAAACACCCGGTACCCTTTACTGCGGGGGTGGACGGGGGCGGGGGTTTTAAAGGGGGAAACAGCCCATGGGTTTTCCGCTCGCCCGGGGATCGAACCCGGGCTTCCGGTTGTTAACCGAGGTGCTAACCATACACTACGGAGTACCCTCCGGAGTGTTGACTGTGTCTGTGTGTTGTTTTACTGTGTGACTGTGTGTGTGTACTTGTGTGTGTGTGTGTGTGTGCGACTGTAATGTGTTTTAACGGGTGTTGTGTGGTGTGCGTTTTTGGTGTTGTGTGTGTGTGTGTGTATGGGGTGTGTGTGAGTGAAGTGTGTGTGAGTGACTGTGTTGTGTGTTGGCTGTGTGAGTGTGTGTTTTTGTGCTGTGTGTGCTGTGTTGGAAATGTGTGTGTTGTGAATGTGTGACGTGTGTGTGTGTGTGTGTGTGGTGTGTGTGTGTGTCTGTGTGTGTGTGCGGTGTGTGTGAATGTTTGTGTTTTGTGTGTGTGTGTGTGTGTGTGTTGTGTTGGTTCTGGAGCGGGTTTTTGGCTATAAATGATGGAAAAAATGAAGGGGAAAAAAAGAATTTTTCCCTGGCGTGAAGGTGGTCGGGGTAAGCACGATAGACCAGGTGGCTCCTGGGAATGGCTGTGACCTTGGCTGGGTGAAAGTCAGGTTTCTCCTTGCTTTATTATTTCCCTGCTCGGTTGTTTTTGTTTGTTGTTTGTTTTTGTTACTATTTTTTGCGGATGGTTTGTTTTTGTTTCGACTGGTTAGTTTTGTGTTTACCTTCCTCTTTTATTACATCACAGCAGCAGCAGCATTCAAATTACAAAAAAGAATGTCGTTTTCTCTAGAAACTACGACAACTTGCACCCAACGTAAGGCGTGCTAGTTTTCGTTCATTTATTATTTGCCAGCGCTGCTTTTTGTTACTGATTTAAATAATATCAATAATGCAGTAACAATTATCATAGTAGAAAAATGGTTGTATCTTAAATTATTATGATGTATAGATAATAAATATATTGATAACCTAATGGGAGCAATTTCCCGTTTTTTAATTAAATCGTCGTGGGTGAAATATTCTTTTGGTCATTTATTTGATCTTATTTTCACTTTTTGTTATGATGTTCTTTTTTTTTCATTTTCCTTCCCTCTTTTTTCTTACCTCCTCCCTTCCTCTCTCTCTCCCTTGTCTTCCTCTCTCCTCACTTTCTACATTTCCCTTCTTTTCTCATTTGCGTTTCTTTCCTGCTTCTTCTCAAACCCTTTCCCACATTTTTTCCTCCTGTCCCTTTCCCCTTTTTTCTATCCTTTTGCCTTTCCCTTTTTCCCTGTCCACTTTCCTTTTTTTCTATCCCTTTTTCCTTCCTTCCTTCTTCCTGTCCACTTTTAATTTTTTTTTTTCCTTCTTTTCCTTCCCCCTTCTTTCCAGTTCCCTTTAAACTTTTTCTATCCTTCGCCTTCCTTCTTCCTGTCCACTTTAACCTTTTTCTATCCTTCTTCCTTTCCTTCCCCTTTTTCCTGTCTACTTAATCTTTTTTCTATCCCCTTTTGCCTTCCTTCTTCCTGTCCCCTTTTTAAACTTTTCTATCCCTTTTTCCTTCCTTCTCCCATGTCCCCTTTAATTTTTTCTATCCTTTTTCCTTCTATTCTTTTAGTTTTTCTTCCTTTTCCTTCCTTCATTCTCGTTTCCCGTTCTCTTCGTTCCCCCCTCTGATTCCCCTCTTTCTTGCCTTCTCTTTCCCCCTTCTCTCTCAAAATCTCTCCTCTCTCTCTTCGCCTTATCCTTTTTCCTTCCTCCCCCTTTCACTTCCTCTTTGCAATTAATTTGCTATACAGGGAAAAGGGGGAAATAAAATGAGTAACCAAAGTAATAGTATGAAAAAATTCTCTCCACCCCCCCCCCCCCCCACCCACCCACCCCCCCACCCCCCACCCACCCACACCCCACACACACCACCACACCCCACACCACACACCGCACAAAGCGCACGCACGACACACACACACACACACACACCACCAAAATTTTACTAAGGAAACTTTTATAGTAAACTGGTTATACTCAAACGTCTCTCTGAACCTTTTTCCTTATTGCATCTCTTTCCCTTTCCCCTCTCTTTCCTCTCCTTATACTTCTTCCCTTTCCCGATAATTTCCCTTCTCTTACCTTCTTCTTGAAGACTTCCCTTTTCTTTCCTTCCTTTATTGCGTTTTTAATCTTCCCCGCTTACTTCATCCCTTTCCTGTATTTTTTTTTTTCCCCTTTTTGTTTCTGATTTTTTCTTTGTTTTTTTTTTTTCTTTATTTTTCCTGGGTTTTTCCTTGTCTTTTTTTGTCTTCTTTTTTAAATTCAATCGATTTTTTCTCTGATTTCCCTTTTGCTATTTTTCTGTATTCCCTTTTTATCTCAAGACACTTTATTTCTTATCCATCTGCCCTACCTTCCCCTATTTTTTTATCTTTTACTTTGGGGGTTTGTACATCTTTCTTCGTTTTTCCCTTTTTACTCTTTTATTTCCACGCCTTTCCCTTTCCCTCCCTGCCACATCCCCCCTTTACGTCTTCCCATGTAATTCCCCCAAAACTTGGGCGGCCAGGGCCTCTGTACCCGCCCCTGCCCGTCTGTCTTTTTGTCTGCTGTGCCGCAGAAGTGAATGTGCGAAGAAAGGGAAAAATTTTAAAGAAAATAGAAATGCTGGGGTAAAAAATTTTTTTGGGGAATTTGGGAAAGGAAAAAAAGGTGACGAGAGAGAAGAGAGAAGAGAGAGAGAGAGAGAGGAGGAGGCGGGGGGAGAAGAGAGAGAGAGAGAGAGAGAAAGATAAAAATATTAATCAAAAACAACCCACCCCCAAAATTTTTTTTTTCCCCCCCCCATTTGGGGGGTGGAAGACCGTTAAACCAATGGGTTAGGGTGGTGAATTAGACGAAACCGACCCCCGAAAGGAACGGAGAGGTGAGAAGGAAGGGTTCCCCCTTGTTTTAAATATTTCATCCTCCTAAACTTCCAAAACCCTTTTTCTGCTTTCCTCTGGCCCGGGGCTCAGTACCTTCCCCACTGGAAAAAGGGGGTTTTTTCCCATTGGAAAGGGAAAGGGGACGTCAGGATGAAAAACCGCGGTTTTTAATGGGCTCCAGGGGGGTGCTTCCCTCATTGCGCCAATTGGCCGTTCGTAACATCGGGCTTGAGGGGGGGTTCACCCGGAAAAAAAGGACCGTAACTGCCTTCGGCCGGTAACGCCAGGGTTTCGCGGGGGGCTTGCCCTATGCTGACCCGAAGCGTTTGACTCAGTGATCTGGTTTACCTGGTTTTGCACCGAGAACCTTCGGTTTGGTTTGAAACGGCTGATTTTTTACAGGGGTGGTGGGGGGCCAGGTTTTTTCCAAAATTTTTCCGTGAAAGGAAAAAAGAGGCAAGGGTCTCCCGCCCCTCCTTTTCAAGCTTTTAGGATTTTTTGGTAAGGTTGTAGACCAAGTGTTGTTGGGAGATCCGTCCCCCCAAGAATGATCGGGTTTTTTCCGATGATGCAGCAATCTTTGCTGAGTCGCTGGAGGTCCTGGTGATGGCTCTCGAGGCGCTGCACGAGGAGGCAAAGCCTTTGGGACTTGAGGTCTCCTGGCTCAAGACCAAGGTCCAGGTGTTTGGAAACTTACTAGATGAAGCAGTACAGTCTGTTCATGCGTGTGGCGAGGACATTGAGATCTTGGAAAGTTTTACATACCTTGGTAGCGCAGTCCATAATGACGGCGGGTCACGTCAAGAAGTCTTTCGGTGGATTGGCATAGCCCACGGTGTTATGGACTCGCTCAACGGGAGTATTTGGCGTTGTCGGTACCTGTGCAGGAGGACAAAGATCCGGATCTTCAAGTCGCTAGTGATCCCTGTCTTATTCTATGGTTGTGAGACATGGACACTTAATAGTGACTTGAAGAGACGAATCAATGCCTTTGGTAATAAGTGTCTTCGCAGAATCATGGGGTATCGCTGGGATGATTACGTGTCAAATCAGCGATTGCACCGTGAGACTGAATCGAGGCCTATAACCTGCATAGTCCGTCAGCGCCAACTTCGGCAATATGGGCATGTGGCACGCTACCCTGAAACCGATTCTTCCCATCGGGTTGTATCTGTAAGAGACAATCCGGCGTGGAGGAGGCCAAGGGGGCGCCCACAAGGCTCGTGGCTGGGGCAAGTTGATGTTTCTTGTCGAGAGCTGCTTGGTATGGGAAAGGAGCCTGCATGGGAACTCGCGCGTGGTGACCCCCGGGAGTGGCGTCGTAGGGTGGGCGAGGCGACGCGCTCCCCGGCGTATGCCCCCAATGATTGATTGATTGATTGATCCCTCGGCCGGGCAAGAATTCGTTCGTTCACACGAGGCGTTTTCAACCGCGGCGGTCACCGCGGCGCTTGTGTGTGTGTGTAAAATATCTCTTTAAAGAGAGAGAGAGAGAGAGAGAGAGAGAGAGAGAGAGAGAGAGAGAGAGAGAGAGAGAGAGAGAGAGGAAGTTCACAGTTTTAAAAGCAATACAAACATGGAAGAGGAAGAATAAGAGAAATAAAACGATCTCAAGAAACAATAGGAAGAGGAAGAGGAAAAGAAGACATAATGTTTCAAGAGGACAAGGGAGATAAAAACAACAACCTCCTCTTCTATTTTTCCTCTTCCCTCCTTTCTTCCTCTTCTATTTTTACTCCTCTCCTCCTATTTTTCTCTCTATTTCTTCGTATTCGTCTTCTTTCCTCTTTTTTTCTTTCCTTATTTATTCTCCTCCTTTCCTCCTATTTTTCTCTCTAATCCTTCTTCATCCTCCTCTTCTTCCTCTTCTTTTTTTCCTTTCCTTATTTCCTTTCCTCTTCTCCTTTTTTTTCTAATCCTTCTTATTCCTCTTCATCCTCCTCTTTTTTAACTTTACCTTTATGATTAAAATGCAGAGAAAGAGAACATGAAAGAGAGAGAGAGAGAGAGAGAGAGAGAGAGAGAGAGAGAGAGAGAGAGAGAGAGAGAGAGAGAGAGAGAGAGAGAGAGAGAGAGAGAGAGAGAGAGAGAGTGGGGGATAGAGAGCTAGAGAGGGTATGTGAGTGAGTGAGTGAGAGAAAGAGTGAGAGAGTGTGTAAAAGCGAGAGAGAGAGAGAGCAAGAGAGAGAGAGAGAGAGAAAGTGAAGACTCCACGTGGAGTATTCCAGGGGTTGCCATGGTAACGCACATTCTCTCTCCTCATTGGTAAGTTGCAGCCAATAACGCGGTGGCTGCTGCTATCTTTGTGATTAATGTATCTCGAAAAGCGCGTTTGCGAGGGTTATAGCGGTAACGGCGCGGTTGTCAAACCGCCGCGGTTACCTGTGAACGATCCCATAGGCTACCATTGACTTTGCTACCGCGCGTTTGCTACCGCGCGGTTGAAAACGCCTCGTGTGAACAGGCCCTAGTAAGGTCGAGTTTATGATGAGTTTACGACACCCGTTCATGCTCGTAAGATTAGAACTAGTAGAGCGGTTGAGTACCCGGCTAGAATATAAGAGCGGACAGTATGGCTCTCTCTCTCTCTCTCTCTCCCTCCCTCTCTCTCTCTCTCTCTCTCTCTCTCTCTCTCTCTCTCTCTCTCTCTCTCTCTCTCTCTCTCTCTCTCTCTCTCTCTCTCTCTCTGGAAAGCAAGAAGTCAAGACTTGAAGCAAGAAGTCAAGAAATACAAACAGGAGAAACAGATCGACCATGATCTGGACCACTATGAATCAAGACACTGAAGGAAGACCTGCACGCAAAGGAGGAAATGATAAAGGATTTAGAAGAAAGGGCTAACTACCAGGAAGATTACAACCGACGCAATAACCTGCAAATTATCGGGATCGAAGAAAATCCGGAAGGTGAAACATGGGAGCAATCAGCTGTTCAAGTCACCAAACTACTAGAGGAGAAACTTCGACTACCAAACATACAACTTGAATGAGCGCACCGAGTGGGGCGGCGTGACGACCATCGTAACCGTCCCATCATCGTTCGTTTTTCAAGGTGCGGAGACTGCGAGGCCGTGATGAAAACATTACGAAGCTCCGAGGCACCAGGATATTCATAAACGAAGATTTGTGCTCGGTTTCACAAAACATCAGAAAAGCTCAACTACCTCAACTCAAACAAGCTCGAAGCGAGGGCAAGGTGGCGTTCTTCAGACACACGCGAGTCATCATTAAGGAGAGGACAAGTGATACTGGTGCGACTGGCTTTACTCCCAGGCACGAAGCTTCGACCCCAAGTGGAACTCGTGCTGGATCTTTGGAACGAGAGCTCGGCAGTGTTGGAGCTGGTGTGAGTGCAGGAGACGGCACTAGTGTTTCTGCTAGAACACCAGCTGCTGTGCGTGTAGACGTCTCTGCCGCCGGGGCATGGGCTAGCAGTGACAGCGCTAGGAAGCCAACTCAGTCAGCTGTCGATGGCAGACCTAGAGGCACCTCATCAGCCGTGAACCAAGACAGAAGACCAAGCAGTGATACCAGCTAGCGGGTGACCAGAAACTTAACGCGTGGAGGAAGGAGAGGCCAGTAGTTGGTATGTGCGTACCAGTATACATACTAGTCCCAGTGTACTACATCCAGTGGCGTCACCGCGGGGGGCTAAGGGGGACTTAGCCCCCCCAAGTCAAGGACTCAGCCCCCCCAATATTGCTGCTAGTAGCCTGCTACCCAAAAACTAAAAAGGAATATTTATCCAATTTTCCATGCCAGAGCAAAACCTTATTTTTCACACTTTTATAGAAAAATTGGTTTGATGTTTCATTTAAATGTTGAAATATGTTTGCTAACAAACCTTGAAATTACTAAGTATATTCTATTATAGAGATATTCTATAGAACCTCCGTTACCTCTCCCAAACCAAGCTGATTGGGTTATTAAATTGACAAAATAGTTACCGTTCACTTCGTGACTTCTCAGTCAGATTAGTTTTCTTTCATGACTTCAATCATGCTACGCAGCTTCGCTTGAATCGCTTCAGTATGTACATGTTCAGCAAAGGAAGAGGACTGTTGAATTTTAAGGTAAAGGAAGTATTTTTTTTCTTGAGCAAATATCATTGCATGTGAATTTTGCAGATCACGAATATCTATTGCCTAGTTTTTGACATTACAACCCCACTTTTAAAGGTTTGGCAGAGTGAGGATATGGATCTTGCTGCAGCAGTTAACATGGCACAGGAAACAATAAAAGTTCTGAAAGATAAAAGAACTTCAGATTCAATACCATTTGGGAAAAGGCAGTTAAATTTGCTGCAGGAAGAAACATAACTGTAGCTCAGCAACAACCTCCAAGTTCAAGAAGGCCATCGTCACGGTTGTTAGGATCCATTGTAACTGAAACCATAGGCCAACGAGACACCTCTGAGAGAGATGAAGACCCTAAATCTCACTGTAAAAGATGTCTTTACTATCCCATCCTAGACAAGGTACTCGTTGAATTTGGGCACAGGTTTGATGAACCAAAGAGCATTCTACTTGGTGTATCTGCTTGTCATCCTTCGTCCCCGAACTTTCTAAATGAAAATGATTTGAAATATCTTGCTGACCAATATGACATTGAAAGTGAGAGCCTCCATGCAGAAGTTCTTGTTGCTCAGAAAACATTAAACGATGCAAAATCCATCTCTGGTGCTTTAGACAAACTAAAGCCTCTAAAGCAAGGTTTCACCACACTCTGGACTTTAATGCATTTGGCTCTCACTTTCCCTTTTAGTAATGCTAAATGTGAACGATCATTCTCTGTACTGAAGCTTGTCAAAACGTACCTCAGGGCAACAATGGGTCAGAAACGGCTGACCAGTCTAGGTACAATTTCAATTGAAAAAGGTGTGGTGGATTCACTCAATTTTGATGTAGTAGTTGACAAATTTGCCTCTCTTCCAATACTGTCACAATCAAACTCGGGAGAATCCACCAAACGGCAGTTGCCCCTAACTCTTACTTAACATGGACCATAAGTGGTCAGGGATTAACCCCTTCAGCACCAGGGTTACGATGATCACACAGTCCTGCAGTACATACCACTGTACCGTCGTCCTGGTGCTGTAGTGGTTAAGGCAGTGGGAGCCAGGGTAAAGCAGTGGGAGGCAGGGTATCACAGGACGGGAGGCAGGTTAACACAGTGGGAGGCAGGTTAAGGCAGTGGGTGGCAGGGTAACACAGGACGGGAGGCAGGTTAAGGCAGTGGGAGCCAGGGTAAGGCAGTGGGTGGCAGGGTAACACAGGACGGGAGGCAGGTTAACACAGTGGTAGGCAGGTTAAGGCAGTGGGAGCCAGGGTAAGGCAGTGGGAGCAGGGTAAGCAGTGGAGGCAGGGTACCAGGACGGGAGCATGTTAACACAGTGGTAGGCAGGTAAAGGCAGTGGGAGCCAGGGTAAGGCAGTGGGAGGCAGGGCAACACAGGACGGGAGGCATGTTAACACAGTGGTAGGCAGGTAAAGGCAGTGGGAGCCAGGGTAAGGCAGTGGGAGGCAGGGTAACACAGGACGGGAGGCAGGTTAACACAGGACGGGAGGCAGGTTAAGGCAGTGGCTGGCAGGGTAACACAGGACGGGAGGCAGGTTAACACAGGACGGGAGGCAGGTTAAGGCAGTGGGAGCCAGGGTAAGGCAGTGGGTGGCAGGGTAACACAGGACGGGAGGCAGGTTAACACAGGATGGGAGGCAGGTTAAGGCAGTGGGAGCCAGGGTAAGGCAGTGGGAGGCAGGTTAACACAGTGGTATGCAGGTTAAGGCAGTGGGTGCCAGGGTAAGGCAGTGGGAGGCAGGTTAAATCGGCTTTTAATTACTTTATCATGATCATGTACTTTATTCTGTTTAACTACAGTATCCCATGTACCTGTTTTTGTGCAATAAGGGAAATACCTTGAATATATTGTAAGTTTATTGACAGCGAGCGAAGCTCGCTGTCGCCTTACCATAAGACCCGTGGAACCAAGTTTCCGCCAAAAAGTGTATAACTACTCCTAAATATTGTCGGATTGAGCTGAAATTTGACATGCACGTAGTGCTCTCAAAATCAATGGGGGTCGTCGGAAGAATTTGTTTGCGTAAAACAAGCCCTTAATGAGTAATTAGCGTAAACTACTAATTATTGTCGGATTGAGCTGAAATTCAAAATCCAAGTAGTGCTGTCAAAATCAATGGGGGTCTGTACAACAAACTTTTTGCATAGAACAAGCCCTTAATGAGTAATTCACGTAATGAGTTAATTTGCTGGAACGTGGCTCGCTGTCACGTTCCAGCCGCAAGAACTGAGCCAAAAGCAAAGGGGCCAGAGGCTGGATGTCTATACTTGATATTTATATATTTTTTTCATTATCAAGATAAAACCTTACTGAGAAACAAACCAAAAACATACATTGTGCAATTCCTTTGTGTTTGTTAGTGGAGAGAGAAAAATGGCAATTTTATTATTTTGTATAAACAGAATAAAAAATTTCTTCAAAATATCAAATTTAGTTAATATGGTATGATGCATGGTATAACTATTAATTTATGTGTCATGTAATTAAAGCTTAATTCCACTTTCTTCTCTTTTTTTGGGCCTCAAAATTACCCTGGAACTGATTAATTTTCAAAATTACCCCCCGACCCCCCCAGCTGGATAGGCTCGCTGCGCTCGCCCATCACCACCCCGGGGCTAAAGCCCCCCCCCAATTTTTTTTCCTGGTGACGCCACTGACTACATCAAGTCAATTAATCATGACTGATAACTTATCATTTTTTCCATTTCACTCTCTGACCGATACCGACTTTATCAGCACATTGACTGAATATAATATACATAATTTTCCTTTTACTGTGTTAGATAAATTAATTTATAACCCCTCTAAACCAAGCAGTAATCACTTAGTGGATGATTCTCTCTCAAACAATATTTTCCGGGAACCCGTATGTCGCTATGTTTTCAGTGATGACCAATATATGAAACAATCAATTTCTCACCCAAGCTTGAATATTTTGTCTTTTAATATTAGTAGTGTACCGCTTCACCTTGAAACACTTTTTGACCAGTGCATAACTCCAATTGGTATCAAATTCCAGGTTATCGTTCTTTGTGAAACCCGTCTAAATGATGACATTTGTACACTGTATAATATAAATGGTTATACCGCACACTTCTATAATAATATAAGCGAAAGTGTCTGTGTGTGTGTGTGTGTGTCCGCTCCAGGTGCCGCCCCCTGTGACGGAATCCCCTCATATGGCACAGTTTTGGAA
This sequence comes from Chionoecetes opilio, assembly GCA_016584305.1. NCBI lineage: Eukaryota > Metazoa > Arthropoda > Malacostraca > Decapoda > Majidae > Chionoecetes > Chionoecetes opilio. Next base: position 20,262 of record JACEEZ010007185.1, read on the forward strand.
CCGGCTCGAGCAGGGAAAGGTTTGTAAGCCCATTTATGAGATGATCCGATCACTTTTTTTTTCTTTTTTTTTAGCAGCCTATTAGCGAGAATTGTGAAAAAATAGTGGGTTGCGAGAATTGAGGAAACCTTGAAGTAGGGTGATGGGTAATGGGTGAGTGAATGGGTGGGGTGATGGGTAATGGGTGTGGGGTGATGGGTGAGTGAATGGGTGGGGGGTGATGGGTGAGGGAATAGATGGGGGGGTGATGGGTAATGGGTGAGTGAATGGGTGTGTGGTGATGGATAATGGGTGAGTGAATGGGTGGGGGGGGGGTAATGGGTGAGTGAATGGGTGGGGGGTGATGGGTAATGGGTGGGGGGTGATGGGTAATGGGTTGGGGGTGATGTGAATAGGTTGGCGTTAATACATACATTTCTACATCCATGATTTCAGGAAAGCTAGAAGGGGCTATCTGGAGAGTCTGTGTTTGGTGGGCCAAAGGCCCACCAAACACAGGTGGTGGGCCGAAGGCCCACCAATAGCCCTCCGCAGGAGCTAGCCAAAAAGTCCGCCCGGAGGGCGGCTTTGCGGCTAGTCTATTATATTAATAAAAGCGAAAGTGTGTGTCTGTGTGTGTGGTATAGGTTCCGCCCCCCGTGGCGCAATCCCATCATATGGCACATTTTTGGAACCGGGTTGACAGGGGAAGGTTTTAAGCCCACTTATGAGATGATCCGATCACTTTTTTTTATATATTTTTTAGCAGCCTATTAGCGAGAATTGTGAAAAAAGTGGGTTGCGAGAATTGAGGAAACCTTGATGTAGGGTGATGGGTAATGGGTGAGTGAATGGGTGGGGTGATGGGTAATGGGTGTGGGGTGATGGGTGAGTGAATGGGTGGGGGGTGATGGGTTGGGGGTGATGGGTGATGGGTGAGGGAATAGGTGGGGGGTGATGGGTAATGGTAAATATAAGCGAAAGTGTGTGTCTGTTTGTCTGTCTGTGTGTGTGTGGGTGATAGGTTCCGCCCCCCGTGGCGCAATCACCTCATATGGCACATTTTTGGAACCGGGTTGACCAGAGGAAGGTTTTAAGCCCAATTATGAGATGATCCGATCACTTTTTTTTTAGCAGCCTATTAGCGATAATTGTGAAAAAAAAGTGGGTTGCGAGAATTGAGGAAACCTTGATGTCGGGTGATGGGTAATGGGTGAGTGAATGGGTGGGGTGATGGATGGTGGTAGGTGAAATGGGTGGGGGGTGATGGGTGATGGGTGAGGGAATAGGTGGGGGGTGATGGGTAATGGGTGAGTGAATGGGTGTGTGGTGATGGGTAATGGGTGAGTGAATGGGTGGGGGGTGATGGGTAATGGGTGAGTGAATGGGTGGGGGGTGATGGGTAATGGGTGAGTGAATGGGTGGGGGGAATACATACATTTCTACATCCATGATTTCAGGAAAGTTAGAAGGGGCTACCTGGAGAGTCCGTGTTTGGTGGGCCGAAGGCCCACCACCAATAGCCCTCCGCAGGAGCTAGCCAAAAAGTCCGCCCGGAGGGCGGCTTTGCGGCTAGTATATATATATAGTACAGCAAGAAGAAACACGTCAGGGAGTGCCGTTGAAAAAGGCCTGACTCCCGACCAACAACTAAACTGAACTGAATAACGCCACAACACGTCTGTAAACAGAAAAAAAGTTGTCCTGGCGACTTTACTGTTATCTACGGTAGCAGTGCAATGTCTACCTAAATGTGAAATATTTTTTTGAATCAATATTTATCTTCTTTGAACAGATAAATATGATAAAGAAAAAATTGTTAAATCCCCAAGGAGCCCAACAACTCGAACACGTAGTGACGTAATCTTTGCATGGTGGGTCACGTAGAGCTGGGCAAGATTAGAAAATTTCAATACTCGCGAATCCGATTACTTGGTCTTGCGGATTCGTAGGATTCGAATCCGGACTCGATTACTCTTGTGTGTGTGTGTGTGTATATATATATATATATATATATATATATATATATATATATATATATATATATATATATATATATAGTATACTATATATATATATATATAGCCTATGTATAAATCAGTAAAGCGAAAAATGAATGGAAAACAAAAAAACGCAGGACTAATGTGGACAGCGTGACGATTACTGGATTCGTCAGGCAGCCAGACGATTACTGGATTCGTCAGGCAGCCAGACGATTACTGGATTCGTCAGGCGGCCAGACGATTACTGGATTCGTCAGGCGCTCAGACGAGTACTGGATTCGTCAAGCAACCATACGTTTACTCAAGGACAGCGCACCGCGCGGGACTCGGCAAGCAGGACGATTACTGGATTCGTCAGGCGGCCAGACGAGTACTGGATTCGTCAAGCGGCCAAATGATTACTGGGACTCGTCAAGCGGCCAGACGATTACTGGGACTCGTCAAGCGGCCAGACGATTACTGGGACTCGTGAGGCGGCAGACGAATATCATGGCATAAGATTACAACTTCTCGTACATTGTTGACCACAATTATTATTTTCCCCTTTGGCCAGTGCGACTAGTATATATAATCAGTATTATCAGTATTAGTATTAGTATCAGTATCAGTATCATAAGGTCACAATAAGGTAACTAATTATATTTCGAAGAAACCTAGAGACTTGTGGAAGCATCAAAATATTGCCTACGGTCGCCAGCCAGAAGGAATCATCTGTTTAGTTTACATATATTGCTTTCTCAATTTGGCTCATTTCAAAGTCATTTGTGTCTTTGCCAAGTGTTTTATGAAGATAATGTTCAAAGTAAGTGATCTTTACGCAGCATATTGATTATAACATACATTCATTCTCCTGAGTAATCGTCTAGCGCGGGACTCGAGTACCAGGCTTGGTACTCGAGTACCGCTAGCCCTGGCGGATCCGTGGATATCGAGTATAGTAATCGAATCTCGCCCAGCCCGAGGCCGCCACTGGAGTGGCGTGGGTCGTGGCGTCGCTGCCTTGTGTTTGTGTTGTATGTTCCCGTGTTCCTGTTCCTAACACAGTGCTGCCAGAAAAGAACACAAAGGACGCAATGAATCAGGATCACAGGTGATATAGCCAAGGGAAGAGTTGACAAGATTGTTAACTGGAGGCAAAGTTGAAGAGGAACTATGAACCGATACTTTTACTGACGCCACCCTCGCCACTCGCCACGGCTCGCCTCGAGGGACGCCCGCCATGTTCCCTGTACAGTGTTGGGGTCAGTGTTAAGTGTTCCGTGGCGCCCTTACTGCTTCCCTGGGACTGTTCAGACATGAAGTACACCCGCTGGATCAACCTTAAGGCCACCCAGGTAAGACCGCGACGCAGGGCCAGGCGCCATAGCTCATCACCGCCCCTGCCCCTGTGCTGTCTTTGTCATCATTATGCATTGTTGTCCTACTTGCTTACTTACTTACTTGGTTAGATTTAGAGGGTCTTCCTCACAGCTGTGGTGGTCCACCGCTGCTGCCAGTCCGAGAGTCTACTTTCAGGAGAGCCATCTGGTCTGGCACAGAGTTTGAAGCTGCCCTGCAACAAGCCGTGTAGCCTGGTACGGGAGGCTCATCTGGCAGTGTTTGCAGGAAGTTGTCCAGTTCTTTTTTAAATCTGGTGACTGAGCAGCCTGTGGTGTCTCTGACGTATTTAGGGAGTATGTTAAAGAGTCTAGGGCCACTGTGTGAAAGACTGGAGGCAAGGAGACTCTTGATTCTCCCTGGGGTTGTAGAAGAGTGACTGACTGACTGACTCAAGTGACTGGTGTCACTTGTCAAGGAACACTGGATAGGACTAATGCACCACGGGGTTACTGTGGCTTACAGCAGGAGGTGGAGGAAGGAGGAGTGTTGGGGTCTACTGCAGTTTGATGCATTACAAGGCACGCAGTTATAACGGTCTTCAACTTGTTGATCTGACAATTTGCAGTATTTCTAACCCCTACAACAGCCGTCGGAAATGAAAAATAACACAAGGGGGGGCTGGGGGAGCAAAATCCCCCCAGTGAGGTTAGGTTAGTGAACTAGCGGGGTGGTGGTCTGGGAGGGTAGGTAATATTCTAGTGTTTGCCCATACTCCCGGTCTCCCACAAAACAAGCTTGGGGACCTGGGGAATGCGGGATATTTGGCTGGGGTACAAAATATGCGTCGCAACCACATATATTTTGAGTTAGGGGTGTTGAAAAAATTCCCTAGATCTAGGGAAAATTCATTGGATTTCTTCTGAGTCCAGAGACGTGAACCTGCCGATCCTCACAGAATGATGACCGAAGTGTCGAGAAACCCCCCCCGCTAGGAGGTTAGGTCAGATTTGGTTAGGTTAGGGTAGGTTAGATTTGGTTAGATATGGTTAGTTTAGGTTAGGTTATCGGTGGGTCAAGCCCCCCGCTAGGTTAGGTTAATTTTGGTTAGGCAAATTTCTCTAGATATAAGGAAATTACCCTAGATCTAGGGAATTTTACCCCCCCCTACACAACTCTTAAATTACGTGTTTCCGACGCATTATTTGCTCCTCACCCGAAAACCCCGCATTCCCACAGGTCCCCAAACTTGTTTGGGGGAAGTGGGAGAGTATGGGTAAACACTAGAATTTTACCGGGGCGTAGCCCCCTTAGTTATGTCACGAGAGTATTGGGTTAATATTCCGCAGGAGTTGGTAGGTTCCACAAGCCTTCTAACTTACTTTTTCTCTATTATTTTTGGCTCGATATAATGTGCAATAGTTATTCACTTACGGAAACCAAAAATATAGCACTTATTATTTTATAATAATAGCTAGGTTAGGTTAGATTTAGGTTTGGTTTAGGATATGTTTGGGTTAGGTTTTGTAGAGTTATTTAGGTTAAATAAGGGAATTTGACGGTGCGCCATTGTCCGGCTGCTGCGGAATATTTACCCAGTGTTGGTCAATAGGGAGTAGGTATTGTATTTAACTGCAGTTTTACCGAGTGTTGAAATATATGGTAAGGACAAAGGAGGGTTGACTATCAGTTAAGTTGATAGGCCTTGCATGGGGCTTATGGAACTGTCGCCGATTGGAATTTTCACTGAAATGCCAACCGAGAATTCTCGCTGACGTGGAAAATTTTGATGACAGTTTCACTTGTAATAGATGAAAAGGAGGATTTATATTTCACTGTTGTAAACCACATTTTTCACTTGTCCTTAAACACTAAAACTGCAGTTTAATACAATACAAGGACATTGGTAATGTAACCTGACCTAGCAGGGGGCTGCACCCCCTTAGACCCCCCGCTAATTCTATAATCCAACCTGGACATCATAACATAACCTAACTGGTCAAGCTTTTGTTGGTACGTATTTAATACCTGAATGCAGAAACACTGGTAAAAGCTGATTAAATGTATACTATATTGCATAGCTACTACCTACTGTAATATCAATATCAAGAACTGGAACTATCGCTGAAAATAGGTACGCTCGCCGACGTGAAAAATCACACATAGGAACACTCGCCGATGGCGGCAAAAATTTGGATCAGCAAGAGTTCCAGGTACCTTGCCTGCAACCTTGACATGCTCAATTTTGACCCGATTCTATGAAAGAACATTTGTGGCCAAATTAGTGAAATTTGGCCATGCCATAGTTTTGTTTGGACGTATAAAAAGGGAACTTTACGGCTAAACTATTTGGCCAAATTCTAGTTTAAATTCGTAAGAGATACAAGAACGTGTGCAATTTGCAAACTGACCTCTACCTCACCTGCGTAGCAAACAATTAAAATATTATTGAAGAGCAATATACTTATATAAATATTGCACGTGGCATGAGCTAAAGAGTCTGTTTTTAATGGTCAAATTCCTTCCGATTCTGTTTCTTGTTGTGTGTAGTGTACAAGACATCATCAGGAAAATATATCTTCAACGAATTAGCTGATTATGCCCTGGCTTGTCTAGCAACCCCAATCAGCAACGCGATGGTTGAAAGAGTACGTACTCTCCATGGTAACTAACGTAATAAAGAAATTTGCTTCAGACTGACATGTTGGATGAATTATACATTGCATTGCCCTTATATTGCAACACAACGAACAACAAAAGTATTTTTAGATAGCAAGGGAATAAAGTGGGAAAGAAAGACAACTTCTGCACCCGGAACAAATAAACATTTTTTCAGTGATTTCAATTCCCCAAGTTTCGCGATCCTGGAGTTTAGCGCTATGCCTTCGGAAGAAAGCAAGCGCGAAAGTCGGGAGGGTACTGTAGACAGATTTATATGTAATATGAATGTGTAAGCAGGGGAATGCCTGTATTTCTAAATGAATTTCTATCTATGAGGTCACCGCTACACTTAAAGGAAAGGCACTACAAACAATAGGTTGGCACTGAGAGGTCACCAAAGTCATTGTACAGCATCACTAGCACAAGTCAGATGCCATTACAGTCATTCATCACATGAAGAAAAACTCTAATGACTGTCTTGTAAAGTGAAATATATCTCATATTATTCTTGATCCAATTAATCAATTAGGCTTTCCAAACAGTTGTTATAAGAGATAATATCTTGTATATTTATTCGAGAAAAACGGTATTTGTATATGTGGAGGAAGTTAAAACAGTCCATTTCTTTTCCATCATTGACTCAACAACCAAATTCAAGTTCATATGAACTGACATGTATTTCAACAACCTTGCTAGGCTTCACTAAGATTTGTTTGATGGGTGACTAGAGTGCAGTTTCTCTTTTGTGGTGTTGCTATCACTGCCACAGTGTAGAGAGGGATATAGATAGTGTACCTAGGGATAAACTTTTCCTCTTACCACCCGGTCACAGATGATTATGTCTGTGTCCCAATGTTGTGTTGCTGAGGCACACTGAAGAATTAGTCCAGTAAAGGTATGGTTTGACCCAGGGGAAATTGCAATATTAATGAACCATGTTTTTTTTGTTAACTTTTTGCAACAAAAACATCATATTAAAAATCTAATTTAATATAATTGGTGGAACATAGTTTTTGAGAGGGAGCAAAAACGAGCCCTCTAATCTCGAAGGCAAAACCATGAATTTAGATATCTTTGGCAGTTTTCATGGTACCTATATTAACAAATTTTATATGTATTAATGGGTTTTTGGGGTTGCTCTTTCCGATAGAATAGCACACTTTATGATAGCACTGATCCTTATACCCTAAACCAATGTACCCCTACCCCAAACCCAAAATAATTGCACCAAAATAAGGCGCTCTGCCAGTTTGATTCCTCTTGGCATTTTTTTTTTTTACTTTGCATGAACCCTATGTATCTTTGGCATTACATGTCCTCATTATAAGACTATGAAAGACAAAAAATTGTTTATCAATTGTTATATTGTTATTCTGCCTGTATAAAGACTGAAACTACCAAGACTTCTAATACGACCAATTACTCGCGTGACCAATGAAACCTATTCTTTGTCCGATTTCTCATCCTCTTCATCTGGTAATGTATTTGAACAGTTTTCCCTGCGCTCTGAGCACGCCATGGAGCAGTCAAGACCTTGACGACGGCACTTGCACCTTAATGTGCTGCAATCAGTCTTACACTGACACCTGGTAACTTCCAGCAGCGATTTGGGAGCAGTGTCCTTTTCAGTCTGAATTGGAACAAGTCTTCCGTCGCAAACCTTCCAGCCCCACTCCTCTGGATTAAGGGAATTGCCCTTCCACTCTTGGACCTGGTGGTACACTCGGAGGCTGTGGAACTTTGCAGCTGCTGATGTTGGTGGGAGCTTCTGAGGATGCACAGAGATCTTGCTTCGTGCAACAAGTATCTGAAACTTGCGTAATCTAACAGCATTCAAAGTATCATCTCCACCCCCGTTGAAGATGCAAACCAAAGCCTTTTCGCCGGCCTGTACAACAGCGTCTTTTGTAGAGTTTGAGTTGTAGAACACCTCTGCTTGCTCTCGGAAATTTGAGTCCTCCTTCATCAACATCAGTGCGACAGCTTTGCCCATCCCAAATATCCTTGAAGTAGTGTCACATCCCAAAATGGCATGAAGAAAGAGAATATTGCATGTTACACTATCTCCAAGAACCTGCCTAGCCTTTCTCACATCCAAGTACTTGCGGCAACTTGATGACGCCCCTTTTGGTTCTGGCATGAAGTACAGATCAGCATCTTTTGCATGGTAGCAAATGTGGTGCCCCCTTTGTAGCTTTATTGCTTTGACGTTGTTAAGTCAAGAGGGCTCCACAATTCTGGCTAATATGCTGCCACCAACCACAATAAGTGGGAAAAAAAGAAGTTTATAAGATTAAGAGAATAAGTTAGAACTAATGGGTGTAAAAGATAACTCGTTATCTTTTCCTTGATATATTCAGTTTACTGATAAACCAGTAAATACTTCCCCACTCCTTCCTTACATAATCATTAACATATGTCTCCACTTAATAACACTCTTAATGCTATTCACACCGACACGACGCTAGTATTAGCCCGTGGACCCGAACGTAATCACAAGTATCCTCTCTAATTCTAAATCATTTCCCGTCACTGAAAGTTGTTGAGTCAAGAATCACATGTCCACACATTCCAGCTATCAGACTAATCCTTAGCTGTAATCCTGATGTTCACTCAAAAAACGTTCACAGGTGTTCTTCCCCAGCTCATTCAGCTGTCTCCTCCACAGCTACCTTGGGACCCTATGAATAACACCTTCCATTAGTTCTCACGTTAACACAGATTCAATGAATCACATCTACATCTCTACCAACACTTTGTGCCTTAACATACCTTTACCAAGGGTGAGAACCACACCTCCCGTGTCCAACTCGACACGTTGACTTGTTGACTGGTACTAAACTAATATGGCGTCTCCCTTACTCTTCACCTCCGCCAGCCTACGTGGCCGGCCAGCCATCGCCGATATAAAATATACAGGAGAACCTCATTTAACCGGCATTCAAAACAACGGCAGCCTCAAAACAACGGCACTAATCGACCCAGGCTTTTTTTTTTTTTTTTTTTCACTGGTAAACTCTGGAACTCTCTTACTGTTTCTATTTTTCCACTTTCCTATGACTTAAATCTTTTCAAAAGAAGAGTAACAAGACACCTCCCGAACTAAATTGGCTCACCCCTCTTTTTTATTTTATTCTCTTACTGTCTTCTTTATAGGGACTGGCAACTAAGCGGGCTTTGTGTTACCCATTTTTGTTGTGCCCTTGGCCAGTTCCCTGTGATGTAAAAAAAAAAAAAAAAAAAAAAAAAAAAAAAAAAAAAAAAAAAAAATAGGGATTTTGGGCGATTCCATAAGAGTAACTCTCAAAACAACGGCAAAATGAGTTATCCGGCATACGCTCCCCCCCGAGGGTGCCGGATAAACGAGGTTTTCCTGTATCACAGTATATTTTCATATAGTGATTCAGAACTGAGGAGTGGAGGAAAATGATTCACTTTGTTACTCTATTTTTATATATTACTTTACCCCCTCCTATTCAACGTAAACTCTTCGCCAGTCATGGGTCAAAAGTATTTAACCCATTTTTCCGCGTTACACAAAGAAGTACAATCAAGTCTGTGTCATCCCCAACAAGTACAGTAGGAACCTTTTGTGATGTAGCAACAGCCGTTTGGACAATCAACAGATCTGCATCGCTTTGTGCATTGTGAACCTCGACTCCATCTGTCTGTAGTTTCTCAGTGAGGAGGTTGATGAATCGCTGCTTGTTTTCCGAATTCGATAAGAACTCGTGCTTCTTTACTTTAAGGACCATCCCCCCAGTGAAAGTCCCCTTTCTTCCAGGTCGGCCATTCCTTCTTGTATGCGTACTATCCTTGATTGATGGAGTGTTGCTGTATCCGTCAAATACAACTATTGCAAATGGGCTATACTTGTCCCTAATGTAGTCAGAGTAGCTCTGTGCAATTGCATTGTATGTCTTGCCAGTGTCCCAGGGTATTCTCTGTAGCAAGGCACCTCCATCTAGAACAAACACACAGTCCTTGGGACCATCCACTGCAGTCGCTACATCCCATATCGGCTTAGCTAACTGTGGCTTGTTTGCAGGTAGAAGCACATTTCTTGTTTCAAACAGTGTGGCTGGATATCCACAAAGTTCATACTCTAGAGCCTCAGGTAGTTGTTCAGCCTGTGTTTCTGCAATCACCAACCTCTGAAAGAGTAACTGAGGGTCTATTTTAACAGTTTCCTCATCGTTTAGCTTGACAGTCGATTGTAGCTGACGTGACTGATGGGGTGATGCAGGCAATTATCCCCATCCCGTGGAAAGTCCCTTTACCATCGATAGGTTATGGTCGACATTGTCAGCCACATATTGTACAAAATGTCCTTCTGTGAGTCCTGGAATGTCGGTCCCTCTTGTTGCAGCAGAGCACTTCTCAAACTTGTGCACCTCTGAGTAAGAAGAGCAGAAGCCATTAGTATGAAGGCTGTCAATGAGAAACCTGGACGCAAAGTGACGGTGCATCTGGACACCAAGTCCAATTTGAACAGGACAAAGCAGTGCTCTTGGTCTCGTCACCTGCATAATAGCTTGTCCTATAGAACCTATCTTTGTTTCCTTTTCTGCACCGACAAATAAAGTGCGTAGGAACAGTTGCAAGGATGCTGGGATAAATGACATGACCTGTTCTAAAGTGGACATCTCTAGGCTTGAGGGCTAAGTCGTTTTGACTGTTCAATGCGCTTAATGTCTGCTTTAATGAGTTCAGCAGCTGCACTGATGACTCTCCCTTTGTCCATCTCATCGGAACGTTCCTGCTGGAAAAAGTCATGGAGAATTTTGTTGGCATTTGCCCTAAACGTCACAACATTCTGTCTTCCACTAACTTCACTAATGAAGATCTCATCACCCAACCGCTGAAGTAGCTGTTCCTTCATGTGACAAAAACTATACGGTTCCTCCTCATCTAGGCAGGACGGTAAAGACCGCCCACTCGATCCCCCAGCCATTAGGAACCACGAATGGGACAGGGCCAGTCTGGACCTGTTTTTGCGAGCATTAGTGCAGCCTAGACCGGTCTAGACCGGCCTGGCAAATGTCGCAAAACCACGCTTATAGACATAGGCCTATTAGTGTGACAACGTCCATCACAGAAATAGAAAATAGTATGCAAATTCATCTGTATTTCATGTTATATGCATTTTTTATTCACTTATTCTATTTTTTTATCTATAAATATGGTAAATAATATCCTGTAGTAATTAGATTTCATGTAGAACATCATATTAATAAAAAAAAAATGATTTAAATCAAATATATCAGATTTGTTTATTTTTTTATTAAATAAAAAAATCAACACCCCTGCCCAACACCAAGAGGAACTCCCCCAAGGGGATGGTCGCAACACAAATCTCCATCCCCTCCCTGCTCTAACCCTCTCAGTCTTCTCCTGCCCCTTTCTCTCACATACTCTAGCTAGCATGCTTACTTCTGATCTTCCTCTATTTTCAGAATGGGGGAACAGCAAACATTGTTGCACAATGCCTCAAAAACTTTATTTCCTCTCCTTTCCATCCAGACAGCTATCCTCTCTTCTTCAATGACACGCATCTGTCTCCCTCCTCCACACTGAACAGTCCTTGGCCGTACTTTACGAAAATTCTCAAATGGAAATTTCAGATTAATTTCTTGCTCAGCCAGTTATCTTCACCATTATTTTCTTGGTTACTACTCTTCCAAATTTGCTCACTGCATGCCTCCCTGTCTTCCATGACCTCACTAAACAAGATGTTTTTTCCTCACACATCTTTGTTCTGTTAATCCTGCTAATGCAAGATCTTTTCGATCTTTACCGTCCTGCAAGCTTTACTCCCCCCCCCCCCCCCAAGACACACCAAATGATTATTAATTTGACCTCCGGTAATAACATCCTAGCTGGCATATGAAAGGTTATCATTCTGTCTGTGATGAGAGTCACCTACACAAAATATTGCCTGATTTTGCTATATCGTACTGTTCGGCCTAATTTTTCATAGTCATCCTTGCTACTTGACTTCCCAATCAGATTCAAAGGGATTTTTGTTGTAGTAGTAATTACTTCGGGCATAGAGGCCCACACGTGGTAGTTCCTGCAATACACATAGGCATCGCCTACATCCACCTTTCATCATTATCCATAAATTTGTCTACGTAGTCTTTTTTCAAACTCCCTATTGACTCTGCACTAACTACCTGATTACTGCATGGGCCTCGTTTAGGTGGAGGACAGGGAGACATGTCCCCCAAATTTTGGAGTGGGGGGGACAGGGTATCATTTGTCCCTCCCCCCTTTTAACATTTAAAGTAAACGTTAACGTTATAAATGTTCCATGGAATGGTTTTCAGCTAAACTTTTAATAAGAAAGGATTGAAAAATAGTCTTATCTCTAGAGCCTTTTACAATAAAATGTTGTGCTTGCATTGTACATACACTTATCCTGGTGTAGCGCCCCCCTTATAGCTTGATGGTAACTCAAAGGGCTCCACAAACCTGGCGATTACGCTGCCACCACCACAATAAGTGGGAAAAAAAAATAAAGATTTAGAGAATATGTGATATTACTGGGACTTAATAAAAGACTCGTTAACAGGGTTTCTGTATATTATCACATACTGATGGGCCAGTATTCACATCCCCACTTAACCTAAGGTTTCACAAAAATAAATCACTGCACAATATAATCCCCGACATGACGCGACTCTCACTCGTGTTTAACAAAAACCCAAGAATTCCTTCACCCCACTGTCACTGTGTAAAGTACCTATACACACACACACTTGCTATGAATCATGGCCTTAGCTGTATACACTGGTGTGTCCACGGTCATCCACTCAGCTCAGCTCAGCTCAGCTCACACACACCATCGGCTCACACGTGGGTCCCCTCATGGACTAAACCACCCCCTCATGGTCACTCAGCTCACTCCGCTCCAAAACCCTTGGAAACACGTAAATCAATGAATATTTAAGTTCCAACACATAAATAATCAATCCCCTATACATCCTTATAAATACACCGCCCCACACATACCTTTGAAAAGGGTTGTAAGACACAACTCCCTACACGTGTTGTCGAGGCAAGGCTTGGCGAGAGAGAGAGAAGTATGGCTACCTTCTCCCTTCCTTGCCTTCTTGCCGCGACGTCACTAGCGACCGCAGGCACAAAATATTGTCGGCACCTATATCTATTGATTAAGAACTGAGGAGTGAAGGAAAATTGCGAGCATTTAATTACTAGACATTTATATATTACTTTACTCTCACCACTCAACGTAAACTCTTCGTCAATCATGAGTCACAGGATTAACCCTTTTTCTCGCATTACACTCGCATTACAAAAATGTTCCACCGGTGGCAGGGGGGCTTCGCCACCCGGCCCTCCCATACAGTCAGTGGCGTACCCAGAAAATTGAAAAGGGGGGGGGGCCAAAAAAAAAAAAAAAAAAAAAAAAAATATATATATATATATATATATATATATATATATATATATATATATATATATATATATATATATATATATATATATATATATATATATTATATTATATATATATATATATATACATAATATATATATATACAGTCAAACCTCGATATAACGGACCTCGCTGTAACGGACTTCGGATGTAACGGACTCCATTTGCGTGACTTTTTTTTTTTTTTTTTTTTGCATATCGGACCGCTTATCGCCGCTCGAATTGTCAACTCAACATAATTGTATTATTTTCTCATTTTACTTTGGAATGCTTGGGTTTTAAGGAGTTTTGATGTATCACATATTAAGACATAAGGAAGGAGCCTGTGTTGCTAGTGATTTAGTGGTAGAAGGTGTGAATTGTTTAAAATAGTGACTATTAGTGTTATGGCGTGGCCGCTGCTACGTCTCCCTGTCACCTCAACACCCTAAATCACCCTTATCTAAGGTGACACGCAGTGCTACACTGACCTAAATAGTGACACATATAGAACTGCACTTCACAACCATATAATATATATAATAATGAGCATTAGTCATGATAATAAGCAATACCTTTGGAAGCCACGGCTGAATCTGGCTCGTGGTTTGTTTACCTTTCCCTAGAGCTTGAGCTTGACTAGCCAGACAGTGAGAGAAAGCATCAACATTTTAGGGATAATCCATCACTACGGGAGACTTTTCCTTCCTTTTTATCTATTTTGGGGTGATTATAATGCCTCATGATGCTGCTGCTGCTGCCGCGCTGCCAGACGTGGATGAGCGCCTTGAAAGTATTTCCATATCTTTACTCATATGTATGAATAATAGCAATTCAAATGTGATTATACAGGTTGAAGTTTCCAAACTCGGCATCTCAAGACTCGGCAACACCCAAAACTCGGCTATAGTTCCGGATTTTCCAAAACACGGCAGAACACCCAAAACCCGGCGCGTAGTTGCCGGGTCGGCCGCTAGGTGCCACCACACTAGGCCGCTTGGTTTCTCCCGCCGATTTGTTTGTTGTTATTGTTCAGTGGTGTTGTGACTGTAGAGTTGTGTACACTGTTATTTTGTGTACTTCTACAAGTCTGTTATTGGTATTATGGCTCCCAAACGTCCAGGAACACCTACTGGTGCAAGTGAAAAGAAAAGGAAGAACAATGTGTTAACTATTTCTGAGAAAATTGACCTTTTGAAGAAGTTTGATTTTTTTCATGGGATTTTCATGCTTTTTTTCCCCTTAATATATCCACTTTCTAAAAGTCGGAAAATTCCATTACTCGGCTCGGCGCTGGTCCCGAGGTTGCCGAGTTTGGGAACTTCAACCTGTATGTCTACATTCAACTAGAATAATGAAATTTCATAGCATACCAAGCAGTAATGAGCGAGCCTGGATACCTACTACCTCTCCTAATACCAGTCCCGAACAGTCGTGGGCAAGTGTGCCAAATCCCTGATGCAGCGCTAGTCACTGTTTACCTCCCAACATAGCTACATGGTCTGGTTGTGTATCAGATTATTTCTCATTTATTTCTTGGTAGGAGCGGACCAAATTCAGCATGTAGTGCCAGTCACTGTTTACCTCTCAACATAGCTACACAGTCTGGTTGTGTGTGATTATTTATCATTTGTTTCACATTTTTTTTTTCATATATTTTTCCACCCTTGGGAAAATACACTCGCTATAACGGACAATCGGCTTTAACGGACCACTCCTCCCCCCTTTAGTCCGTTATATCGAGGTTTGACTATATATATATATATATATATATATATATATATATATATATGGTACAGACCACTGTAGATATAGTGGTCTGTGATATATATATATTTATTTATTCATAATAAATATATTTTATTCATTTATTTTTTGCAAAGGGGGGGGGGGCATGGCCGCAAGGCCCCCCTCCTCGGCACGCCACTGCATACAGTGCTCACAAGATAGTATGTTGCTGATTGTCCCCCCCAACGTTTGAAGACAAAATGAGGCCCTTGGATTACTGAGTATTCCAATCATCACTTCTTGTCCTATCCTGATAACTAACCCTAAGAATCTTGCCTACATCTACTTGTTATATCCCTTCACCCACTTAAAAACTTCAATAAGAGTGCCTCTTACTCAACGCCTCTCCAGTGAGTGAAATTTCTTAAAGCATCAGTCTCTTCTAACAAGTAAAGTTGTGCATACCACTTTTGTAATCTTTCTCTGCACTGACACTAGCAATCCTATATCCATTCTATATTTTTTATTTTTACATTTGTGCCTATAGCGCCTGTAGGCGCTATAGGCACAAATGACAACCCCATCACACCCAGGGGTGTGATAATAGGCTCTGGAGGTACACTTGAGGGCTGTGATGGTTGGCCCTCGCCCGTCCGTGGTGGCGCAGGCAGGATTCTATAGTGACGTCTGTGATTAGAGGCTTATGCCGCCCCCCTGTGTCCTACGATGCAGTCGCAATCGAAGGTAGATTTAATGGGCAGGGCATGTGGGTATTCTTAGGCCACTCAATGGAGCAGAAAGATTTTGGCTTTCGTCGGGGATCGAACTCGGGTCACCGAGGACGCCACTCGGAGACGCTAACCACTCTGCTACCGCCTCCCCAAATATGGTGCCCATAACTGCACTGCTGAGTCAAGATTTGGTCTGGCTAAAGCCAAATACAGCTTTAGAATAACTTCAGCACTTTTACTTTTAACTCCTGGCAATCCATCCTATTACTCCATTACTAGCCTCAATACATTGTTTTCTAGGATGGAGATGTGATTTTAGCCCCAACCCCAAATCCCACTCACATTTTGATCTTTTCAATAATACATTGTATAGGCCCGGGTGTAGCTACCTGTTATGATGATTTTCTCAACCAACATGCATTACACAGCACTTGACAATATCAAATTCCATCAGCCACCCAACAACCCACTCGTTTATTTTCATCTAGGTCTCCTTGCAAGGCTGTTATGTCAGAATGTGAGCTACTAATGCTACCTACCTTATTATCATCAGCAAACTTACAAATACCACTGCTAATCCCAGGCTAAATCATTGGTGTTAATAGAAAAATAGTAATACAGTAAAAGCCTTATAACTCGGCACTGTATAACTCGGAATTTGATATAACTCGGCATGGCAAAGACAAGGTGTGTTTTTTTTATTTTTTTTTTATTTTTTTTTTTTTTTTTTATATATACCACTTATGCCTATAGCGCGTGTAGGCAGTGAGCTCCAGGGGTGGGATGGTAGGCCCTGGTGGCTCACTTGAGGGCTGTGATGGTTGGTCCTCGCCCGTGGTGGTGCAGGCAGGATTCTTATAGTGACGCCTGTGATTAGAGGCTCATGCCGCCCCCTATGTCCTCCCATGCACTCGCAGTCGAAGGTAGAGTTAATGGACAGGGCATAGTGTTGCAGTAATTAAGTGCTCAAGTGATGTAAAATTAAGTTGTACAGGTACAGTACTGTATACAATACAGTACAGAGTTGTGATTATAAAATGATTAAAGTGATACCAGTGCTAAAATGCGACACCCCCTAACATCTTCTACATGTTACAACAAGGCTCCCCTCTCCTTGAATTACATGCCTGCTGCTACCCGTTCACTGGTAAGTGTAGTTTTTATGTTTTTACAGTAATGTATTTTTTTTTCTTTTTTTTTTCTTTCTTCCATATCAGAGGAGGACATTGCATAACTCGGCACATTGAATAACTCGGCAAGGGTCAGAGCCCCTATCGTGCCGAGTTATAAGACTTTTACTGTAGTCCCAAAATCCGTCCTAGGAAACAATGTATTGAGGCTAGAAATCGAGCAAATAGGGTGTTAGGATTCATTGCCAGGAGTATTAAAAGTAGAAGTGCTGAGGTTATTTTAAAGCTTTATTTGGCTCTAGTCAGACCTCACCTAGACTATGCGGTACAGTTTTGGTCCCCGTATTACAGGATGGATATAGCCTCATTAGAATCAATGCACAGAAGGATGACCAAAATGATACAGGGATGTGTAACTTTAGTTATGAGAGGAGATTGAAGCTATTAAATTTACACTCACTCGAGAGGCGTAGAGTAAGGGACGATCTGATAGAAGTTTTTAAGTGGTTTAAGGACGTCACTCCGCTTATGATACAACTTTTTTCCCTAATTGAGCTAGTATGCTAATTTATTTTACTGATATGTAGTTGTGCACATGATAGTAATTATACAGATAAAGCTTCATTAAATTATATCAATAAAAACAAAAATTAAAAATAATCATGTTGATTTTGTGTGTGATTTGAGTCAATTATTCAGTACCAGTCACTAGCTATTAGGAGTTCTGCCTTGGTTATTTTTTTATGTAAAATATTGGGCATAGTGCCAAACTTGGACTGTTTTTTTCTGGTGTAGGTTCATTGGTTATGCTTTGCTCGATTTTTTTTTTAAATGTTTTTTTTCACGTACGTACATAATAACATAAACATCATTATAAAATCAGATATTCAACTTACCAGACTTTGACCAGTCCAGAACTTAGAACAAAGTGTCAGCTTTCAAATACAAAAAATGATGCAAATCGGAAAAGAATTGACAGAGAAGTAAGAGTTTGAATGACATTATCTTAGGCAAAAATGAAACTCCAGAAACAGCCGTCAAAGTTTTATCATATATATAGTATATTTTTTTTTTATTATGTTTTCAATGTGTTTTTTTTTCTTCGGAGACAAAAAAAATATAGTAAAACCAAGAAATAAAAGGGAAAAATTAGTATAAATGAGCTGCCCACGTGACGTCATTTGTAAACAAATCATTGCCAGCCTACCTATAGTACTTAAAATATTTATTAATAATAGAAAAAAATGTCATATGACAACAATCTTTTGGGACGGTAATGCCAACACACAAGGCTAATTTTTCACAAGTTTTCGCAAATTTTCGCTTTTTTTTCCCCCGCCTCTAAAGCAGAGTGACGTCCTTAAAGTAATCGTCCAGACCATTTCATCATTCCTGATTTTATGTAGTTAGAGTATAGCCATTATCGAGTGTATCAACAATATGTTGTCACTTTTTGCATCCAGTCAGCCGTTTTTTAATAATCCGCAATCAAAATCTGTAAATTCCCCGAGCTTCGAAAACGCTGCTGGCAACTGGCAGACGATGCGCCACGGCTCGGTGATGTCACGGAAGGAAGGCTCCTCTTCCCGCGCTGCTGTGTGTGTGTGTAGTAGTGTTTGTGTGTATGTGTGTGTGTGTAGTAGTGTTTGTGTGTGTGTGTAGTAGTGTTTGTGTGTGTGTGTGTAGTAGTGTTTGTGTGTGTGTAGTAGTGTTTGTGTGTGTATAGTAGTGTGTGTGTGTGTAGTAGTGTGTGTGTGTGTGTGTGTGTAGTAGTGTTTGTGTGTGTGGTGTAGTAGTGTTGTGTGTTGTGTGCAGTAGTGTTTGTGGTGTGTGTGTGTGTGTAGCAGTGTTTGTGTGTGTGTGTGTAGTGTTTGGGGTGTGTGTGTGTGTAGTAGTGTTTGTGTGTGTGTAGTAGTGTGTGTGTGTGTGTATTAGTTGTGTTTGTGTGTGTGTGTAGTAGTCTTTGTGTATGTGTGTGTGTGTAGTAGTGTTTGTGTGTGTAGTACGTAGTTTTTTGTGTGTGTGTGTAGTACGCAGTGTTTGTGTGTGTGTATAGTAGTAGTGTTTGTGTGTGTGTAGTAGTGTTTGTTTGTGTAGCAGTGTGTGTGTGTGTGTAGCAGTGGTGGGCAGCGATAAATTTTGCGATAAAGCGATAACGATAAAGCGATAAATTTTTCCGCTAAGTCCTTATAACGATAAAGCGATAAATTTCCAAAATACCTTAAAGCGATAAGCGAAAAATCCTGCGATAAACCAAAAATACTCTATTTTTGCTACTTATGCATTTAAAAACCTCTTTTTTACACTTAAAACCCCAAATATATTTCTTAATAAAAGACTAAAGGACCCAAATTAACATTTTATTACTTATAACAACATTTAATGAAGAAAAATTTAAAACAAAAACTATCACGGCACAACATCACAAACCAAATACAACAATTTAAAACATCTCCTCATCCCCCTCATCCCCCCCCCTTGGCACCTTGAACTTCTGCTTGAGGAGGTGGAGGTTTCCCTTCAGAAACACCAGGTACTCAAAGTTGTCCTCACTGAGGCACGCCCTCTTTGGCCTCAGGACGTCCCCAGCTGTGCTGAATAATCGCTCCACTGCTGCTGGGGCTTGGGATCCCAGTGTTGTACTTGATGAAGAGGACACCCACTGGTCCCTATACTTTGCTGGGAAGTGCGACTTCTTCAGTGTTGCCTGCAACAATTACAAATATTTAATTTATATTATCGCAAATTACATTTGTTAGCGCAATTATCGCAACATTTTATCGCAACATTACATTTGCTAGTAGTAAGAACAAAGCAATAAGTTTTAAGCACAATAGTCTTATTCCCTCCTTGCTCCTCTTCCAAGCCAGCAGCTCCTTCTTGATGTCCTCTTCCAGGTCGTCCCCTGGTCAGCCTGGGTTGTGTCACACAGCTCTGCAAAGGGGTCGGCGCTGACCTCCTCATGCTCCTCCATTGCCTCCATGTCCTGGCTGTTGTTTTTCTCTCTTTCTGTCTTTTGCCTGATGAGCGCCTTCATCTCCTTCACAATCCTCTGGAAGATTTCTTTTTCATGTTGGGGGCCACAGAGTTGAATGTGGTCATGCCATAGTTGGGGTGCAGGGCAGATCCCCATCAGCAGGTCCAGGTCTTTGAACATGGCGCTGAACCTGTAAAGCAAAGTAATAGTTATAGTTTGGTTTTAAAAGGTTTAAACTTTTAGCGCCGCAAAAATTAAACAAAGAATTTTTTTTTTTTTTTTAATGTCATAGGTTAGGTTGTTTGTCCCTGTTGTTAAATCCTCCTTGTTGCCCTCCTGTCGCAGGAGGGCGCGCACCAAGGGCTTGGCGTAGGTGAGGGCCTGGCCCCCTCGAGCTTCCTCCATGCGCTCCAGCGCCACTCTCATGAGGGTGAGGGTGGGCAGCAATACTCCCAGGTATGCGTTCTCCTCAGTCTGTAGCGGTCCAGGCAGTTGGCGAGTGGCTTCATGACCTTGCAGTACTCCTGCAGTACCTGATGGCAAAACAAAGTGTCAAAAAAGGCAAAAATGGTAATGCTAAAGCTTAAAAGCAACAACAGAACTGTATCTAAAA
This sequence comes from Chionoecetes opilio, assembly GCA_016584305.1. NCBI lineage: Eukaryota > Metazoa > Arthropoda > Malacostraca > Decapoda > Majidae > Chionoecetes > Chionoecetes opilio. The sequence continues at coordinate 40,842 of JACEEZ010007185.1, forward strand.
AAAAGATAAAAAGTTCGCATCTAACTGCTTTGCGACTTTACCTGCTTGTCCTGGTCATCGAAGCCATAGTAGGAGGTCCTGTTCCTGTTGGTGCCACCCTCATTCCTCAAAACCTCGTTCACTGCTTCCAGGTGGGCGTCGTCGTCCATGACGCGCTGCAGCAGCACACTGCAGGCGTCATACAGTGAGTTCCACCTGTTGGGAAAAAGTGAGCAACATGAAGGACAAGGACAAAAAGAAACAAACAAAACCAAGAAATAGTTTTTGTCTTTTTACTTGTAAAAAATATTTAAATAAAAGTATAAAATATTTAAAATTAATTTATCAAAAATTTAAAATTATTTTAACAAAAATTTTCTTTTGGCTCACCTTGTGACCACAGGTGTTGGAAGCTTTCTCCCTACCACTTGCTTGATGGTGTTGGCTGATGTGGAGGACCTGTTCTGTAGGTTCCACAGGCCCTGGGCCCTGGCTAGGGTCTTCTTAAAGGGGGGCGGCGGCCCTCCCATATTTCCAGTGGTGAACTTGGGAGACATCTATGGCGCCAGCAAGTTGACAGTGTGCGCGCTGAAATAAAAAAAAAGGGTTTTAGAAATTTTTAAAAAACCCAAAAATACATTTCAACTGTTTGTTAGTTAGCATGACAATCTTAAATCTTTAAATAAACTTTGCTTTTACTTGCCTGCATCTTTGATGCTTGGGCAGCCTGGGTGAGTCCTTGCACTGCAGCTGCTGCAGCAAGGGCCATGGTGACGCTGATGATGTCAAGGCCCTCCCTCTCCTGCTCCTCCTGGTCCTCTGGGCTGTTGATCACCTCCTCGACGTCAGGGTTTGTGGCGTCCTCCTCTGCCTCGCCAACCCCTGGGGCCATAGTCGCTGAGGCCGCGACGTAGTTCGCCCCGTTGTCCGTGGTGGTGAGGACAACCTTCCGGAGATGTTGAAGGCGCGGTTGACCTGGTCCAGCTTGGTGGCCATGATGCCCTTGGTCTGGCAAACCTGATAGATTATAAGACAACTTTAAAAACCCATATAGTACCATAACTTCAAGTTTATTATTAAATTATTTATTAATTAAATAAATTTTAAAGTGGGAGATGCTTCATATAAAAATATAAATTAATATTTATTATATTTAGTTTTTCTATTTTAATGTGTTTAATAATATAATAAAGTATATTTTATTAAAATTAGTTCTGATGCAAGTCTCAACTTTTATGTTCTAAATTTGACTCACTTGTTTCTCCTTGATCGCCAGGGTGGCCATCTTCTGGACAGGTCAGTGGGGTCGATCCAGTGGACTGTCGACCCAATGAAGGACCTGCATATATGTTTGTATGTATGAAAATGTATGTCTTTTAATCAGATTACATAGACATACAACAATTATTAACATTAATTCCTACATTTTAAGAATTTTTAAAATGCTTTACCTTTTTGTGTGCCGTCCAGCTGTCCGCTGTTGTCGCAACATGCGCAGGTCCTTGAGAATGCTCTTTATCTCCTCTCTTGCCTCCTCCCCCATGGCCCTTGATGTCGCGAGTCAGGGTGCGGCGGCTGGGCACCCTGAACTCAGGCTGGAAGACTTGGAACATCTCCCTGGTGGCTGGGTGGTCTGTGATGCTGAGGGGATGAGGCACCTCGCGAACCACTTGGTCATTGCCTCCTTACCCTTATCCTGCAAACCACAAAGGAAAAAATTAAAAGTTCCATGTCTATAACATTTTGTAACAAGTGTAGCAATTAACAGAATTTTAAGTAAAATGTTCAACTTATCAAATAAAATTATAAATTTTAATAATGCGATAAATTATAAAATTTAGCGCATTATTATTATAGCTTTGGCAAAAAATTTATCGCAGACTTTTTTTTTATAAAAAATCTTTACCTGTGTAAATCTTGTTGCCTGGCCAAAAAATTCCTTTAAGGAGAGGGTGGTGGCGCTGCGGCTGGTCATCTCCACTTGGGTGCTTGAGGCCGTGCCTGCTGGTCCTGCTGATGGCTGCCCCTTTAGCTCAGACAAGTCATGAGTGTGCTGAAAAAAATAAGAGTGCTTTAATTTACATGAAACTAATAGCTTGGCTATGAGCTCATTTTGTTATCTAGCCATTTGAAAACTGAATAGTTTTTAAAAAGTACCTTGGTCTTGTAGTGCGAGACCCGGTTGCCAGTGGGTTGTTCCAGAAAGACACCCCGCGAAGCACTTTTGGCACTTGGCCTTAAAGTTGTAGACCTTGATTGTCTTTCCCAGGACCTTGGAAGAAGTGTCTGGTGCGTTCTTAGACTTGATCACTGGGGGCAACTTGTAATAGTTTGTCAGAGCGGCCATCTTGTCTTTGATGGTCTGCAGCTCCTGGCTCGAAATACTGCAGCCACCCGCAATCACAACGTCTACCTGGTCACTGGCCTGGGTGCCAGGGCGGCTGTCCTCTGGCTCACTGCCCAGGGACATGAGGGAGCTCGAGCGGGAGATGGTGGGAATGTCCACAGATCCCGAACTCCCGGGAAAAGTTCCGCTCCCTTTCCTGAGTCACATCACTGCTGCTGGCCTCCACCGGAAAAAGTCCTCCACTGTCCTCTTGCCTGACATCTTGACAATCACTAATCACTAAATTCACTATTCTCGAACAATGAAGCGCGCCCGCCGCGACACTAATTAATAAGCAATATAAAACGCAAAAAACCCTAAACGATTTCTGAAAAGGAAAAGTTAAAACACAAAATCAGCGACGTTCGTACGAACGGGAGGCAACGCCGAGGCGCACCTCAAAACGCAAAAAATATATAAAACTAATATATATTAATTAGATATTTAGTTAAGATAGCAATATACAATAAGAATTAAGTATATATAAGTTATAACACACAAAGAAGCTTTGGATCGCTGGTAGCACAATGAAACACAGAGCTGAGATCAGATGCGTTTCCCGTTTGGGGGGCTATTCAAAAAACTGACAACAGAAGCGCGGGCCGCCAGGCGCCTGGCCGCATCTGTTTGCCGCGTAACAATGAGCCTGTAACCTCCCGCCGTAACGGTTTTTCGTCTTCTACTTTATCGCTGGATTTATCGCGGGAAATTTGAAAGCGATAAATATAAGCGATAAGTTTTTCCGGTCTTGCGATAAACGATAAGCGGTAAATTTTCGGTTAAAGCGATATTATCGCATTATCGCTTTACTTATCGCAACGCCCACGACTGGTGTGTAGTAGTGTTTGTGTGTGTGTGTGTAGTAGTGTTTGTGTGTGTGTGTAGTAGTGTTTGTGTGTGTATTTACCTAGTTGTAACATACAGGAAAAGAGCAATGCTCGTACTGTCCCGTCTCCAAATCTACTATTATCCAGCTTGCCTTTGAAGTCCTGAATACTTCTTGCATTAATCACTTTTTCATCAAGGTTGTTCCAGGCTTCTATGCTTCTATATGGGAAGCTGTAATTTTTATATCTTTTCTTGAAAGTTGTCCTTTTCAATTCTTCTCATGACCTCTTGTACTTCTATCGTCCCACACAAACAGATCTTCTCTGTCAATTTTTTTTTCCCGACCCATTGATGCTCTATACCCTGCCCATAAAAATCTCCCCTTTCTCTTCTTTTCTCAAGAGTTGGGAGTTTTAGTCTTGAAAGTTTTTTAATCATATGGTAAATCTCTCAGGCTGGAGCCATTTTTGTGGCTGCTCTTTGTATTCTCTCAATCTTCCTTATATCCTTCTTTTTATGTGGTGACCAAATCACTGGCCGCATATTCCAACCTTGGTCCAAAACAAAGAGTTATCAATTTCTTGATCATCTCTTCATCCAGATATTTGAATGCCATTCTTATATTCCTCAGCAACTGATATGTATCTCCTGTGATTTGTTTATATGCTTCTCTGGTGACAAAATTGGGCCTTAATCCATACTCCAGATCTTTTTCGACCCTTTTTTTTGATTATCCATTCGTTTCCCATCGAATACTTTCCTCTCTGTCCCCTTTTTGCTACTGCCCATTTCTATCACTTTACACTTTTTGGCATTAAACTCCATTTCCAAAAGTTGACTCCATCTGAAAATCTTATTTTAGATCCTTTTGTAAATCCTCACAGTCCCCCTTACTTTCTATTTTCTTAGTAATTTAGCATCATCAGCGAATAAACTCATATAACTGTTTACTTTCCCTTTTGTCATATCATTTACATAGACCAAGAACATCCCTGGGGCCAATACTGATCCTTTAGGAACTCCACCCTTTTCACACTGCACCATTCTGACTTTTTATCTTTTATTACTGTTTTTCATCTCTCTGTTGCTCAAAAAGTCTTCCATCCACTTCAGCAAACCACCCTTCAATCCTCCTACATGTTCTAGCTTCCAGAGCAGTCTCTTATGAGGTACCTTGTCAAATGCCTTCTTTAGGTCCAAGTAATGCAATCGACCCACCCCTCTCTTTCCTGTGTCACATCGATCACTCGAGTAAAAGCTTAATAAATTTGTTGTACATGACATTCCTCCTCTAAATCCAAACTGGCCCCTGCAAGGTGTTTGTCTTCCAAATATTTCAACCATCTGTCCTTCACAATTTTTTCCCCACATTTTTGCCACTACACTTGTTAATGATAAATGGCCTGTAATTTAGTGGGTTTTTCTTTGTCACCTCCTTTGTGAATTTGGGACAATATTTGCTCTTTTCCAATCAAGCGGGACTCTGCTTTTCCTTGAGTGAACTCTCAATTTCACTATGTAACTTTCCTGCTAGTTTGGGTTTCTGCCCTCTTTTCATTATCCAGTTCGACACTCCATCTGGACCCGGGGCTTTTCTCACATCTTGACTTTCCATAGCCTTTTTACTTTTATTACGTCTACTTTTTTGTCTTCCATTATATTTTCTTTTGCTATTATATTTTTCGTTTTAAATTCACTTTCTCTTGTAAATACAGTCTGTAAGCACTTATTCATCACCTCGGCCTGTTGTAATGCATCTTCATACACTATGCCTTCTACCTTCAGCTTATCTATTCCTTCCTTGTTTTTCATTTTTCCTAAAATATCTAGAAAAAGTTTCGGTCATTCTTACATTTTTCTATTATATTCCTCTCATAGTTACTTTCTTCTTCTCTTCGGATTCTTACATATTCATTAGTGTGTGTGTGTAGTAGTGTCTGTGTGTGTGTGTAGTAGTGTTTGTGTGTGTGTAGTAGTGTTTGTGTGTGTTTGTAGTAGTGTTTGTGTGTAGAAGTGTTTGTGTGTGTGTGTAGTAGTGTTTGTGTGTGTGTAGTAGTGTTTGTGTGTGTGTGTGTAGTAGTGTTTGTGTGTGTGTAGTAGTGTTTGTGTGTGTTTAGTAGTGTTTGTGTGTGTGTGTAGAAGTGTTTGTCTGTGTAGTAGTGTTGAACCTCAGCAGGCTCCGCTAACACCTGTTCAGTGTTCATCCACCTCGTACTCTGGCTCAAACATTATATAGGGTTGGGCTCCCATCACCATCTGAGGTTCATTTTCCTCATATACGCGAGCAGCGTCATTTAGTTTGGTCTCAGATTGAGCATCGTACTCTAGATCTATCACAGCGACAGATTCACTGTCTGACACCGAAGTACAATCGCTCATCATAACATTTACCGACAGGTCTCACAGAGGCAGACGAGTGTTGTTTACATTGGAGCGTCCCTTTTGTGACGTCATCAATAACATGCGTAGCCCTGTTGGAGGGAAGAAACAAATTTTGCACGCTTTTTACAAAAAATCGTGTTTTTACAGAAATAAGGCCTTTGGGAAAACAATTATTTTTGGTGGATTAGGTGTTTTGAATGTACATTAACATAATTAGGCAAAAAAAAAAAATTGGGGGCTGGACGATTACTTTAAGGGATATAATAAAGGCGATGTAGGAAAAGTTCTTATGGCTAGTAAACCTGGTAGAACAAGAAGCAATGGATTCAAACTGAAAAAATGTAGATTTAAAAAAGAAATAGGGAAAAAGTAGTTCACAAATAGGGTGGTAAATGATTGGAATGGACTCAGTAGTCAGGTGGTCAGTGCGGAGTCATTAGGGAGCTTTAAAAAGGGGGGCTAGAAGATTTTCATGGATGGGGATGAAAGGTGGATGTAGATAGTGTTAAGTAACAGGAACTATCTCGTGTAAGTCTCACGGCCTCTGGTAGCTTCCTTATTTTCTTATGTTCCTAAAATAGACCCCTACGGAACCTCACCTGTTACCCGCCCTCACTCCGATTTCAAGCCATTAATCGTAACTCTTTGTTGTCTATTGCTCAGCCAAGACCTAATCCAACGATGAACCTTCCCATCAATTCCATGAGCTCTAACCTTGTTAAGAAATCTTCGATGCAAACCTTGTCAAATGCTTTACTAAACTCCAGGTATATATGATGGCATAATTATCATCATATCTGCTACTTCATAAACTATAATACAGTCGACCCTCGATTTAACGGACTAAAAGGGGGGGAGAAGTGGTCCTTTAAAGCCGATTGTCCCTTACTGTGAGGGTATTTCCCAAAAGTGTGAAAATATAGGAAACACAGGAAAAATAGTGAAAAAATAAAAAATAATCACAAACACAACCAGACCGTGTAGCTATGTTTGGGGGGTAAACAGTTTACTGGCGCTACATGCTGAATTTGACATGCTCTGCACGCTGTGAAATAAATGAGAAAATAATCTTAAACACCAAACCATAAACGTGTAGCTATGTTGGGAGGTAAACAGTGTCTGGCGCTACATGGTGGATTTAGCACGCTCGCCCACGACTGCTCCGGGGCTGGGATTAGAAAGGTTTGTAAGTCTCCAGGCTCACTCATTACTGCTTGGTATGCTATGAAATATCATCATTCTAGGTGAATGTAGACATATAATCGCATTTCAATGCTATTATTCATATAGTATATAAGTAATGATGAAAGTACGAGTACAAGCAAAGCGCTCATCCACGCCTGGCAGCGCGGCCGTGGCAGCAGCAGTGTTGTGGTTAGACATGTAAGACACCTGTAGGGCTACACTCTGAGGAACTTTCATGTGTTGTCAAAAATGTATTACTCCTTTCCTATCCTTACTTGCATCAACATTGAATGTCACAGCATATTCTCTGAGTTTGTCCTTAGACTAGTGAATATCACTCAGTTTGTTTCTTTAATACTCGATCACCATACTCGTCACACACCCGGGCGACAGAAACATGATTCCACCTTCTTAATACGTTCTAATTTCTCTGCAATACTTAGATTCACACGCTTCCTTTTACTGCTTTCCTTCTCTTTTGATGCCATAATAACTTCACTGCACTGAACAAGTCTAAATAAGCATAAAAAAACACCGAAAAACAGGCGAACACAGCTTAAACTGAGCTTGTAAACATGATGCGCTCTGACTGTCATAAACATGTACTATGCGCTCCGACTGGCGGACACTTAAAGGCGCCGTCACACTAGCACTTTTTCCATCGATGTCAGAGAACAAGTCTGACGAGTTCCGACGAGCCAACCATGAACGCATCCATACACGTTTTTAGCTAGTTATGCTGGTCTATGATTGACAATATACATAAGTAAGTGTATAGCAGCGATAGCCTGCCTGGGTGTCGGAGCCATGTTTATTTACCATCGAAGAAAACAGTGCTGGCGAACAGCTGTTTGTGAGTGACGGTTTGCAGTCTCCCGGGGTGGATAAGATAAGATTTTCATCCTATCTAGACACTTTGCAAGTACCAACTACAAGGTTATTGACTATACAAAGCGCTGCCACGTCAGCACGAACTAGGCGGACTCGAACCGCTGACCGAATGCACAGGGACGCTGCACATTGCGAACTCACGTCTCTACCAACCATGCCACCCTGACGGGCTCCCGGGGTGGAAGCTTCGGCTGACACTAGAGGAGAGGAGAGGAGAGGACCTACAAAGCGAAACTTAGGAGAAAGAGGCCACAAGAAGAAGTCAATAAATTGTAATACAATAAACCCCTCATGCTCGCGGGGGTTAGGGAACAGAGACAACCGCGAGTATCGTAAATCCGCGAGCATGACATTAGTCATTCATTTACCCCATAGTTAATTTTTTTTTTTTAAATTTTTTTTTTTTTTTATATATACATCACAAGGAACTGGCCAAGAGCACAACAAAAATGAGTAACACAAAGCCCGCTCAGTTGCCAGTCCCTATAAAGAAGACAGTAAGAGAATAAAATAAAAACAGGGGTGAGCCAATTTAGTTCGGGAGGTGTCTTGTTACTCTTCTTTTGAAAAGATTTAAGTCATAGGAAAGTGGAAAAATAGAAACAGGAAGAGAGTTCCAGAGTTTACCAGTGAAAGGGATGAAAGAGTAAAGATACTGATTAACTCTTGCATTAGGAAGATGGACAGAATAGGGATGAGAATGAGTAGAAAGTCTTGTGCAGCCAGGCCGCGGGAGGGGGGGAGACATGCAGTTCGCAAGTTCAGAAGAGCAGTGAGCATGAAAATAACGGTAGAAGAGAGCAAGAGAAGCAACATTGCGGCGGTGATTTAAAGATTGAAGACAGTCAGTCAGAGGAGAGGAGTTGATGAGACGAAAAGCTTTTGACTCAACTCTGTTTAGGAGAGCTGTATGAGTGGATCCTCCCCAAACATGTGAGACATACTCCATACATGGGCGGATAAGACCCCTGTAGAGAGCAAGCAATTGGGAGGGGAAAAAAAAAAAAAAAAAAAAAAAAAAAAAAAAAAAAAAAAAAAAAAAAAAAAAAAAAAAAAAAGACAAGACAAAAGAAAGAAAAAAAAAAAAAAAAAAAGGGTTAAAACCCCGCGAGTAATCAAAGCCGCGAGCCTGAAACCCGCGAGTATGAAGGGTTTAGTGTACATACTAATATTCACTATTATAACTCACATACATACCTTCTACAACTAAATCACTAGCAACACAGGCTCCTACCTTATGTATCTTAATATCTGATACATTAAAACTCCTTAAAACCCAAGCATTCCAAAATAAAACTAAAATAATTATGTTGAGTTGAGATTCTAGCGGCGATAAGCTAAGATAAGATAAGCGGTCTGATATGCCATTCTTGCCCGCAAATTTGTCTCACGAATGGAGTCCGTTAAATCCGAAGTCCGCTAAATCGAGAGTCTGTATATGTATAAATTCAATAAGTTGGTAAGATATGACCTACATTTAGTGAACCCATGTTGTGAATCATTTATTACACTAAACTTTTCTAAATGTTCTGCAAGGTGATTTGCAATTGTTACGAGCGAGACAGTGAGTTGTCTAGAGGAATGAGTAGCGAGACTGAAACGCCCGAAACCATAACAAAAAGGTGATGGAAAGAAGTAGATAACAATAACAATTTAATAATATCTAATAAATCACCTTGTAGCAAGGAGTAAGATGATCTTGCTTTTGAAGCACACACAGAGATGACTAAAGAAAATGCTTATATAATCTAAATGACCAATATGTACATAACACAAGATAATTAACCCTAGAGAAAAACACAAAAAGAATACTAAGATAAGTTTCACCACCAGGTAGTAAAGCAATAATAATAAGGTGAGTTGACTTGAGTAGAGTTCCCGGTGCTAATGTTGACTGGGTACTTACTTAAAGGCACAAGAATGGTGTTACTGCTATGTTCCCCGAGAGAGTAGTAACGCTTCAGCTATATACAGATGACTGACTAACAAAAGAAAACGAGGTTTATAAATGCCCTCGTATTTGCCTGGGGCTGCTTCACTCAGCTTTGAGTCGAAACACACCGGCGAGATCCCGGAGTAGTTCCGGTGCCTTCCTTCGTGTTGATTGAGGAAGGGTAGTTAGTGGTACTCCAGGCAGTGTGTGTGTGTGTGTGTGTGTGTGTGTGTGTGTGTGTGTGTGTGTCACACAGGATGAGGATAAGGCGAGGCTTATGATACAATAAAATTCTAATAGTTTACCTACAGTCGAAGTCAGACTGACCTGTCGATAATTTGACATTAAAAGTTCCGTCTACCTTTTTGGTGGTGTGTTAGCGTGCCTAGCTACGAATCCACGGACTGTGGTATGAATCCGGGCATGGGCAGTCAGCGTGATGCCCACCCAGCTCTTCATCCTTTCTTTCGGGGTTAGTCAAAATATGGGTACCTGGGGAAACCTGGGGAAGGTAACTGTGGTAACCCGGATGTCACACAAGCCCTGTGTTCCAGGGTAGTGGGTTGTCACTAGGGTTTCCTGTTTTGGGGGTTTCTTAGCATCCCGGGATTCTGGGACAAGCCAGGATATTTCCCGGGATCCCGGGATTTCCCGTATCAGGTAATATTTGTACTAACTAAAGGCCGCGATTACGTTCACACGTGCAATTCGTTCCGGGGAACAAATTGCCAGGTTTGTTGTTCCCGCATCCCCGCTGTCAACAATGTTTACAGTGTATACATTCAACCATGAATCGTCGCACCCGTACTAGATGTACTCACCTTGCTGATTAATCTGATTAATCCTTGCTTGCTTAATCTGATTTAACCTAACAACCGTTTCTGGCTGTAGCTAAAAAGGAAAATTTTTGGTATTATACATATGTACACAGCGCGCCAAAGTATTGTTCGCGACATCATAACACAGCGCTTCCTTACGGGAATTCAGAAAATGTACTCTATGGCAGCCTACTGGCTTCCGAGAGAGATATCTTACATATGGCAGCTTGTTTAAGGCACGGGCAGTCCATCAAGACCGTTGAGGAATGTTCAGATGCCACTTGTCAATTATAGACGAAGTATTTAAAAAAGTATCGCCTTCCTTCTCGCGAGTAATTTGAACAGACGCGCATTGGTATAACTATCATTATTTTCATAATGGGTGGCAAAAAAGACCTAACAAAGGAGCAAAAAAAAGTTATTGTATCTCTAAACAAGGCATAGAGGCCAGTGGAAGAAATATCAAGGATTGTGGATGTTACGAGGAGATGTGTGCATAAGTGGGTGGAGTTTCACGGTGGGTTGGCGGGGGTCGCGGCGTAACATTTATAAGTGGCCAGGGCGAGGTTTGTAAAAATCATATCGCAATTTTTTCTTGCTTTTATTTGGGGATGGGCATCCATTTAAAGTTTCATGACATTTAGGGTGCTTACGATGTTTTACATCCTTGCCCTGGCCACTTATAATGTTACGGGGTCGCGGCTGCCGCCACCCCGCCAACCCAACCGTGAAACTCTCCACCCAAACTATGCAACATCTCCTCGTAACATCCACAATCCTTGATTTTTCTTCCACTGGCCTCTATGCCTTGGGTAGAGATACAATAACTTTAATTTGCTCCTTTGTTAGGTCTTTCTTGCCACCCATTATGAAAATAATGATAGTTATTACCAATGCGCGTCTTTTCCCAAATTACTCGCGGGAAGGAAGGCGATACTTTTTTAAATGCTTCGTCTAAAATTTGACAAGTGGCATCTGAACATTCCTAACGGTCTTGATGGACTGCCTGTGCCTTAAACAAGCTGCCATATGTAAGATATCTCTCTGGGAAAAGTCAGTAGGTCCCATAGAGACATTTCTGAATTCCCGTATGGAAGCGCTGTGTTATGATGTCGCGAACAATACTTTGGCGCGCTGTGTATCTCCATTGCCATGGGAAATTGGGATTCAAAGTAAGGATGAAAAGAGCTACTCGAAGCAGTAAGTTTAATTTGTTAGTTTTTAGTATCCAGAACCAAAATTATACCAATAATTGGGGTGAGTCGGGAAGAGGGTGGTGCTGGCTTCTGCGTTTCTTTGAATTTGGCGCACAAAAGTTCCCGGCAACCTGCACATAAAGACCAATCGAGCGGTGCAAGTTTTTCCGGGGAATACTTCCTGCGATTTCTGCCCGGGGAGTAAAACCAGCACATATTCCCCAGTATTTGGCCAGTATGAACCACCCTAAAGGACGTCACTCCGCTTATGATGCAACTTTTTTCCCTAATTGAGCTAGTATGCTAATTTATTTTACTGATATGTAGTTGTGCACATGATAGTAATTATGCAGATAAAGTTTCATTAAATTATATCAATAAAAACAAAAATTAAAATAAACATGTTTATTTGTGTGTGATTTGAGTCAATTATTCAGTACCAGTCACTAGCTATTAGGAGTTCTGCCTGGTTATTTTTTTATGTAAAATATTGGGCATAGTGCCAAACTTGGACTGTTTTCTGGTGTAGGTTCATTGGTTATGCTTTGCTCGATTTGCAAAATGTTATTTTTTTCACCCGCATAATAACATAAACTTCAATATAAAATCAGATATTCAACTTACCAGACCTTTGACCAGTCCAGAACTTAGAACAAAGTGTCAGCTTTCAAATAAATAAAAAAAACTGATGCAAATCGGAAAAGAATTGACAGAGAAGTAAGAGTTTGAATGACATTATCTTAGGCAAAAACGAAACTCCAGAAATGGCCGTAAAAGATTTATCTTTTTTTCTTTTCTTTTTTCTCGTTTTATTATGTTTTCAAAGTTCTTTTTTCTTTTCTTCGGAGACAAAAAAATATAGCAAAACCCCCCCCCCCCCCCCCAAAAGGGGAAAAAAATAGTAAAATGAGGCCCACGGCTTTTAGTCATATGAAAACCCCAAATCATTCCCAGGACCTATAGTAAATTTAAATATTATAAAAACTTGAAAAAATTGTCAAATGACAGCACTCTCGCCCACTTTTTTGGCCCTAAAGCGGAAAGTGACGCCCTTAAGCTGTGGAAGTGTGAACCCCAAACTTTTTGGGTTGGTTCTGAAATTTTATTTAAAAGGGCAATTAAATTTGAACATTTATGACACTAAAGCAATGTTCTCTTATTAGCAGTTTGGAGCAAATTAAATAGGTAAAATTGACAAAATAGGAAAATTTTTTGTTTATCTAATTCATTCCGTAACCATAAAGAAACCAGACTTTTGGAAATTTAATTTCAAATTTTAGTATTTATATAAGAAAATTATATATGAATGGCTTTTTGAAGCCACATTCACAAAAACCTAAAGAAAAATTTAAATGACCAGTTGAAATAAATAAATATCAAGCTAAAAAAATTTTGTGCACGGTGCCAAAAGACAATTTCACGCCCCCACATAAAAAGTTATTCATGAAAGTTTTTTCAAGAAGCACAACATCAATCTCCTTTTGTTAGCCACAAAAGAAATCAATGATATAAGAATGCATTAAAAGATAGCATTTTAAAAAAAAAAAAAAAATTCTAAAACCATTTGAAGCCCTGTCCCCAAGAAAAGTGTTTTTGAGAAAAATTCCCTCTCTTTCAAAGAGGGGGGAAAAAAATCGTTTTATTTTCAGACCCGGGGGTTTTTCCTGGACCCCCTTGCCTCCCCTTCCCCCGGGTGTGTCGGCACAGACCCCGGGGGTTGTCCGGCCCCCACTTTTTCTCCCTTCCCCCCTTGGGGTGTTCGGCCACAGAACCGGGGGTTTTTTGGCCGCCACCTTGCCCCGCTTCCCCCCCTGGTTTTTGCTGGCACAGAACCCGGGGGTTTTTCCTGGGGGCCACCCTTTCCTCCCCTTCCCTCTGGTGTGCTCGGCCACAGAACCGGGGCTTTGTCCTGGCCGCCACCTTGCCTCCCTTCCCTCTGGTGTGCTCGGCCACAGAAACCGGGCTTTGTCCTGGCCGCCACTTGCCTCCCTTCCTCCTGGGTGCTCGCACAAAACCGGGGCTTTGTCCTGGCCACCACCTTGCCTCGCTTCCCTCCTGGTGTGCTCGGCCACAGAACCGGGGCTTTGTCCTGGCCGCCACCTTGCCTCCCTTCCCTCCTGGTGTGCTCGGCCACAGAACCGGGGCTTTGTCCTGGCCGCCACCTTGCCTCCCTTCCCTCCTGGTGTGCTCGGCCGTAGACCCGGGGCTTTGTCCTGGCCGCCACCTTGCCTCGCCACTCTGGCTTCACGCCATCACACCACACGCCCTGAGCCGCTGCGTCACCCCCGCCGGTTGTGTCGCCTAGCGTTCTGCCCTTCATCCAGGAACTGTTGAGTCTCCTGCCCATCACCCCATCACTGGGACGCCAGAGGTGGGGTGGACCCTCACATGCCTTCACCACTGACGATGCCACTCCTGCCTTGCCACCCAAAAATTCAAGGACGGCTGCCACTCACACTGTGGCATTCCACCGTCTTTCCTTTTTTTGTAATGTGAATCCTTATATGAACCTATTATCTTTACCTGCCTGTGTAACTGAATATCAGGATATTCCAAAAGAACCCCTTACTGAGTCAGAATTTGCCTAGATAGCTACCTTAATCTCGTACATTTTCTTTGGTGTTCGCGTTAACCTCTTAACTGTCCTAGCTAATGCATTATTATGATCCCTGTAATTCTCCTGGCCTGCCTTGTCGCTCTTGTACATGTTTAGCTTTAGTCCTTATTGCGTTTTAATGTAGCAGTGATCCATTTGGGGTCATTCTTCTGTGATCTTATCGCTCTTTGGAATATTGTATTCTGACCTGCAGACAAATTGCTAACCAAAGTTGTCTATGCCTCATCAGCGCTGACCTCACTGACTCCTCTCTGAGTTAAAGCTAAATCATCTCCCTATTCAGCATTTATTATGTGGAACACAAGATTGTATAACAATTTTTTTTACAGATTTTTTTACAGGCAATGCAGTCTTTAGGATTTGTCAGGGAAGCCTATTTGAGTTCCCATGTCCTTCATGGTGAGAAGAGTTATTCGGAACTACTTATGATTTGCATTTCATCTAACTCCTATTGAGAGTTTGAGGCCATTAATAAAAAGAACACTTGTTCCTTTCAACGGAAAGAGCAGTATGTTCAGTAAATAAACTTAAAGGACAGAAATGCCTTGCCAATATGCTGAAGCCACTATTCCTCTTCAAGCTCGTTACATGATATTACCAAGGGGGTCAAGGTATGACAGGACCTGAATTAGCTGTTACTTAAACACCCTACAGTGATATACGTACATTCCAGCTTATCGTGAAATTGAGTTCATTATTCATGAGTATCGGTGATGCTGAGGTCTGAGTCACCTTTATCACAAGAATGTGCACGCTTAATTAGCCGGCAAGTCAGGCACACAGGTGAAGTAACCTCAGACCTGGTGACACGTCTTTCCTGGGTGACCTTTCCCGAGGAGCACCCGTCAGGGTGGCTCGATTGGTAGAGCTGTTGTCTTGCGTGTGTAGCGTCCCTGCGCATTCGGTCAGCTGTTCGAGTCCACCAAATTCGTCCTGGCGTGGTGGCGCTTTGTATTGTCAATAACCATGTAGTTAGTGCTTGCAAAGTGTCTAGATAGGATCAAAGTATCTTATCTTTCCCGAGGAGCCATGGATGCTAAGGCATACAAGATGCAGAGTCAAGAAAGGCCCGAAACGACCAATGTGCCAGCCTACTTATGTAACATCAGTATTCATCAAACAAGATTAAATAAGCAGGAAAGTGCATTGTAAGTAGCTTGTGGTAGATTCAGGGGTAATACTCATACAGCCTGACCTTGTACACGCCACTCTAGTGCAGGGTTCTTCAAAGGCTTCAAAGTCAGTTCGTACAGAAGGTGTTTCGTACACCAGTAGATTCGTACACCAAAAAGTTGTTTTGTAGTCTATATGTAAGGTGACCAGAGTCATGCTTATAGGCGGGACAGTCCCGCTTTTTCAGCATGCCCCGCTTTTATAAATGCTAGTAAAATGTCCCGCTTTTTTTACGTGTCCCGCTTTTTTGTTGAAGTCCCACCCAGGTATGTGTGCCAGCCAGTGTTGGGTGCAAATGTTTACTCATCACAAGGCTAGAGATGTCAGTCACCAATGCATATCAGTCACTGGTTCAGTTTATACTTTGCCTTCTTGGAACAAATGCTGCTGAACGTACACTCTCACATGAATAAGATATGGACATCTGAAAAAACCCAACTAAAAGTCTCAAATCTAAAAACATTACTGACAACAAAGAAAAACTTCAAGCATACCTGCATGGAGTTCTACGGGATGCTCAAATCAACTCAATAATTATTAAAGAATTCATCCATATATAATGTCCCGCTTTTAGCTTCAAAAAATCTGGTCACATTATCTATATGGAACCATAGTAGTTTCATACACTCGGCTCAGAGTCTAACTTGACTACTAGAGTTACGATTCGACACCAGGTATGTACAAAAAAAACCCTCAAAATCAGTGTACTAAACAACTAACAAAACCTGGGTACGAAAAAACTGGTGTACGAAACTCCCTGTAACCCTTCAAAGTACAGGTCGCGACCCAAGACATATTTTTTCATACAGTGGAAGACAAAGAAGTTGGCGGTGTCTTGCATCCGTCACGCTCCTTGACAAATTTTGTTTAATTCCCTCCCGGCGCTTCCTATGGGGAATGATTGAAGAAAAAAAAGTATCTGGGATCTCACTCATGGCCTTGACTTCCTGCTTGCAGTTTTTCAAATCATTAGTCATTAATGGGCAGTGACCAGGACATATTGCTTCTTATCGTCACTCCCGGCTCGATTTCCCAAAACGTCACCAAAATATTTTGGGAAAGTGTTTTCGCTCAGTTGGATATGGGGCCTGAGCCACAGTTGACTGCAGACCAGATCACCCGTATTCACAGCTTATATAAGATCGGTTTTAGTTCAAAAGAAATTGTGAGGGAGACTGGGTTACTCATCGAAAGGTTGAGCGGCGGGTTAAAAAATTGCGAGACTTTACGGATGTAACGAGACACGCTTCTTACACACACTGTACCCAGTAACTGTGGGTTTATTGACTTTAATTATCTTTTTCTTTTTTTTCTTTTTTTACATCACAGGGAACTGGCCAAGGGCACAACAAAAATGGGTAACACAAAGCCCGCTTAGTTGCCAGTGCCTATAAAGAAGACAGTAAGAGAATAAAATAAAAAAGAGGGGTGAGCCAATTTAGTTCGGGAGGTGTCTTGTTACTCTTCTTTTGAAAAGATTTAAGTCATAGGAAAGTGGAAAAATAGAAACAGGAAGAAAGTTCCAGAGTTTACCAGTGAAAGGGATGAAAGAGTAAAGATACTGATTAACTCTTGCATTAGGAAGATGGACAGAATAGGGATGAGAATGAGTAGAAAGTCTTGTGCAGCGAGGCCGCGGGAGGGGGGGAGGCATGCAGTTAGCAAGTTCAGAAGAGCAGTGAGCATGAAAATAACGGTAGAAGAGAGCAAGAGAAGCAACGTTGCGGCGGTGATTTAAAGATTGAAGACAGTCAGTCAGAGGAGAGGAGTTGATGAGACGAAAAGCTTTTGACTCAACCCTGTTTAGGAGAGCTGTATGAGTGGATCTTCCCCAAACATGTGAGACATACTCCATACATGGGCGGATAAGGCCCCTGTAGAGAGCAAGCAATTGGGAGGGAGAAAAAAAAGGACGCAGATGCCACAGGACACCTAACTTCTTAGAAGCTGTTTTAGCAAGAGATGAGATGTGAGATTTCCAGTTCAGATTTTTAGTAAAGGATAGTCCTAGAATGTTCATTGTAGAAGGAGACAGTTGAGTGTCATTGAAGAAGAGGGTATAGTTACATATCTGGTAGGTTTTGTCGAGTAGATAGGTGAAGAAATTGGGTTTTTGAGGCATTGAACAAAACAAGGTTTGCTTTGCCCCAATCAGAAATTATAGATAGATCAGAAGTTAGGCGCTCGGCGGCATCTCTCCGTGAATCACTTAGTTCCTGTTGAGTTGGACGTCTAATAAACGACGTTGAAAAATGCAGGGTAGAATCATCAGCGTAGGAGTGGATAGGGCTTTGAGTTAGACTTAGAAGATCATTAATGAATAATAGAAAGAGAGTGGGTGATAGGACAGAACCCTGGGGAACACCACTATTGATAGATTTAGGAGAAGAACAATGTCCGTCTACAGTAGCTGCAATAGAACAGTTTGAAAGGAAACTTAAGATGAAGGTACAGAGAGAAGGATAGAAACCGAATGAGGGTAGTTTGGAAATTAAAGATTTGTGCCAGACTCTATCAAAAGCTTTTGATATGTCAAGGGCAACAGCAAAAGTTTCACCGAAACCCCTAAAGGAGGATGACCAAGATTCAGTTAGGAAAGCTAGAAGATCGCCAGTAGATCGCCCTTAACGGAAACCGTACTTACGATCAGATAGAAGATTGTGAGCAGATAGATGCTTAAGAATCTTATTAAGTATAGATTCAAAAACTTTAGAAAGGCAGGAAGTCAAAGCTATAGGACGGTAGTTTGAAGGATTAGAACGGTCACCCTTCTTAGGAACAGGTTGGATGTGAGCAAACTTTCAGCAAGAAGGAAAGGTGGAAGTAGATAGACAAAGACAGAAAAGTTTGACCAGGCAAGGTGCAAGCACAGAAGCACAGTTTTTGAGAACAATAGGAGGGACTCCGTCAGGACCGTAAGCCTTCCGAGGATCTAGGCCAGAAAGGGCAAGGAAAACATCATTCCGAAGGATCTTAATGGCAGGCATAATATAGTCAGAGGGTGGAGGAGAAGGAGGAACAAGCCTTTCATCATCCAGAGTGGAATTTTTAGCAAAGGTTTGAGCGAAGAGTTCAGCTTTAGAAGTAGATGAGACAGCTGTGGAGCCATCTGGGTGAAGCATAGGAGGGAAAGATGAAGAAGAGAAAGATGGAAAGGAGAAGGAGAAAGATGGAAAGGAGAAGGAGAAAGAGAAGGGAAATCTTGCTGTTTTGGTAGGAGATTTCACTAACTGTCTTTTGATAATAATCAAAGTTTTCTTAGAAACTTTTTTCTTGCGTCCAGGACGGACAAGGACAGGACAAGTGCGTTAGACTTTCAGCAGTTGGCGAGTCTCGCAATTTTTTAACCCACCGCTCAACCTTTCGATGAGTAACCCAGTCTCCCTCACAATTTCTTATGAACTAAAACCGATCTTATATAAGCTGTGAATACGGGTGATCTGGTCTGCAGTCAACTGTGGCTCAGGCCCCATATCCAACTGAGCGAAAACACTTTCCCAAAATGTTTTGGTGACGTTTTGGGAAATCGAGCCGGGAGTGACGATAAGAAGCAATATGTCCTGGTCACTGCCCATTAATGACTAATGATTTGAAAAACTGCAAGCAGGAAGTCAAGGCCATGAGTGAGATCCCAGGCACCTTTTTTATTCAATCATTCCCCATAGGAAGCGCTGGGAGGGAATTTAACAAAATTTGTCAAGGAGCTTGACGGATGCAAGACACCGCCAACTTCTTTGTCTTCCACTGTAGATATGACATTCTGACACTGAGGAACTGAACTCCTCATTGTTTAATTGGGTATTATTCCAGATGAACACCGAATTCACTTTGGTGGACGAAACTATTTTTTTATGGTGAGTTTTGATGTGTTTTGAATTAATCTGCTAACCGTTTCTGTCGCAAATTTTTTTTATTTTTTTTTATTAGGTAAAGGTTAGGTTAGGTTTAGGTTAAGTTAGGTAAAGGTTAAGTTAGGTATAGGTTAAGTTAGGTATAGGTTCGGTTAGGTTCAATTATTTTTTTTATTAATATTTGCAAATCACTTGCTAAAAATATATATAAAAAAAGCATTGGCGACAGAAACGGTTAGCAAATTAATACAAAACACATCAAAGCTCACAAGAAAAAAATAGTTCCGTCCACCAAAGGAAGTTCGGTGTTCATCTGTAAATTTACCTTTAATTGCGTTTCATCATTACACACATCATGCCCGGGCCCCTATGAGGCCGGGCCCTGGTGTTGAGACAACAGCTCCCCCCTCTCCCGGGGCCTCCCTGCGCCCCCCCTCCCGCTAGTTCAATAAGCTAACCTGGGCATTGGTTGCGTGACCGGTAAAACTGCAGTTTAGTACAATACTCACTATTGACCAATACTCTCCTGACATAATTGGGCTGCGCCCCACCAACCCCCACCCGCTAGTTAACTAACCTAGCCTGAGCTTTGATTACGTAACCTAACCGCACTGGGGGGGTTTCGCCCCCCAGACCACCTCTTGTTATTTTTCATTTCCGACGGGTGTTGGGGGGGTTAGAAATGCTGCAAATGGTCAGATCTACAAATTGAGGACGGTTATAACTACGTACAGAGATAGACACACAGACACAGAGGAAAAGGAAACGAGAGGAAAAAGAAAAGATGATGAAGAATTATGCTAGATAAAGAAAACTTTGAGAAAGAAAATAGGGTTAACTAGTGTTTAGAAGAAAAAATCTCCATAAGCACGTCTGAGATTATTTAGAACTAGCCGCAAAGCCACCCTCCAGGCGGACTTTTTGGCTAGCTCCTGCGGAGGGCTATTGGTGGGCCTTTGGCCCACCAAACACAGACCCTCCAGATAGCCCCTTATAACTTTCCTGAAATCATGGATGTAGAAATGTATGTATTAACGCCAACCCATTCACATCACCCCCAACCCATTCACTCACCCATTACCCATCACCCCCCACCCATTCACTCACCCATTACCCATCACCCCCCACCCATTCACTCACCCATTACCCATCACCACACACCCATTCACTCACCCATTACTCATCACCCCCCACCTATTCCCTCACCCATCACCCATCACCCCCCACCCATTCACTCACCTATCACCCCACACCCATTACCCATCATCCCACCCATTCACTCACCCATTACCCATCACCCTACATCAAGATTTCCTCAATTCTCGCAACCCACTTTTTTTTTTCACAATTCTCGCTAATAGGCTACTAAAAATAAAAATAAAATAAATGTGATTGGATCATTCCATAAGTGAGCTTAAAATGTGCCCCTGGTCGACCCGTTTCCAAAACTGTGCCATATGATGGGATTGGGGCACTGGGGGCGGCACCTATCGCGGACATACAGAAAGACAGACAGACACACACACACACACACACACACACACACACACACACACACATACACACATACACACACATACACACACATACACACACACACACACACACACACACACACACACACACACACACACTTTCGCTTATATTATTATAGATAATTAATGCAAATCCTTGACAACTGAGGTCATCGGCTACAAAAAGACAGAAAGGAGGAAAGAATCAAGAAAAAACATGTAGGTTTGACATATAATTAAAAAAAAGAAGAGTAGAAAGATGAGCAACTGGTAAAAAAAAAAAAATCTAAAAGAATGATAGTAATGAGAGCCTCGCCTTTAAAACTGAGCCTATCCCTCGTCTCCTCGGCATAAAAATCAACACCAACTATATTTTTTCCTCTTAAAAAGCAAATTAAGCAGCTGCCTCCCCCGCTGCGGCCCTCGCGCTTCTGAGGGAAAGAAAGACTTGTTAAGTATTTACAGGTAATGTGTGTGTGTGTATTCATCTACAGGGAGGTCCCGAAGATACGAGCAGTTAGGTTCCACCTGGCATACTCGTAAAGCGAAATCTCGTATAACGAAACACATAACTAATGGTAAAATATAGGTTTGGTTCCAGGACCCCATAAAAAAAAAAAAAAAAAAAAAAAAAAAAAAAAAAAAAAAAAAAAGGACATGTTTTTCAAGCTAAAATAAACTATTGCAAACACAATAAACACACAGCGTCTATATTACCCACACTGTACTACCTATTCTGTAGAAAAAGCATTCTGAAAGAGAAAATAGCACACAAAATAACATAACTGCACATTAATTAAACAAAACATGCATAACAAGCAAAAAAGACGTTGTAATGTAGGGGACGCCGCGTGATGCAAGAGAAGGTAGTGTAGGGGTCCCAAGATTGGGGCCACACACCTGCTAATTACCCCTAAAGGTCAGGCCACGCCATATGCTTAATTACCCTTCAGGTCACGCCTTGCTAGGGGTGACCTGACTGCAGTCCCAAGGTTGGGGCCGCACACCTGCTAATTACCCCTAGATGTCAGGCCGCGCCATATGCTTAATTACCCTTCAGGTCACGGCCTGCTAGGGGTGACCTCACTGGGGTCAACCAAATCCCCCTTTGTCCAGCCCAGGAGTGGTAGGGCGCACATTTTGAACTTGATAATTTTACTCACCCCAGTTTAAATGTTGTATCATTGGATTTTCGATCTGGTATATTGAAAATAGACCCTAATTTACACATCTCGTATCATCGGATTCTCGTATACCGAATACTCGTATAACGGGACCTCCCTGTAGTTGTATTTTACAGGGCCTGAGCAACGCTCGTGTGGCCCCGTCTCCACATCAACATTTTTATCCTTCGTCCTTAGTGCTTAGTGTTGGCCGAAGCCACCACCCCGGAGAGCAGGTCACAAACCCCGGCTAACACCCGGTACCCATTCACTGCTGGGTGGACAGGGGCTTGGGTTTTAAGGAAACAACCCATCTGTTTCCGCTCCGTCCGGGGATCGAACCCGGGACTTCTCGGTTGTGAACCGAGCGTGCTAATGACTACACTACGGAGTACCCGTGTGTGTGTATGTGTGTGTGTGTCTGTGTCTGTGTCTGTACATTGTAATGCATTAAATGATTAAACTGCAGTAGAACCGAGACTTCCGGACGACAAGAGTTCCAGAGCCCCTTTCTGGCGCCCCTCCCTCCCTGATTCTAAATGCTTGGGCTCCCCGGGAAGCCCTCCAGGTAATACCAGGTATTAATACTTGCTTACTTCAGAATACGATGAGCGCAGTAAAGTTCTTCACCACCTTGTGAAGTAGGTGAGCCAGGATAATGGTTACAGTGTTTCAGACGGAAGAAAGGTGTTTGCTGCGCCATGTCTCCCTGCTGCTGCCTGCTGACCCACCCGCCATGCCCTGCTGCTGTCTGCTAAGCTGACCCACCCACCATGCCCCCCTGCTGCTGCCTGCTGACCCACCCGCCATGCCCCCCTGCTGCTGCCTGCTGACCCACCCGCCATGCCCCCCTGCTGCTGCCTGCTGACCCACCCGCCATGCCCCCCTGCTGCTGCCTGCTGACCCACCCGCCATGCCTTCCTGCTGCTGCCTGCTGACCCACCCACCATGCCCCCCTGCTGCTGCCTGCTGACCCACCCGCCATGCCCCCCTGCTGCTGCCTGCTGACCCACCCGCCATGCCTCCCTGCTGCTGCCTGCTGACCCACCCGCCATGCCTTCCTGCTGCTGCCTGCTGACCCACCCGCCATGCCCCCCTGCTGCTGCCTGCTGACCCACCCGCCATGCCTTCCTGCTGCTGCCTGCTGACCCACCCGCCATGCCCCCCTGCTGCTGCCTGCTGACCCACCCGCCATGCCCCCCTGCTGCTGCCTGCTGACCCACCCGCCATGCCCCCCTGCTGCTGCCTGCTGACCCACCCGCCATGCCTTCCTGCTGCTGCCTGCTGACCCACCCACCATGCCCCCCTGCTGCTGCCTGCTGACCCACCCGCCAAGCCCCCCTGCTGCTGCCTGCTGACCCACCCGCCATGCCTCCCTGCTGCTGCCTGCTGACCCACCCGCCATGCCCCCCTGCTGCTGCCTGCTGACCCACCCGCCATGCCTCCCTGCTGCTGCCTGCTGACCCACCCGCCATGCCCCCCTGCTGCTGCCTGCTGACCCACCCACCATGCCCCCTGCTGCTGCCTGCTGACCCACCCGCCATGCCTCCCTGCTGCTGCCTGCTGACCCACCCGCCATGCCTTCCTGCTGCTGCCTGCTGACCCACCCGCCATGCCCCCCTGCTGCTGCCTGCTGACCCACCCGCCATGCCTCCCCGCTGCTGCCTGCTGACCCACCCGCCATGCCTCCCCGCTGCTGCCTGCTGACCCACCCGCCATGCCTCCCTGCTGCTGCCTGCTGACCCACCCGCCATGCCTCCCTGCTGCTGCCTGCTGACCCACCCGCCATGCCTTCCTGCTGCTGCCTGCTGACCCACCCGCCATGCCCCCTGCTGCTGCCTGCTGACCCACCCGCCATACCTCCCTGCTGCTGCCTGCTGACCCACCCGCCATGCCTCCCTGCTGCTGCCTGCTGACCCACCCGCCATGCCTTCCTGCTGCTGCCTGCTAACCCACCCGCCATGCCCCCCTGCTGCTGCCTGCTGACCCACCCGCCATGCCTCCCTGCTGCTGCCTGCTGACCCACCCACCATGCCTTCCTGCTGCTGCCTGCTGACCCACCCGCCATGCCCCCCTGCTGCTGCCTGCTGACCCACCCGCCATGCCTTCCTGCTGCTGCCTGCTGACCCACCCGCCATGCCTCCCCGCTGCTGCCTGCTGACTCACCTGCCATGCCTTACTGCTGCTGCCTGCTGACCCACCCGCCATGCTTCCCCGCTGCTGCCTGCTGACCCACCCGCCATGACCTGCTGCTGCCTGCTGACCCACCGCCATGCCTCCCTGCTGCTGCCTGCTGACCCACCTGCCATGCCTTCCTGCTGCTGCCTGCTGACCCACCCGCCATGCCCCCCTGCTGCTGCCTGCTGACCCACACGCCATGCCCCCCTGCTGCTGCCTGCTGACCCACCCGCCATGCCCCCCTGCTGCTGCCTGCTGACCCACCCGCCATGCCCCCCTGCTGCTCCCTGCTGACCCACCCGCCATGCCCCCCTGCTGCTGCCTGCTGACCCACCCGCCATGCTTCCCCGCTGCTGCCTGCTGACCCACCCGCCATGCCCCCCTGCTGCTGCCTGCTGACCCACCCGCCATGCTTCCCCGCTGCTGCCTGCTGACCCACCTGCCATGCCTTCCTGCTGCTGCCTGCTGACCCACCCGCCATGCCCCCTGCTGCTGCCTGCTGACCCACCCGCCATGCCCCCCTGCTGCTGCCTGCTGACCCACCCGCCATGCCCCCCTGCTGCTGCCTGCTGACCCACCCGCCATGCCCCCCTGCTGCTGCCTGCTGACTCACCCGCCATGCCTCCCCGCTGCTGCCTGCTGACCCACCCGCCATGCCTCCCTGCTGCTGCCTGCTGACCCACCCGCCATGCTTCCCCGCTGCTGCCTGCTGACCCACCCGCCATGCCCCCCTGCTGCTGCCTGCTGACCTACCCACCATGCCCCCCTGCTGCTGCCTGCTGATCTGACCCACCCGCCATGCCTCCCTGCTGCTGCCTGCTGACCCACCCGCCATGCCTCCCTGCTGCTGCCTGCTGATCTGACCCACCCGCCATGCCTCCCTGCTGCTGCCTGCTGACCCACCCGCCATGCCTCCCTGCTGCTGCCTGCTGATCTGACCCACCCGCCATGCCTCCCTGCTGCTGCCTGCTGACCCACCCGCCATGCCCCCCTGCTGCTGCCTGCTGACCTACCCGCCATGCCCCCCTGCTGCTGCCTGTTGACCCAACCGCCATGCCTCCCTGCTGCTGCCTGTTGACCTACCCGCCATGCCTCCCTGCTGCTGCCTGCTGAGCTGACCTACTCGCCATGCCTCCCTGCTGCTGCCTGCTGACACCCCTTCCATGCCCCCCTGCTGCTGCCTGCTGACCCACCCGCCATGCCCCCCTGCTGCTGCCTGCTGACCCACTCGCCATGCCCCCCTGCTGCTGCCTGCTGACCCACCCGCCATGTCCCCCTGATGCTGCCTGCTGTCCCACTCGCCATGTCCCCCTGCTGCTGCCTGCTAACCCACCCGCCATGCCCCCCTGCTCAGGGCCGGATTTAGACCTGTGGAGGCCCCTGGGCAGCCTCTGTGTGGATTGTGGGGCCCCCTTTCATTACAAAATTTGACAAAGTATGGGGTGCCCAGCGAAGCGAGACTGCGCAGCTGGGGGTTCCGGGTTTTTTTTTTTTTTAATTGTAGCCTTTTTAGGAGCATTTTGAAGCAATAAGCAAAGCAAATTGAGAAAGTATATTAGCTATAGTATATTGTGATAAAATTGGGGTACTCTATGACCTAATTGGGTAAAGATTTTTTTTAAAGTGGATACAGCTCAATGAAGTATTCAGATTGAGAAGTAACACATTGATGTTGTGAGACTATATATTATGAGTCGGGTCACCCCTTCTTAACAGTGTGGAGTATAGGAGTAGCCTAAGCCCCATATTTTCTGAAATTTGAGCTCGCTGCATAGAAATTTGATTGATATGAAATTTACTGACGGGAGTTACTTGCAAGGTTAATTTATTTTTTGTGAGTTTTTCTTGTATATATGAATTATATGAAACTTTGACCTAAACCACTGGCTATTGCCTAGCTACAGTCGATGCCATGCCTACCTAAAAAGAGGCTGTTGACTTCCGATTAAAGCATCAAGGTAATCAAGCAACAATAGCTAGGCATTTGGATATAAGATAAATGATTAATTTGATTAAAAATTAAGGCCTCTTGATTAAAAGAAATTTATTATATACATATACAAAGAAGTATGGTAAATTTCCCCGTCTCGACCCCCGATAATCTAACCTAACCTCTTAGCAATAATCACCCGATAATCTAACCTAACCTAATTTTACCTAACCTTCTAACGGGGAGGCTCTGCCCTTCTAGACTCCCCGGTAACCTAACATCATTTCATCTTACCCCAAGTGGGAGGGGGGTTATAATGGACGCGAGTTTCACGTTCGCTAGACATTATTACTCACGTTTTCTGTAATTTTTTTTGCTCAGTATACTGTACACTACTGCTCTACTTGCGCTTAATATACAAAAATTATGTATATATTGAAATTATCCTTTTGTTGTCTATAGCACAGACAGACACACCCTCCTCCATCAAACTCTATTTGGACACTGACCCACGGGGTCATGACCTAGGATATTCTGGCGGATCAGGAAATTCACACCTCGACGAGGGTAGCCAATCATAGACAGCCAAAATTAGCCAATGACAGGCGTGCATTTTTTTTACTTTAGCCGATCAGTCGCACTATTTTCGGGAGCTTATCAAAGGCTATTAAAAATTTTGAGCGGCCAATCAAAGGCTCTTAATTAAAACAAAGCTCCTAAATTTGTATCGGCCCTTAAAAGTCACTTGGCTTTTTGACATGGAGTGTGGAGGATGTTCAGTGACAGGTCCGTATCATCAGTGACTCTTGGAAAGCCTATAGTGGCCTCAGCGACCTAGGATATACACCCAGAGTCGTGAACCACTCTTAACCCTTAACAAGCTAAGGGTATGCTTTATACACCTAAGCCCTGGGCGAAGGGTATGGTCATTTTGATGACCCTTGCAAAAATCGATAAAAAACTACATCAGCGTGTAGGGAATGTTGTAGCGCACCCGGCCATATATATTTGACCCCCCAAAATATGTCTGGGGGGGTGGGGGGACGGCCCGTAGTTGAAAAATGTGGCGCGAACTGCATCGTATGGCTAGATTGGTGTCGCGCGGCGAGATTTCCCGGGCGAATATCCGCCCGGTCAGGGGTAGAAGTAGAGGGAGGAGAGGGTGGGTTAGAGCGTAATATTGCGTATATCTCGTATATCTCGCATGCGCTCGCATATGCTCTCGCATATCTCGAGTTGCCATGTTGTACTACACACACACCAATTTGTAGCCACCTGGGTTAAAGCCCGCAGTTTTGGTATGCCTTTAAAAACCCCGCTCTTAAGAGGCCACCCGCAGCCCACCAGAGAAACCTCTTAAGAGTCCACTCGCAGCCCATGGGTTAAGAACTTTCTGGATCCAGTGACGCGGGTCCACACCAACAATATTGAATGGCTCTGGAAAGACATTAAGAGCTGGGTGCTCAGAGCTGGGTCTGCCACAGTCACCAAAACACCAAGTAGGTAAGAGTGTTAAGGTTAGTAGGTTAGGTTAGGTATACTTTGTGGTTAAGGTTAGGTTACATTTTAATTTAAACTAATAAGGTTAGGTTAGGTATACTTTGTGGTTAAGGTTAGGTTAGGTTTCAATAAAACCTATAAGGTTAGGTTAGGTTTCATTAAAACTAAAAGTTTAGGTTAGGTTTCATGAAAGCCTATAAGAACCTGACAAATTTTTCCCGGCCAAGTTTTAGTGCTTTTTCTGAGGTTTTTTTTTTTTTTTTTTTTTTTTTTTTTTTTTTTTTTTTTTTTTTTTTTTTTTTTTTTTTTTTTTTACACTATGGTTTTGCGCAAAATAAAACTATCTCCATTAAAAAAGCACCTATTTTAGGCCAGGAAAAACTAGTCGGTGTCTCGGAAAAAGACCGTGAAACTCGTCCATTATTACCAACTGCAGTTTAATACAATAGGTACTCTTATCTTGTGACCTACAGTTGACCTAACTGGTGGGGAGGGTCTGTGCCCTCCCAGACCCTCCTAGTTCACTAACCTAACCTGGACATTGGTTCATCGGCACTAACCTTACCACACTGGAGGGGTTCCGCCCCCCCAGACTCAACTTATATTATTTTTCATTTCTGACGGGTGATGTAGGGATTAAAAATACTGCTGACGGTTAGATCTACAAGTTGACGGTTATAACGACGTGCCTTGTAATGCATTGAACTGCAGTAGAACCCTTCCGTCCGAAACACTGTAACCATTATCCAGGCTCACCTTCACAAGGTTGTGAAGAACTAGGTATTATTTTGCTCTAGGATCAGAATTCCCTACACAATTGGGGGAATATCTTAAGAACAAGGGCTCCACGCTAAGCTGACCCAAATGTTGGCTCTACGTATTATACCTACTGTCCTTAACACATCTGTTTAGATTTTAATGAGTGCCGATCCTTACTTTGCCTACATGGTCGATATTAAATTTCAGGTTCCTGAGAAAAACTAAGTCCAGCGAGATGCGCAATGGACGACGAGTTTGAGAAAGTAGTGCGTATCTAAGTAGTACGTATAACCTAGGGGGGATCGAGGCGGGGCAGAGCTCCCCCGTTAGGTTAGAGTAGGTTAGGTTAGGTAAGGGCAGGTTAGGTTAGGTTAGGTTAGTGCACAGCACGAGGGGCTCGAGGAGGGGTGCTAGGTTAGGTCTGTAGAGTTTTGTCATCTTTAGAATAAAGGCTCAACCTCCTATCTTCTTATAGCCAACAAGCTTGGGGACATGGTGGAAACAGGAGTTTTTGGGTGGGGGAGCAGACACATAAAGGAAATATGGGCCCCCACAAAAAAATCCCTAAACTAGGGAAATTTCCATAGTTCATAGACATTATCGGGAAATATTTCCCTTCTATGTGTGCTCCCCCGCCCAAAAACAGCACACATAAGGGAAATATGGGCCCCCACAAAAATCCCAAAACTAGGGAAATGTTCCTAGTTCATAGACTATCGGGGTCATATTTCCCCGATGAAGCCTATGAACTAGGGAAATCTCCCTAGTTTAGGGATTTTTTTGTAGTGGGCCATATTTCCCTAATGTGTGTGCTCCCCCACCCAAAACCCCCGGTTTCCCACCATGTCCCCAAGCTTGTTGGCTCTAAGAAGAAGAAAAAGATAGGGGGTGGAGCCTTTGTTCTTAAGATTTACCAAAAATTCTTACATATCATTATTAATATCTTTTTTCTCTTAATATAAACTTAAAGTTCATAAGGAAAACAATATATATATTTTTTCTTCTGATAACTGATTTAAGCAATAAATAAGTTAGGTACGTTTTTCTTAAGTTTATTGACAATGCAAAAGAAAAAAATACCAACATAACTGAAATCAAACTATTTGTTCAAGAGACCTCATACGGAGGTTTTCATTCACACACAAAAATCAACCATATCTGTAAACACAAAAAAAATAAACATAAATAACCAAAATCATAACACATAAACAAAACTAAAACAGATAATAACTAATACAATAACTTAATGGTTTATTGATAATGTTGAAAAGGCATAAGATAAATGAAGGCAAAATGTCATATGAACAAATACATGGGTCAAGGAAATGCTATTTTTGAAGCCAATTTAGATAATTAAATTTGCTTCTCTAATGTGAAACCTGTGGTTGTCTTTTGGTACACAGATACTTAAATCGGGGTCGAACTTTAGATAAACACACACGGATTTCATCTTCAATTGAAAGGAGACTATTTCTGTTTTTGCTCTTGATACTTGTTAAATAAGAAAAAGCTTGCTCACATATGTGAGAGGTTGAAAACTGCAACAATACAGGGAGGTCCCGTTATACGAGCATTCGATATACGAGAATCCGATGATACGAGATGTGTAAATTAGGGTCTATTTTCAATATACGAGATTGAAAATCCAATGGTACGACATTCAAACTGGGGTGAGTAAAATTACCAAGTTATTTACTAAAGTAAATTACAAGCTATTTACTAAAATTATAAAATCATTTACTGACTATATGATTTTACCTAAGGTTGTACGATAACACTGGTCGACAAAAAAAAATCGAAGATATGGTTCTGGACTAAATGAAGCTGATTATAGGTAAATCGACCCTGTTGAACTCGAATCTGATGTTCAATTAACTCTTATCACGTCCAGTTTTTGAGAACCAGACGCAATTCATGAAAAAATATGGGTAAAATCAGCAGAAATAGGTTTCACCAATGTTTTCATTTTATACTCTTAATCTTTTCTTTTCTCAAGCCTATTTAGGGCAGTGCAGTGTTTTTGAGTCTGTGTGGTTTGTGCAGTGAGCAGGGGAGGGTGTGCGCACTGCATATTGGCGAGGGGTTAGCAGGCTGTGTAGTACATTTTTACCTACTGATCGTACAGCTATTGACATATGTTTAAACATTTTCTTTTTCTTTGCAGATATGATGTGTTTGATTTAGTGGAGTCCTAATTTTAGTTGGTTTACCGTATATAGTACCTTGTACCGGGCTGTGATGGAGCGCCGTAACTGTGTGAATGCATCGGACAGTTTTTGTTACATATGTGGAATTTTTACCCCTGACAGTCTGAAGAAACCTCTTACAAAGAATGTTAAAGCAGCTTATCTGCATTACTTCAAGTACCGCATAGGTGATCAAGATAAGAAGTGGGCCCCTCACGTAGCATGCAACCCCAGTGTGAACCACTTGAATGAATGGATGCGTGGCAAACGGCCATCAGGCATGGCATTCGGTATCCCAATGGTTTGGCGTGAACAAAAGGATCACAGTACTGACTGCTACTTCTGCCTCACTAACATCAAAGGATATTCAGTAAAAACGTGAGCTAAAATCAGGTATCCTGACGTACCTTCTGCCATCAGGCCTGTGCCACATGGTCCTGATCTCCCAGTTCCACCTCTCCCGGCAACACGCTGTCATCCGCCTCACCTGTGCCTTCCTGAGGAAGACAGGACAACTACAGTGCCTGTGATAGCATCATAGGACATCACCAGGGCTCATAGTGTTCCCCAAGTGATCCTCGCAGCTCTAAAAACTGCAACAAAGTGACGTAAAAGTCTGCGGCAGGGTAGTTAATATTGGCGGTTGCCGGACAGTAAATACTAGAGTAGGATAAACGTCCGCCGTCCGGGGGTGGGTAATGGCCTCGGACTGTTGCGATTCCCGGACGTTTCCGGTTCCCGAACCAGTGCTCACCCCTATTAGTCCGGAAAAACGAGGGTTGTGTGTACTTTGCTTGCTCTCTTTTTTCATATTGACATACAGGTAATATCCATTCATTATCATGTAACTTTTGTTTTCTTTTGTATAACTACAGTATGTGTATTAACATACAAGGAATAGCTATACGTTACTTCATCATGTGTTGCTTTATCTATGTAGTATGCAGTGTTAAAATATTATATAAAATGGTATCTTTTCATGAATATTTTTTTCCCTCTTCCCTTTGCTGGCGGCACTCAGGCAATGAGAAAAAAAAGTTTGCAGGAAGAAATATCTTACTTTTCTGGGGGTTTTCATAATACACCTTTTCACTCTCAAATTACTATTAGAACATCGGAACTTCAAAATAAAACAAATGAATTTCAAAATAACAAATAATTTTTTCATTTTAATTTGAAATTAAATTATTTTAAATTGAAGTTCAGTTATTTTAAATTGAAGTTCAGTTGTTTTAATTTAAACTTCAGTTGTTATAATTATTATTTTTTTTTTATTATTTTTTTTTACATCACAAGGAACTGGCCAAGGGCACAACAAAAATGGGTAACACAAAGCCCGCTTAGTTGCCAGTCCCTATAAAGAAGACAGTAAGAGAATAAAATAAAAACAGAGGGGTGAGCCAATTTAGTTCGGGAGGTGTCTTGTTACTCATCTTTTGAAAAGATTTAAGTCATTGGAAAGTGGAAAAATAGAAACAGGAAGAGAGTTCCAGAGTTTACCAGTGAAAGGGATGAAAGAGTAAAGATACTGATTAACTCTTGCATTAGGAAGATGGACAGAATAGGGATGAGAATGAGTAGAAAGTCTTGTGCAGCGAGGTCGCGGGAGTGGGGGAGGCATGCAGTTAGCAAGTTCAGAAGAGCAGTGAGCATGAAAATAACGGTAGAAGAGAGCAAGAGAAGCAACATTGCGGCGGTGATTTAAAGATTGAAGACAGTCAGTCAGAGGAGAGGAGTTGATGAGACGAAAAGCTTTTGACTCAACCCTGTTTAGGAGAGCTGTATGAGTGGATCTTCCCCAAACATGTGAGACATACTCCATACATGGGCAGATAAGGCCCCTGTAGAGAGCAAGCAATTGGGAGGGAGAAAAAAAAGGACGCAGACGCCACAGGACACCTAACTTCTTAGAAGCTGTTTTAGCAAGAGATGAGATGTGAGATTTCCAGTTCAGATTTTTAGTAAAGGATAGTCCTTGTTCATTGTAGAAGAAGGAGACAGTTGAGTGTCATTGAAGAAGAGGGGATAGTTATCTGGTAGGTTTTGTCGAGTAGATAGGTGAAGAAATTGGGTTTTTGAGGCATTGAACAAAACAAGATTTGCTTTTCCCCAATCAGAAATTATAGAAAGATCAGAAGTTAGGCGCTCGGTGGCATCTCTCCGTGAATCACTTAGTTCCTGTCGAGTTGGACGTCTAATAAACGACGTTGAAAAATGCAGGGTAGAATCATCAGCGTAGGAGTGGATAGGACTGAGTTAGACTTAGAAGATCATTAATGAATAATAGAAAGAGAGTGGGTGATAGGACAGGACCCTGGGGAACACCACTATTGATAGATTTAGGTGAAGAACAATGTCCGTCTACAGTAGCTGCAATAGAACGGTTTGAGAGGAAACTTAAAATGAAGGTACAGAGAGAAGGATAGAAACCGAATGAGGGTAGTTTGGAAATTAAAGATTTGTGCCAGACTCTATCAAAAGCTTTTGATATGTCAAGGGCAACAGCAAAAGTTTCACCGAAACCCCTAAAGGAGGATGACCAAGATTCAGTTAGGAAAGCTAAAAGATCGCCAGTAGATCGCTCATAACGGAAACCGTACTGACGATCAGATAGAAGATTGTGAGCAGATAGATGCTTAAGAATTTAAACTTCAGTTGTTTTAATTTAAACTTCAGTTGTAATTTAAACTTCAGTTTTAATTTAAACTTCAGTTGTTTTAATTTGAGATTCACTTGTTTTAATTTAAACTTCAGTTTTAATTTGAAGTTCAGTCGTTTTAATTTGAGAATGAAAAGGTGTAGTAAGGCCCGGATAATTTGAACTTCTGTTCGAATTATGGAAAGTTGTTGTTGAAAATTTGAACTGGTCTGAAACTGGTTGAATGATCCAAAGTTTGAATGATACGGGGTCGAATTAGAGGGTTTACTGTACTGAAAACTTCATGTCTAGTTGTAGTTTACATTTCTTTGTCACAGTTGATAATATAGTGATGTTGTTTGTTCCAGGAAGCCAGTGTGTGCAGCCGGGCTCCTCAGCGGCGGATACCCAGGTACTGTAAGCTTGACTCTCTTTGTACCGCTACTGCCTTCTGAGGCTCAGACGTACGGATCGGCGGGTAGGGAATCGAATGGCAGTCATTTGTCGGACTGCGACTTGCCTGGCGACAGCGGTGATGGCTGCGGCCTCCCAGCCACGGGGCGGGGCTTGGGCTGCTGGTGGTGGTGCGTGACAGGTCTTCACACCAATACAGCAAATCTTATGCATCGTTTCTGGAGTTTTTGCCACAGTATTATCATTGCAAAAGGACATAAATGACTCATGGCTGCAAAAGAAATGTATGCAGCTTCGTTGTGGAGCCAGAAATAGAAAAATAATTTTGTTGTTTTTTAAGGTAAAATATATATTTTTTCATGATGGGAATATTCAACTCCTACTTTATGTGACAAATTTTACATGCATTGCTAAAATTAGATATGGTTTGATAAATTTTGTAGCTTCAAAGTTAGAGCAAAGTGATCTCTCCAAGACAAATAGTATGGTAGTATAGGTATGTATGACTGTTACGAGCAATAGAAGCAAAATTCCTCTATGAACATAAGGAAGCTACAAGAGGCCGATAGACCTACACGCGGTAGTTCCTGTAGTTGTTCTGTAGCCATGCTACGGGTCACTAAGCCTGTCATCGTTCACCACGCACCACAGACACTTAACATTCTCTACTGACGTGAAAGAGTTATATGCCTGTTTAGCAGGTGCTGAAGCTCTTGGTGTAGAACTGTAGATGGACTCCAATTGGAATCCACTGCTCACTGCTCAGTCCCTATGCCTTGGATAACATTGCTTGAGGCCTCCACTGTTGTGAGGTTTAGTGGTGCCAAATAGTAGACACACTAAGGGTGTTTCTGGTCTTACAAAAACCCTAAGGCAAACATCATCGACTTCTTGATACAGAATGTTCCTGGAGTGTTTCAGGTTTCTCTGGAATGTTTTGTTTATTTGCTTTTTACCATTTTGTATTGAGGGCTAAATGCCCCCTAAGGCTATTTTGATCGAGTTGCTGGCTGTCACTTCAGCAAACCCTTGCGGGGCATGCGTGTTGAAGGCCCATGCCATCTCATTGTACTATATATGACAAAGAATGCAATCAAAGGTGTTGTCAACACGAGGTCATTTTGATGTTTTCAGTCGTGTAAGACTTGCATGACAGGCAGGGCCTGAATGCAGGGCTTACAGCCTCTACTTCCCCATGGTGTAAGACTTGCATGACAGGCAGGGCCTGAATGCAGGGCTTGCAGCCTCTACTTCCCCATGGTGTAAGACATGCATGACAGGCAGGGCCTGAATGCAGGGCTTACAGCCTCTACTTCCCCATGGTGTAAGACTTGCATGACAGGCAGGGCCTGAATGCAGGGCTTGCAGCCTCTACTTCCACATGGTGTAAGACATGCATGACAGGCAGGGCCTGAATGCAGTGCTTGCAGCCTCTACTTCCCCATGGTGTAAGACTTGCATGACAGGCAGGGCCTGAATGCAGGGCTTGCAGCCTCTACTTCCCCATGGTGTAAGACTTGCATGACAGGCAGGGCCTGAATGCAGGGCTTGCAGCCTCTACTTCCTCATGGTGTAAGACATGCATGACAGGCAGGGCCTGAATGCAGGCTTGCAGCCTCTACTTCCCCATGGTGTAAGACTTGCATGACAGCAGGGCCTGAATGCAGGGCTTGCAGCCTCTACTTCCCCATGGTGTAAGACATGCATGACAGGCAGGGCCTGAATGCAGGGCTTGCAGCCTCTACTTCCCCATGGTGTAAGACTTGCATGACAGGCAGGGCCTGAATGCAGGGCTTGCAGCCTCTACTTCCTCATGGTGTAAGACTTGCATGACAGGCAGGGCCTGAATGCAGGGCTTGCAGCCTCTACTTCCCCATGGTGTAAGACATGCTTGACAGGCAGGGCCTGAATGCAGGGCTTGCAGCCTCTACTTCCTCATGGTGTAAGACTTGCATGACAGGCAGGGCCTGAATGCAGGGCTTGCAGCCTCTACTTCCCCATGGTGTAAGACTTGCATGACAGGCAGGGCCTGAATGCAAGGCTTGCAGCCTCTACTTCCCCATGGTGTAAGAGTAGCTTGACAGGCAGGGCCTGAATGCAGGGCTTGCAGCCTCTACTTCCCCATGGTGTAAGACTTGCATGACAGCAGGGGCCTGAATGCAGGGCTTGCAGCCTCTACTTCCTCATGGTGTAAGACTTGCATGACAGGCAGGGCCTGAATGCAGGGCTTGCAGCCTCTACTTCCTCATGGTGTAAGACTTGCATGACAGGCAGGGCCTGAATGCAGGGCCTGAATGCAGGGCTTGCAGCCTCTACTTCCCCAGTGGTGTAAGACATGCTTGACAGGCAGGGCCTGAATGCAGGGCTTGCAGCCTCTACTTCCCCATGGTGTAGAATTGCATGACAGGCAGGGCCTGAATGCAAGGCTTGCAGCCTCTACTTCCTCATGGTGTAAGAGTAGCTTGGGACAGGCAGGGCCTGAATGCAGGGCTTGCAGCCTCTACTTCCCCATGGTGTAAGACATGCTTGACAGGCAGGGCCTGAATGCAGGGCTTGCAGCCTCTACTTCCCCATGGTTGGTGTAAGACTTGCTTGACAGGCAGGGCCTGAATGCAGGGCTTGCAGCCTCTACTTCCTCATGGTGTAAGACTTGCATGACAGGCAGGGCGTGAATGCAAGGCTTGCAGCCTCTACTTCCCCATGGTGTAAGACTTGCATGACAGGCAGGGCCTGAATGGCAAGGCTTGCACCCTCTACTTCCTCTTTGGTGTAAGACTTGCATGACAGGCAGGCCTGATGCAAGGCTTGCAGCCTCTACTTCCTCATGGTGTAAGTTTGCTTGACAGGCAGGGCCTGAATGCAGGGCTTGCAGCCTCTACTTCCCCATGGTGTAAGACTTGCATGACAGGCAGGGCCTGAATGCAAGGCTTGCAGCCTCTACTTCCCCATGGTGTAAGACTTGCATGACAGGCAGGGCCTGAATGCAGGGCTTGCAGCCTCTACTTCCTCATGGTGTAAGACTTGCATGACAGGCAGGGCCTGAATGCAAGGCTTGCACCCTCTACTTCCCCATGGTGTAAGACTATGTCATGACAGGCAGGGCCTGAATGCAAGGCTTGCAGCCTCTACTTCCTCATGGTGTAGACTTGCATGACAGGCAGGGCCTGAATGCAGGGCTTGCAGCCTCTACTTCCTCATGGTGTAAGACTTGCATGACAGGCAGGGCCTGAATGCAAGGCTTGCAGCCTCTACTTCCTCAGGTGTAAGACTTGCATACAGGCAGGGCCTAATGCAGGGCTTGCATCCTCTACTTCCTCATGGTGTAAGACTTGCATGACAGGCAGGGCCTGAATGCAGGGCTTGCAGCCTCTACTTCCTCATGGTGTAAGACTTGCATGACAGGCAGGGCCTGAATGCAAGGCTTGCAGCCTCTACTTCCTCATGGTGTAAGACTTGCATGACAGGCAGGGCCTGAATGCAAGGCTTGCAGCCTCTACTTCCTCATGGTGTAAGAGTTGCTTGACAGGCAGGGCCTGAATGCAAGGCTTGCAGCCTCTACTTCCCCATGGTGTAAGAGTTGCTTGACAGGTAGGGCCTGAATGCAGGGCTTGCAGCCTCTACTTCCTCATGGTGTAAGAGTTGCTTGACAGGCAGGGCCTGAATACAGGGCTTGCAGCCTCTACTTCCTCATGGTGTAAGTCTTGCTTGACAGGCAGGGCCTGAATGTAAGGCAGAGCCTTACTTGCAGCCTCTACTTCCTCATGGTGACACCTCTGCCACTTGCCTCCCGTAGAATTTACTGACAGATATTCCTGAATGGGAGAGGATGGAATACTCCATTAGTTAGTTGTGCCTTCAATTGTGGTGACTGCTTGGTGTTTCACTGTTTCCTTGCTGGGTTCATTCCCCTTCCAGTGGCGTGAAATGAGTGCCAAACTTTTATGGCATTTGTGTCAAAATGTTACCTGTGATAAAGGGGTGAGATCTTTCACCCATCTTACCAAGATGTTTTGTGGGTGTCTTATCAACATGTACATACTTTTGACCATGCTCTTGATTTTTGCTTTTCCTCTTTCACAGTAGAGACTCAATAAATTTACACACGAGGTTGCACTTATAATAATAATGGCATTACAGTAAACCCTCTGTAATTCGAACTAATTGGGGGGAGACCTGGGTCGAATTAGCCGAAAGTCCGAATTAACCGATGGTTACCTCTAGCCCCTCCACACAGTAATAAGTCACTCAAACATGCCAATACAGCACAGATTGTATTACTTGAGGCGCCCCGCGGCAGAAGGGTACTATGCGACAAAATCAATATTCGTCAGAAAACGCAGTTAAAGATTGGGAATAACTATCTCAAGAACTGTTTGAGTTAGAATGAAGTGTTGCATATCAAATAAAAGGGGTGGGGGGTTTCTCGTAGTGTAGGGAAAGCACCTCGGTTTTACAACCGAGAAGTCCCCGGGTTCGATCCCCGGGCGGAGTGAGACAGTGGGCTGTTTCCGTAAAACCCGAGCCCTGTCCACCCAGTAGTGAATGGATACCGGGTGTTAGCCGGGGTTTGTGACCTGCTCTCCGGGGTGCTGGCTTCGGCCAAACTAAGCACTAAGGAAATGATAAAAATGTTGATATGGAGACGGGGCATACGAGCGTTGCTCTGGCCCTGTAAAATACAACAACAACTAGATGAATAAAAACCCCAACACACACACACATACACACAACACACACACACACACACACACCCCACCACACACACACCCCACACACCCACCACACCACAACCCACACCAAAACCAAAAACAGAGGAAAGGGAAAAAGCCAACTGAAGTACGTTTAAAGAACCCCCAAAAAAAAAATTTAAATTTAAAGGGTGGAAGAGGAAAAAAATGAAAATTTATTGGGGGAGGGTTTGACCAAAAAAATGAAGAAGTATCTAAAGAGAAAGAGAAGAGAAGACTCCAAAAGGGAAAAAAAAAAATAGGATGGGGGTATCGTAAAACAAATATAAATGGCTAGAGTCAACAAACAGAAGTAAAAAAGATTACCTGGGGACCAAGAAAAACCCGGACAAAATTTGGTTAGAGAAACGAAGCGGTGATCATGAGGATGGGGCCAGTTGGGGAGGGTCAAATAAAAAAGTATGGAGGAAAACCCAAAACCCGAAAAAAGGGAGGTGGTGAAGAAGGGAAAAAAGTGCCCACTTTGGGGAAAGGGGCGACCCTTTACTTTTTTGAATTTTTAAAAAAAATGATAGCAAAAAAGAATGAAAAAAGAACACCCAAAAAAAAATTTCAATTTTGGAAAAGCAGACTTTGACGGGTTAAAAAAAACATTTTTCGGAGAGACAAACGGGGGTAATTTTCCCTGCAGAAAAAAAATACCCAAAAAAAAAATGGGATGAAATTCATCCGAAATTAACCCAACCGGGAAAGGGAAAAATATTTTTTTTTCCAAGGATAGTTATCAAAAGAAAAAAAGAAATGAATTGGGTTTTTAAAAGAAAATGTGAAATTTGCAAGGGAAATAGAAAAGGGGGAAAAAAAAATGGGAAAAGTTTGGGGGGAAAAAAGGTTTGGGAGCAACCTTTGGGGACAAATACAAAAACAACTAGAAATGAATATGTAAAAAAACCGAAAAAAGAAGAGGAAAATTTTAAATATGAAGGAATATAATAGAAAAATTTTAAGAACGAACCGAAACTTTTCTATAATATATTAAGGAAAAATTTAAAAACAAGGGAAGGGAAAAGATAAGCTGAAGGTAAAAAAGGATAGTGTATGAAGTTTCATTTCAACCCGGCCGAGGTGATGAATAAGTGCTTTCCGACTTGTATTTTCAAGAAAAGTGAATTTTAAAAAAAAAAATATAATAGCAAAAGAAAATAAATGGAAAAAAACATAAAAAATAGAACGTAATAGAAATTAAAAAGGCCCAATGGAAAGGGCAAAATGTGAGAAAAGCCCCCCGGGGCCCCGATGGAGTGTCGAAAATGGATAATGAAAAAAGTGCAGTAAACCAACTAGCAGGAAAATTTCATGTGTAATTGGGGTTCACTCAAGGGGGAGCAGGGGTCCCGCTTGTTGGAAAAGGGGCAAAAAATTGTGCCAATTCACAAAGGGGTGACAAAGAAGGGCCACTAAAAATTTCCGGGGCCCTTTTCATTTAAAAAGGGGTTTTGTTGGGAAAAAAAGTGGGGAAAAAATTGTGAAGGGGCAGATGGTTGGAAAAATTTGGAAGAACAAACAAAAACTTTGCAGGGTGGCCCGGGTTTTGGGTTTTAGAGGAGGAATGTTTATGTACAAGGAATTTTTTTTGAGCCTTTTACTCGAGAAATGATCGGGGGACACAGGAAAGGAAGGGGGGTCGATTGCATTTACTTT
This sequence comes from Chionoecetes opilio, assembly GCA_016584305.1. Lineage (NCBI taxonomy): Eukaryota > Metazoa > Arthropoda > Malacostraca > Decapoda > Majidae > Chionoecetes > Chionoecetes opilio. Next base: position 80,752 of record JACEEZ010007185.1, read on the forward strand.
TTGGGCCTAAAAAAAGGGGATTTGACAAAGGGACCCTCATAAGAGGGCTTGGGTCCCGGAAGCTAGAAACCCTTTAGGGGGATTTTGAAGGGGGGGTTTTTTCTGAAATGGGGGTGGGACTTTTTGAGCAAAAGGGAGATGAGAAAAAAAGTAAAAAAAAGATAAAATTTTAAATGGTGCAGTGGATAATTTTGGAGTTTTTCAGGATCCCGTATTGGCCCCCGGATGTTCCTTTCAGTAAAGTTACAGAAAGGTAAAGGGGTTTTATTTTCTGATTGGATGCTAAATTCAAAAAAGTAGAAAGTAAAAAAGGGGCTGTGAGGATTTACCAAAAAGGATCTAGATAAGATTTTTTGATGGGTCAAAATGGGAAAAGGGAGTTTAAATCCAAAAAAGTGTAAAGTTTATTTGGAAAAAAAGGCAAGTACAAAAAGAGGCAGAGAGGAAAATATTTGATGGGAAAAGAATGGTAAACAAAAAAAAGGTCGAGAAAGATCTGGGGGTTGGATTATAGGACAATTTTTTTCACCAAAAAGGGAAGGGATATAAAAAAAGAAAACAACAGGAGTACATATCGTTTTGGGGGGAATTTTAAAGGGGAAGGGATTCAAAATTCTGGATTAAGAGGGTGATCAAGAAAAATATGATTAAAATCTTGATTCGCCCAGGTTAGAATATGTTTGGGGTGAATTTTGGGCCCCCCAAAAAAAGAAGGTATAAGGAGGGTTTGAGAGAATACAAAAAAAGCAAGGGCCAAAAAAAAGACCCAAGCCAAAGGGGAAAAATTTTCCAAAATGAAAAAAAAGGAACTTTTTTAAGGACTTAAAAAATTTTCCCAACACTTGAAAAAGAAAAAGGAAAAGGGGGGGATTTTTTTATAGCAGGGGTATAGAGGACAAGGGGGCTTAAAAAAAATTTATAAAGAAGATCTGTTTGTGGGGAAAGACAGAAGTGGACAAAGGAAAAAAATTAAAAGGCAAATTTTTAAAAGGGATTAAAAAAACAGTTGAAAAAGCATAAAGGGGCCGGGGAAAAACCTTTATTTCAAAAATTATTAATGCCCAAAAAGTATTCAGGACTTCAAAAGGGAAACTGGATAATAGTAGATTTGGAGACGGGGGGCCCGTAAAACATAGCTCTTTTCCCGTATGTTAAAAACTAGGGAAACACACCCCCACACACACAACCCCACAAAAACACACAACACACACACACCCAACCCAAACCCCCCCACCCCGCCCACCCCCCCACCCACCCCCCCACCCACGCACGCAGAACGCAGCCCAAAGCCCCCGCGGCGCGCGCAGCCCCCCACCACAACAACAACACAACCCAAAAAACCAAAACCCAGTTTTTAATTTTTTTTTTTTTTAAGGTTTTGTTTTTGTTTACTTTTTTAAATGGTAGGGTTTTTTAAAATTTTAGTATTATTTCTTTTTTTTTGGAAAACGGGTTTTTTATTAAAGGAAATGTTTTAATTTTTAATTTATGTGGGGTTTTTTAAATTTTCTGATTTTTAAAAAATGCTGGTTTGCAAAATTTTTTTTTTTCCGCCAACGAAGTTGGGGGGGTTATGTTTTTCCCAACCCCGATCTGTCCCGTTCCCGTTTTGGGTTTGTTTTACAGGAAATTTTTTTCGAAAGTTTCGAATAGATTTGGGACAAACTCGGTATACTAAGTCTTTTTTTGGTATAAGGGAAAAACCCGATTTAATTTTGGATAAAAAACTATTGAAAAACTTTGGTTTCCATTTCCCAAACCCCTTTATTAAATTTTTTCGGGGGGGAGGTAGCGCTTTTATACTGAGTGCCATAATTTTTAATATTATAATATTATTTTAAAATCTATTTTATATATTATATTAATAAAAATATATATAAAAATATATATTTTTTTAAAAATCTATATAAATTTTTATATATTAAATTATAAAATATATATAAATATTTTATATATAAAATATTTTTATAATATAAAATATATATTTTTTATATTATATATTAATATATATTTTATATATTATATATATAATATTAAAAATATATATTGGGTGTCCCAAGTCATAGAGGGAAAAAAAAAAACATTTTTTTTTAACTTGCTGGTGTTTTATTCTTTTCCCACAAAGCAATAAGGGGTTCCTGTGAAATTAAATTTTTAAAACGGAGGGAAAATTTAAAGGGGGCGCGCCCAAAATGAAAAAATTTCTAATACCTTCAAAAACAAAGGGAAAAAAAACTTTAAAACAAATCCCAAAAATTTTAGAAAGAAACTTATAAGGAAACCAAAAAGGAAAAGTTTTTCCCTTGTTTTCCCTTCAGAAAGCCTTCTTTTTGAAGGTCCCCCCTTCTTTTTCCCGCCCCCAAAATTTCCGATGGTGGTGGAAAATAAAAGGGGGGAATTTCTTCTTCTGTTTCGGGCCGGGCTTTGTGGACCCCAGGTTAAACGCTTTGGGCAAAGGGGGATGCCCCGCTCCCCGGCATCGTTGACCACTTTGGAGGCCAGGTCCGTTTCCCCCAGCGTCCCTTTAATGGTCGTTTCCTTTCCCCCCACAATTTCCGGTCCTTTTGGGGGGGAAGCCCCTGTCTGCTTTGAGTTTCCCGAAAAAGGACTTTTGTCTTCGAAGTGGGCGAAGGGGAAGGGAGGAAGACATCGTCATCCTTTTTTTTCCCTTTCCCAAACGGCCCTTGGGGTTTCCTTTTTCGAAAGGGGGGCTTTTTTCCCAATTTTCCTTGACCATTGCTTCCCCCCTTCCCCACATCAATCCTTGGTTTCGAAAAAAAAAGGGCCAAATTTGGGCCCCCCGGGTTTTTCCCCGGCCGGACCCCAAAAAACCCCCCCCCCCCCCCAGGTGGCGGGCGCAGGGCTTGTTTCCCGCTTTCCGGGGGGGCAAAAAGGGTTTTTGGTTTAAAGGGGATGTCTTTTAGGATCTCGAGGGGGAAAAGCATTTTTCTTCAAAAGGGGCTTTCCCCAGAGATGGTTGGGCCTTTTATGCCATTTTCTTGGGAGTTTCACCAAGGGCAACGAAGGGGCCCCCTCGTTCCCTTTTTTGCGGGCCCTTTTCTCGACCAAAAAATTTTAGGGGGACAAAAATGGGGTTTCAAACATCTGGGAAACTTGAGGCATTTGATGGGCCCTTTGGCCATCCCCGGGCTTGATGGAGAGCTCCCCGGACCCGGGGAATGGTTTGGCCCGGAAAACCCTTTTACCACCGAGGAACAGGTGGAGAGACGGGGAAGTTTTTTTCAAAAATTTCCCCCCGGGATTTTTTCTTCGACATCAAAAGAATCCCTTCAGGGGAAAGGCCAATGCGTCGCCCTTTAGCTTGCGGGGTGTCATTGGGGGCGAAGAACTCTACGGGTTTTCCGATGTTTTCCAAAACCCTCTCTCTCTGCGGGGGAATCCCCGAAGGGAAACCCTCGATCAAGGGGGGGCGTCTTTTAAGATTCCCAAAGTCAGGGACCAGAGGAAAAAGCCGAGGCTGGGGTTGAAGACAAACCTTTTAGGATCACCTTTTGGGGGACATGATTTTCGGCAGGCCAACCAAACAAAACTTTTGTCCGGAAATTCCCCTTGGGTCAAACTTTCCCCAATGCAAGCCAAACCTTTTCACCCGGCCAAATGTTTTGAAAACCGTGGTTCCCAAAACAGAAGGGGGGATGATCTTGTCCCTGACGCCCGGGTTTTGTTCCCCCCCTTCAAGACCACTGCAAACCACGTTTTTTTTGCCAGTCGAATCCGGGGGGCCTTTTTGCGGGGAACCCCAAAGAAAGGGGAAATCTGCGTTTAATCTTCCCCTGTTGGGGGAAAGGCCCAAGCGATTTTTGCGGTCCTTCCGGGGGATTTTGCCAAAGGGGCAAATTTTTTCCGTCCCAATGCAAGGCCCCAAATTTTCAGGTATCCCTTTGGGGGCCGGGAAATTTCCCCGATCTTTCGCGGCGGCCCTTTCTCTCCCCCGCAAAATTTGTGCTTTGATTTGGGCCGGGGCTCTTTTTTTTGAGAAACCCCCATTTCTCCCAAAAGTCCATTCCAAGAACTTTAGCGGTAGCTGCGAACGTTGACGTTTTCTTTTCCCCCAAACCCGGGCAACTTTTTCCTTTTTCGAATTTCCCAAGTTGGGAAAAAGGGTTTTAAAATCCTTCCAGAATTTTTGACTTTTTTGAGTTTTTTTCCCCCTGGTTTCGGGGGTTTTTTTCCAACGGGGGGGGGAAGGGGTTTTATTTTTTTAAACGGGCGTCGAAACAGGACCCGCTGTGAGCTACTGCTTTTTGGTTTGGGAAATTTTCCCCCCTTTTTCCCGTCAGCCCTTTGGGGAATTTCGCTGTCTTCACGTTCCGGGAGCCGTTGGGGTTGATTCCGCGCTTTTGAAATGCTTCTCCACCTTTTTTCGCTGTCACGAAAAGGGCCAAAATTTCCAAACCATGGATGATTCCCCTCTTTCTTCTCTCTTTACTCCGTAAAGGGAAATCCTTTCCTCGGGCCTTCACGTCTGCCCCTTGGAGGGAGGAGGAGTGGCGAGGGCGAAGAAATTTTTTTGGAGGGTTTTTTGAAAAATTTTTTTTTATTTTTCCATAAAAATGTTTCGGGCCCGTTCTTTGTTTTTGTTTAAATTTCCTAGGTCATTGTTAAAGCTTTTTTCCCGGGTTTGAAAAGCTTCCTGCCGGCCCTGTTTACTGTAGTTGTCGGGAAACCCCCGGGGCGCGACCAGAAGGGGAAAACCCCTTCCAACCCCCCGGGCCCCTTCCGGCCTCCCGGGTCGCCGTCTCCCCCATCTCCCCGGGGGTTGGTGGGGAAGGGAGCAAAGGAAAGGGCCTGCTCCTTCGGTGGTACCGGGCTCCGGGGGATTTTCATCTATTGGGGGCCTTTTTTCGTCGCCCAAGATTATAACGGGGCCCTTTTTTTGCCCCCTTTTTTGGTTTTAAACCCGGAAGGGAGGAAAAAAAGTGAAAATTTTGAAAAAAAACCTGAAAATTTTAGTTCCTCCCTCCCTAAATGGTTTTCTTTTTCGGGGGCCCCTAAATATTAAACCAAATTTCCGCCAAAATTTTTAACGCAAACTGTTTTAATTGGGGAAAAAAACCGGGAAAAACCACGGGGCGGCAACATTTCCAAAAAATTTTTTGGGGATTTTTGGGGCAAACCCCAATATATATATATATATATATTATATTATATATATATAAAATATATATAAAATTTTATTATATTATATATTAAAATATATATTTTTATTTTTTTTTTTTAAAATTTTTTTTATTTTTTTTAAAATTAATTTTATAAAATATATATATATATAAATATATATTATTTTATATATATTATATTATATTATATATATATATATATTATTTTTATATATATATATATTATATATTTATTTTTTTACTTCTTTTTTTTTAAAATTTAATATTCGGGGGGAGGTATTTCGCCCTTAACCTGGGGTTTTCCCCCCCAAACCCTAGTTTGGGTTTTTAGTTTCAGGTTTTTAACCTTGGGGGATTTTCAAAGTATAAAAATAAATTTTAACCCAGAAGTAAAAAACTATTGCGTAATTATAACCGGGGGAAAAAAACCGGGATATTTCTATGCGTGAAAATCATATAAGATTTGTCCCTTCCCCCTACACCTGAGGGGGCAAAACTTTTGGGCCTGTGGTTTTTACACTTTAAACTATCAGACGGTTCTTTTAAATTAAAAATTTTTACATATATTTACTATTGGGGTTCAGTTTTACAAATTTTTTTTTTCTCCCCAACAACCAAACACTTACCCATCAAAAATTATATATAAAGGGTGGATCCCATCTACAAAACGTTCCCCACATTTCCCAATTTTCTATCGGAAAAAAAAAATTTTCTGATTTATGCTTCCCCCAAAAACATTCCAAAATTAAAAACAAAGGGGTTTTTTTTATTTTTCCGCAAAAAAATTTATTCATTAAATAGAAAAATTATCGAAAAAACAAAGGTTCATCTTGAGGGTTTTTTTTACATGTGCAGTAATCGGTTGTCAAAACACCCTTTTTCGAGAAATTTATATTTTGTATAATTTTTACGAATTGCCCATTTTTTTTTCGGTTATATTTCCAATTCCAAATTTTTTTTTGCTTTCGGGGGCCCAAATTTATAGCCCTTTTTCTACTTTTTACTACTTCTATACATGTTGGGCCCCCGTAAACAGCTATTTTTTTTTTTAGGTTTTTTGAAAAAAAAGGGGGGATTTAAAAAAAAAACAAAAGGGATACCCCTTGCCCAAAATTTTCAATATTTTTTGGGGTGCGGGCAATAGGGGATAAATTCGAGGAAAGGGGGTAAAAGGGTAACCAAACACCCAAGGGTTTTTTCATCTCAAACTTGGGGTAGGAAAATTACCCACTGGGGGCTTTGAAATGAAACCCTAATTTTTTCCGCTGTATTTGGGTTTTTTTTTATAAGTAAATTTAATTTTTTTAAATTTTTGTTTTTTTTTATAAACAAAATAAAGAAATTTTTGTAAAAAAGCATTGGTTTAAAATAATTCAGGGCCAAAATTTTCAGGGGTTTTGCCTAAGGGCTAACAATATAAATTTTCCTAAAACCAAAAGAAAAATTTCTTTTTATGTATACATTTTTTTATAAATTTCAGCTACCGGGAAAATAAGAAACCCTTAAGTTTTCCACGGGGTGTTGAATTGTCTTTGAGGGGACGGACACTTTTTCAGACTACCAAACCCTTGGCTTAAGGGGAAAATGCCCACCCTGAATAAATTAAAAATTCATGAAAAATACAAAAAATAAGTAAGTCATATAATGATAGCTGTGGCCTTGGGCAACAGCTGGTAGATAGAACACTGGTAGAACACTGGTAGATATTTTTTCCAAAATAAGGATATTTAAAGTGATTTAAACATCCTGCTCCCCCCCACCCCCGCACCACGTGAGCGCCATGCCTCGTTTGTTTACATCAGTTTTGACGGTAAAATATCAATTATACTGCTATTTTCGAGTTTCCTGATGCATTTGAATGATTACTTATATGTCTGGTAATGCGTGGGAGAATGTAAAGCAGTTACCGGGAGCGCATCAGAGCTCAGAGGCTTTGTTGCCGCTGATAAGGAAGGGTACTGTCGCAGTACCTTGGGTTAGAGGTTCCCAGCCTCATAATAACATCCTTATTGAGTCAGGAACCCGTTTACACGCCCAAAAACACAGAAAACGAAAAAGAAGTGCATCTGAGTAATTAGAATACCAGTCTGGTATGTTCTGAAAAGTGTTCCTACCTGGCGACAATGAGACCCTTACCTTGAGTGACTAATATCCTGCTCTGCAGGAGGGGACCAAGTGTGTGAGTTACTGCAGACATTCATGATAACCTCAGAAATTAAATGGAACCTATTACCAAGACCCTTATAAGGTTTACTGATGTTACCACTAAGTCAAACACACAAAAAATGTATACGGCTCGTTTCTGAAAAATGTAAGTTATTCTAATACAATTTCCTTCTCCTTCATCATTTTGTATCCGATCTTTACCTATGAGGTAGCAATGGATAGCTGGATAAAAAACGAAGAGAAGTAAACGAAGAGAAGTATGGTGGAACTTTTTGTTTATGTCAATTACGAACATGGCACTAGTGTTTCAAACATAATTTTTTGGGATATTTTTCAATATTTTAAGATTTTTTATTTCTCGGTGATAAACAAAGATAGAGAAAAACCACACCATAAAATCTTTCTCTATAAGTAGAAGAGTTAATGGTTAAAAAACAAAAGATGCATCAATAATCCTAAGAGTTGAAAGCAATTTAAACCACCCGAATTTTCCTCTTTTTTCCCACTTTTATTATTTGGCCAAAACCTATTAGCCAGATCTGAATGAAACTTATGTTTTAAAGCCTTTATTTAGCCTTTAACAACCCATTAAATTTGCAGCAAGATCCATCAGTAAACAAGATTGGGGTGGGCGTCCCTTTAATCCCAAACACTCCTTTCCCCCCTTTTGGTTACCACCCGTGCGTTTGTACCTGGCAGCTATCTTCCATAGACAGTTTGCGAAGATTATAATATGATATGTATGGCAGTAGGATTCATGACTTTCCTGTAGTCAGAGCTGGGCACTAAATCATTAAATGTTTTTAAAATACTAAACAGGGGAAAAAATTTATTTAATTACAAAATACTAAATACATTTTACGAATGTATTTAAATAAAAATACCTAAATTTGTATTTAAATACATTTGTAATACATTTTAAATACAACACTTTTAACTGCCCAAAAAAAAAGGTTTTCCTTAATTTTTTTTCTCTTAGAAATTTCCTTTCAGCCAAAATTTTCCTAAAAAAAAAAAATTTCCTTGAAAGGGGGAAAACAGGGGTTCAATGTCCACAGGATTGCCGATAGTTGGGCGGGTTTTATGGCCAAATTAATTTTAAAAAAAAGTATTTACTTTTATATTTATTTAAATCTTTTATGGTATTTAAATACAATGTATTTAAATACTCATAAAAATATTTCAATACTGACAACCTTATTTATAAAAACATTTCTAAAAACACAAATGTATTTAAATATGCCCCCTCTGCCTGTAGTTTATACTCTACATGAATGACAAAAAGTATACCTCACTATTTTTTTTGTTATTAAATTTTCCCGTTGTGACACATTTAAGTATTGAGGGAAGCTTTATATATCTAAAATTGTGATTAAAATGGGATTTTAAAAATATGCATATTCTTAGGATCATTTATGTATATAAAAGTAAAATTCCCCATGACTGAAAAGGGGTTTTTATATGTAGAAAATTAAATTAAATTTAAAAAAGAATGTCCCCTGGGGCCCGCAGTAGAGAACGGAAAAAAAAATGTAAAATACTAGTTAAGGGGAACTCTGCCCTCTGGTCTATCCCCTTTGCTACTGAGGTGATTGGTAATGAAGTAAAATGATCCCCAAGACATTTCGGTCTCGAGTCATATGAGACTCAAGCCAATGGGGGGAATTCTGAAAAGCTAACGCCACCAGATGTCTCTCGCGCTCTCACTTATGCACTTTTAGGCTGAATTATCTATCATTTACCGTAAATTCCTTGTACTTTTTATGGCATATCAGAATTACACTTCAATACAATAACTGATACAGTTCTCAATAAAAATGTAGTTTATAATTTTCTTTTTCTGTGCAGGATAAGAATATTAGCAAAACAAAGAATACTTGAAAACTCTCATCTTTAAAAATCGTCTTTGCATGATAACATTGCAAGTTTAAGCAGAATGAGGCTTCCGGAAATTTCTACTTGTATTTAAGCATTCGCTGAGTACCTGTTTTGGGCGTGTCAGTCTCTTTCGACGAAAATTTAACTAAGAAGTAATTTAAGTGCTTGGCACCTCAGCGACAGTCCTGTATCCAATACAGTTGAAACTTTTGTTTACTAAAAACAAGCGGGAGCGCCATGTTCTCCCTACCTCCACCTCAATCCCCTTCCCTTTGATCACCCTATGTCCTCTGGTTTATCCTATGTCAAGAGGTTTATCCGTTGGAGGAAGAAAACTAAATCAGTCAGTGCGAAACAGGGAGTCTTTAAAGACAATCAAAAGACAAAGAGTTCGGTAGAGGGAGAATTGACGTTTGGAGAAACATGGGTTGTTTTCTGGAGGACAAGGAAAGAAGAGGAAACAAAATCGTAATTAGGAATCAGGATATGGGGGTAAATAAGAAAATGTTCTCGGAGGCAGAGAACTTGAAGTTCAGAGCACGAAATAAGGAGACGAAAGTCCGGTATGTGGGAGCGGATGCCGTGAATATTCCAGTAGAGGACAGACAGTGTGAAGAGATCAGCGGGTGATGATAGTTAGGATGACAGCCTCTGGGGTTGAGGGGTTAGGAGTATCAGGGATGTGAGGTAAGGGAGCGGCAGCCAGCAGGTGCTGGTGGAGCTGAGCTGAGTCCCTTCGACTCCCTCGCGGTGTGAGGACCACAGCAAAGTGAGTGATAACAGATCCTGACCTCGGGATGGCTTCTGTGGAGATGCTGAACGCCACACTGTGTTTTGGTGAAATTTTTGTCGAAAGAGAGACTGACACACCCAAAACAGGTACTCAGCGAATGCTTATATACAAGTAGATATTTCCTGAAGCCTCATTTTCAAGTATTCTATTTTTTGCCAATATTTTCATCAAGTGCAGAAAATGAAAATGATAAACTACATTTTTATTAAGAACTGTTTTAGTTATTGTATTGAAGTGTAATTCTGATATGTCTTAATTTGCAATATTAACCATACAGGAGAACCTCATTTAACCGGCATTTAAAACAACGGCAGCCTCAAAACAACGGCACTAATCGACCCAGGCATTTTTTTTTTTTTTTTTTTTTTTTTTTTTTTTTTTTTTTTCTCTCTTCCCGGGCCACCAGCAGGAGGACCACGGGCTAGCTTGAGCTCGTCAGAGAGATCCTTGTGAAAAAAGAGGAGAGTGTTCGTGGTGCTGGCGTGCGACACGAGGACTGGCTTGTCCATCCTGACGAGAGTGCGGGGTAGAAAGGGGCACTCAGCAGGATAACCAGCATTAATTAGTATAATTATTTCAAAAACTGAGAAATTGGCAGAAATTTAGTTCAAATTTGGCGGGGGTACGCAGGGTTGGCAACCCTTTCATCCCTTGCACTGGTAAACTCTGGAACTCTCTTCCTGTTTCTAGTTTTCCACTTTCCTATGACTTACATTTTTTCAAAAGAAGAGTAACAAGACACCTCCCGAACTAAATTGGCTCACCCCTCTTTTTTATTTTATTCTCTTCGGGCTTCTTTTAGGGATGGAACTAAGCGGGCTTTGTGTTACCCATTTTTTGTTGTGCCCTTGGCCATTCCTTTGATATGTATAAAAAAAATAAAAAAAAAAAAAAAAAAAAAAAAAAACTGGGCGATCCTAAAGTAACTCTCAAAACAACGGAAAAATGGTTATCCGGCATGCGCTCCCCCCGAGGGTGCCGGAAAAAACGAGGTTATCCGTATATGTAAATGCCTTTTATGAGGGGTGTTGCGAGCAACACCCCACCCCCCGTGTTGCAGTCTCTGTATGATTTTTTGGACTAAGGGTCGTTTTGCCTGGGGGTTTCCTCCAGAGTTTCCCTACCCAACCGGGTTCTTAATTTTCGAGTTGGTAAATACTTCTTCAAACACTGCTTCCAGGTGGATCCCCACAAGGCAGCGTCTTGAGTGTACTCTGTTCGCTGTGCCATAAATGGTATTGTTGAGTCTGCCAGAGGGTTTGTTAGTCTTATACTGGATGATTTATCAATCTCTTTTCGGTTTCCCAGGAGGCAGTTGCAAGGAAGACTTCAACTTGCTATAAAAAGTTGTGAGGGGCGACGAAATCGTGGCTTCCGGGTTTTTTCCTCCAGCGAAGACTGTAGGGGTTCATTTTTGCAGCCCCCCGTGGATTCATCCCGCCCTAGACCTGTATTTCACGATAAGAGAAACCATGAGGGAAAGACCCGGTTTTAGGACTCATTTTTGAAAAATAGACTGACTTGGGTACCTCACCTTGTGCTCTCAAGACTGACTGTCTTCAAACCCAGGGATCTACAAAAGTCCTCTCGCACACCAGCTGGGGAGGATCGCGCTACACCCCTATATCTCACGCTCACTTATCCTTTCGAAGCTTGAATATGGATGTAATGACCCCTCTGCCACACCCACTCGATGGGGATTTTTTGGATTCGGTACACCATGCGGGTGTCCGTCTGGAAAAGGGGGCTTTCATCATCTCCCATCCCAAGTCTTTTGGTGGATGCTGGTGTCCTCCCATTAATCTTCAACGCCAGCCCCTCATGTTAAGGTTTGGATGCCTCCAAGCCTCCCGACTCATAGCTTGCCGTGCTGTGTCTTGGTTTATTTCGAAAATTTACCATGAGCGAAGAAGTTCCAAACCCCCTTGGTTTCCGATTAAAAGCTTTATGGAATGCTATCTTCCCTGCTTTCGTCTGCCCGATAACCTACGAGAGTCGGTCCAGGCTTCTCCCAAAAAGTGTCCTTTGCAAAACCTTCCGCCCCCCAAAGGGTCTTTACCTCCTCAGGCTGAGCTCCCCAAATTTTAGACCACTATTGCACACTCAGGGTTCTGTCCCTTTTTTAAACGATGGTTAAAAATAGACAAAGGAGTTGGTACGGTTCGTTTTCCCTCATTTAACAAGGCGTCAGCATTCAAGTTTTTTCTTTTTTTTTTACGGCTGAAATAAGTCTATTTTTATGCTCTCAGGCTATTCTTACTTTTCCCGGGATGTTTTTTTACAATTTTTTAGTGATTCTTGTAGTGTTTTTTCAGTCACTAGTAATTTTAAATTTCTCCCCATCCGGGGGCAATCCACCCTGGTTTGGCTTTATCTGCTCAAGAGGGGGGCCGGACGGTCAGCTTTTGTTGGGTCCGGACATGTAGGTGTTCCCGGAAAAAGAGGAAGCTGACCCTTTGGAAAAGCTGCACTAAAAGACCGCTCTATCCTTTTGCAGGCCGGCTACGGACCTTACGCTGGGGGCAATCCAAGTCGTTCCACCATTTGGCGGAACGTTGGGATTACTATGGGGCAAAAAAAAACTACGCACCATACGCCGAAGTATCGAGGACTGGGATACTGCGGTCTCTCCCGGAGATGGGAACTCCCTTGGCCCCGATTGCGTATTGGTCACACACTATATACACTGGGTTCCTCATGGAGGGGGGCCACCCCCTTACTGTGATGATTGTTTGGTCCCCTTAACTGTGCGACACTTGCGGGGGTGTCCTAGCTTGGGGGCCCTACGTGAGCAATTTTTGTCCCGGTGTCGGGGGTCGGAGGGTCCCTACCGTCTTTTCCCTGGCATTGGGAAGGGGTGTTTCCCCCGGGGCACGAATTCCATCCCTTTTTATTAGAGGGCTGGCCTTTCTCAAAAGTTATGGGGTTTTTAATTTTCCCCTTATTATTTTTTTTTAATGTACTATTGTTTTTTTCTGTTTTTTTTTACTTTTAAATATTTTTTTTCCATCTTAAATTTTGTTTTTTAATTTTACTTTTCGTGTATTTTTTTAAAAGCAGGCGTAAAAAAAACCCCGCTTTGGGGCGCCTTAAAACTAAAATTTCTATCTATCTGCTCCACCTTTGCCGGGGATTGGCCTGGTATTGCAGTACCTCCGGGATGGGTCCACTCCCCGGGGGAGAAAAAAAACATATCTACAATAAATTTGCAAGTTTGATCGTCATTCCTGTCTGACGGGTTTTTCTTTTAAGAAAGCGTCGTGCATTGCAGCTATAGGCTCAAGATAGCCGTTACAAAGACCTTTTTTTTCCATACCCGAAATTTCATTTGGTCTATATTTTTTTTAAAAGTCGTTGTGTTGGGTTTTTCCTGATTATTATTTTTTATTCATAGGGGGATAGTTGTCTTTACTGTTCAATTAATTCTCTTCTCCCTCTTCATGCTGGGAGAAGGAATTCTAGCATAAAGGGAAAAATGAGTCATTACCTCAACCAATCATTTCCTTTTGAAAATTTTTAAAAGATTTTGGGCGTTATTGGGGACTTTTTGTTGACAAGAAATCTGGCTCTTTTTTTTTCCAGGGCCCTCAGTAAAAAAAATACAGGCACGCAATCACCACTGCCTTACTTCCCCCATGTCCTTCTACAGTCACCACCACCACTTAAAAAAGATAAATAAACGGCGTAGTCACGTGAAAGGTTCGAGTAAGTAATCAGTAGGAGGAGGAAGAACTCATGAAATGAATACTGGGGGCGTTCAAAGGCATTCGTACGCTACAAAACGCTACTGTACGTGTTTAAGAAAAAATTAAGTTATTCAGTTTTCTCTCCGCCCCACCGACTAGGAGTTTTTTTGCTGCTGGGTTTCCAGAGGGGGCTATTTGCGAGGGGATTTCATACCCAAAAAGCACTTTGGGATGAAAAATCTTATGGTTCCATTTTTTTTTTAGAGGTGTGTGGGAGTACGGTTGAGTAGATCTAAAAATTGAAATAGTTGGGGTCACCGGGGGGAAGCTTTTCCCCCGGGGGCCAAAGTAAAAACCCTTTTTCCCCCATCCAGCTGTAAGGACTATGCCATGGCAGCGGTCTCTTTAATACGAAATATACCCAAATAACTCTGAAAACTACCGAAAATTAAAAAACAGAAAAACGCATTTCTATGTATGTATTTTGTCTCAATACCAAAAATGGGACAAGAAAATATACTGTACATATATTTCAAAAAAGTATTTTGGTGTATTTCGGATTAAACCCTTAAAACCGAAATACATCCAAACACATACCCAAATATACATATGTGGATTATTCGGTAGAGGAAAACTATGGCAGCAAAACAGGGTGGTAAAAATGGGTGAGGCTGCGCGTTATTTTTTTGAGAAAAATGACTAGGTTTTTTTTGCATAAAAGTAGTACTTTTTTTTTTAGGGGGGTATTTTAAAGGGAAATATTCCGCAAATTTTGGGGGCCAAAACCCGGGCAATTAAGAGATGGGGCTCGAAATGCCAGGGGTCGCTGGGGAGTTTTAAAATCACTTTTTTTTTAATAAGTTTTTCTACTGGAAACAAAATATGGGCTTATTCCACTGCACTTAAAACACAAAAGTATAAATTTTAAAAAAGATTTTTTCTTAGTTATTTGATAGAAGCCTGATTCTGTAAAACAGTATTTAACCAAAAACCAAGGGTTATAGTTGAGGGGGGGCGAGGTAAAATTTTCTCTGATATTATACAGTCAATGTAGTTTGAAGTTATCTAACCTAGACATCATATTTTTTGTTTTATTGTGTATCAATCAGATGAAAGCCTGGAAATGGGGAATGAGTCGACGCGTGAAGTACAATTTTATTCAATTCCCCGCCCCAATCTCCCCGCCACCACTCCCCGGCCGGGGGGCATGTCGCCTCCCAATTTAACCTACATTGTCGCACAACAGGGGCCGATTTCGGCATTTTTTTATTCTTCATTTTTTCCAAAAACATTGCTTATTGTATTTTTTACAAGCGTTTTCCAGACGCAGCAGTACTGTCTTAGAAAACAGTGGAAATCGCCCAAATTTTTCATGCCACAATTTTACATGTAAAAAATATATTAAGCTTTGTACTCAGGCAGTAATTTGCTTAAATTGCTATTATAGAAGTTCCATCGTAATGGCAGCATCCATAAATTATAGAACAACAAAGAACTATATTTTTGGTATTTATGGGTGGCTCAATATTTTCGCGAAATTGATTTTAAAAAATTAGTCGCGGAGCCAAAAAACAATAACCAAACCCTTTAGTTAAAACTGCTAGGACTACTGGCATTTCTCGAGTTTCAGTCATTGGGAAATTTCGTACCACAAATTATTTTTTTTTTTCCTAAAATACTCAACAAAACCTAACCCAAAATACCTAAGCCTAACATAACCAAACCAAACCCCAAAAAAGCCTAAATCTAACCTAACAAACTAAACGAACCTAACTCAGCAAATTTTTATTAAAAATAAAATATATTTTTTTTTTTCCGGTGTAAATATCTATTGCCAATATACTGAACCGAAAAAATAGAGAAAAAAAAAGCCCGTAAGGTCTGTGCTGACGGGGGTAGCGCCCCGCCGTTTTTCGCCCTTTAATAACCCATGGGGGAGAGACATTATGAGGCATTTTGGGCCACTACAGTTTTTAAAAAATTTTTCTTACTTAAAGATAGGATTTCCAGGGGCCTTCCCATGTAACAGGTGTTCAGTTTATAAAGTTTCCCTTCCCAAGTTTTCCTGACAGGGAATGACTCATCTTGGGGAAGGACTGCACACAAAAAGTTAATGAAGTTGGGGGGCACTTGTGTTGCAGTGGAATCAAGGGAGGATTGCGGAGGGCCTGGGCCCCTACTTATAAAGATTTTGGGTTGTCTTAGACTCGCTCATCTAAATTGGCGGCCGGCGTCCTAATAATTTTGAGCGATCCTAAATCGCTAAGACTCGTCCTAATTTTTTGAGGTTTTGGGGTAACGGGGGTGAGGGGGTCCTAGCGAGCAGGGCGGCGGCTAAGACTCGTCCCTAGGACTAAACATGGAGTGCCCACCCACTCTGGGGGGGGGGGGAACTTTTTGTGACTGGGGGTAGATTTTTACTGGACGAACTTGTTGATACATAACTAATCAGCGATACGCTTGGGGCCGAGAAGGGGGGGGTTATATATGTGACAGATAGTGGGGGGATGTAAATAAAGCAACACTGAAAAAAATACGGGGATCAGGCATGACAAGTCACGGGGGATTATTAACTCTTTGGGGGTTGTTCCTCCTGCCTTGTTATTTTTATCGTAATACAAAAATTTAAGTGCATCCCCACCAAAATGTTGATAAGAATGGTACATATTGAGAATAAAAGGATTTTGAGTAGCTCCCATAATAAAAATTAAAAAAAAGAAAAATTTGTGATTTATTAAGCCCAGGAACAAATCCATATAATCATTTCTCTTTAGCCCTAGTCTGATAATTTTTTTTATTTTTTTCTTTATATCTTTAAAAATACCAAAACCCCATCTAACCTAACTTTAAAATTTTTGGTTGAAAAAACT
>JACEEZ010007186.1:0-7500 GCA_016584305.1 Chionoecetes opilio
CCGGCGGAGCGAAGACAGACGGGGCTCTTTTTAAAAACCCCAGCCCTGTCCCCCCCGATAAATTGTCCCGGGGTGTTAGCCGGGGGGTTTGTGCCCCCCCTCCCGGGATGGTGGCTTCGGCCAACTTAAACCTAAGGATGATGATAAATAAATTTGATATGGAGACGGGGCCTACGAGCGTTGCTCAGGCCCTGAAAAATCAACTAATAAACAACTAGATAATCACACACACACAACACACACACGCACACACACACACACACACACACACACCCCAAAAACGCCGAACTCATGAGTAAAGAAATGATACTACAGAATTTGGACAATAGGTGGATAACAGATAGAAAGATAGATAATCAATAAAAACTTTTTAAATCGATAAATAGAAAAAATTGGAAAAAACTAAAAAATCAACACAATTATGTAAAAAACGTAAAAATATCTACAGTACACCCTTATATACATGCATTCGACCTCATGCATACATCCTACATACATACACAGCATATATACAACAAAAAATGCCTCGTAAAAAAACTACATGCATGCTCACCTAAAGATACCTCTAAAAATCTTGCTCTTCCCGTTTAAGTTTCAATCCTCAACCCACAAATCTCCCTAATGATTTTTTTTGGGGTTTTTTGAAACCCAAAACCCCGTCCTGTGCATGTTGATGCTTTTTGCAGGTTATCAATACTGTGATGCACATAAACCAGGAAAAATTTTACTTTCACTCTTTTTCTACCCCATTAAAATTTTTTTATTTTATTTCTTTGCTTCCTATTTTTTCTTTACCCCTTTTTACCATATGTTCTCAAATCCTTATGTATTTTTTTTTCTACGACTCTCTTTCTTTCTTTTTTTCTTTAATTTTAAAGTCTCTTCCTCGCTTCTCAATTCATCTTCCCCCCTTCCTTTCCCTTTCCCCTCACTTTTTTCCTTTCCTTCTCCCCCTATTTACTTTTTTCATCGTTCCCCTCAAAGTTCCCCCCCCCTAAAAATCTTCCCTCTCCTTTCTCTTTTTCAAGTCTCCTTTTCATTTTTTTCTCTAAAATATAAATCTCTCTAACCCCCCCCCCTCACCGCTTTCCTTTCCTCTCTTCTTATCAAACTCTCTCTTTCTATCTCCTCCCTCTCTTATCTTCCCTCCTTTCCTTTTACTTCCCTTCCCATCCAAATCCTCCTCCCCTCCTCCTCATTCTTTCTTTTTCCCCTTCTCTCCTGTCTCCCTTCTTTCCTCTTTTTTCCCAATCTGCCCTTCCCCAGTTCCCCCTTCCCTCTCTTTTCTCTGATCCGATCCTTTCCTCATACCTCCCTTTTTCCCCTCCAACTCCCCCTTTTCCTCCTCCTCCTTCCTTTCCCCCTTTTCTCCTGTTCCCTTTTTCCTTCTTTTTTTCCCGCTCTTCTTTTCTCGTATTTCCCCCCCTTCCCCTCTCGTCCCCCCCGCCCCCCCCGTCGTCCCCCGCCTGGGTGCGCCGCGGGTTCCTCTCCCGGGAAAATTTCCCTTATCGGGACTCGATCCCTTGCCACCCCTCCCCACCACCCATTTTTTGAAGGTTTTTTATGTCGTACAACACCGATGAACTGGTTTAGTTATTTTTTTTACCGCCGCCCGTCCCCTTATTACTTCATTTACTTAAAACCACCGCGGGGGATATAGGTAAGGTTTTGGACGGGGGTTGGGATGTGTAGCTTAATATAGTTGGGTGAGTGGGGTTTTATTGCTGCTGCTGCGGGCGTGGCTGCTGAGGCTTTGAGGCGGTTGACCCCCCACCCCCGCGGGTCACCTGTTTACGTGCGTCTTTGTATTGGTGGAGGGGGGGAGGTTTTTGTGTGTTTGTGGGGTGTGTGTGTGGGGTTGGTGTGGTGTGTTTGTGTTGTGTGTGTGGTTTGTGTGTAGTGTAACAGACAGACACACAGCCAACAGAGACAGACAGGGAGAGAGAAAGAGACAGAAAGATAGATGGGCAACGTCTAAAATCAGATCAGACAGACAGAAAAAAATATAGAAGCAAAGCAAAGAATCAAACAAAGAAAACGTAAAAGTGACAACAATCTGATAGAAAACAGAAAAATAATAGACAAAATCATATGGTAATGGGGGAAAGACAGAGGCGAGACGACGCAGTTTGGAGAATGAACACCGGGGAGTGCATAAATCAATAAATAAAACCTAATGATGAAAAAAACTCAAACATCGAGCCAACATACAAACATTAAATGCATACAACATACTACATACATACATTATACATGCTAAAAATATATACATACATAATACTACATTCACCCTTGCACACAATAGAGGTACTTCGCTGCAAAAATAAGAAAAAAAAAGAAAACATCAGTAAAAAAAAAAGTAAGTCGTGTGGGGGGGGTATTGAAATGTGGGGGGCTTGTCCCGTAGATTTTAAGACTCGTTTTTCCCCCTCCCGAGCATGCGCACACTCCACACTGATCTACGACTAAACACAGGCTATTTCACGGGCCACTCCCTCCACCTTTTTTGGATCTCTTGTGCAATTTTAAAAGTTAAATCAGCTGTATCACGACCCAGAGCTTCCTCAGAAACTCCCTTCCCATTTTTCCCTCCACACGATTTTCGGGAATTCTTCCATCTCGCGTCCAATCTTTACATTTCTCCGATTTTCGGGTTTTTATGTGAGGGTGTCATATCATTTATAGCTTAAATACTGTGATAAAACATGTTTAACTGTATGTATGTTTATTTTGTATGTATAAATGTATACAACGTTTGGCACTAAAACGATAATCCGATAAAAAATAATCATTGAAACTGATATTTCTTTTTCGGGAAAATTTTATCAGAAGTAAATTTTATGATCGTTATTGGGCCATTAAATTCCCAAAACTTTTTCTCCAATAAAAACCTTAGTTTAATTTAAAAATTTTTGTCACCTTAAAATTTTTTTTTTATTAGTTTCTTCAGTGTGCTTTTTTATTCTTTGTTGTTAGTTCACTTTTTGTAATAGGAAGGGTCAAAATATATGTTTAGAAATAAATATTATATTCTGTTGTTTATTCATTTTGTTGTCATTGACATGTAATTTTGGTTCACGTATATCCAGTATCATATAAAGAAATATACAGCTCGGTATATTTTTTTATTTGTTTTGAATATACACATAATTAAGAAATAATATTTTTCATATTATTTTTTGTACATGATGAAAACTATATAGTTTGTAAATGGGACAAATAGAATAAAAAACCGATTTCGATTACTTTATTGGCAATAGTTCAGCGCGCAAACACACCCTTTTTGCTCCCCCTTCCCACCCCCTTCTCCCCCCCCCCCCCCCACTTCTATATGTTGCCGTAAAGAGCAGGATACAAGGGCCCGCCCGGGGAAACAGATGGGGGAGGCGGTAGCGGGGGCGGTTAGAGTCTCCGCCCGGCGTTCTCGGGGGACCCCATTCGATCCCCAAGAAAAACCCAAAAAACCTTTCTGCACCGCCCCAGTGCCTAAAAAACCCACTCCTGCCCATCAAATCTACCTTCGACTGCGAGTGCATCGGAGGAAACCCGGGGGCGGCAGAGCCCCACAGGCGTCACTATAAAAAAACCTGCTGCGCCCCCCAACGGGCGAGGAAAAACCAAAACCCTCAGAAAACCCCAAATGAAACCTCCGAGCTAAACCCTCCGAGCCCTGGGGCAAACCCCTGCCTACAGGGCCCCATAGGGGCCCAAAAGTAAAAAAAAAAAATAAAATTTTGACATGGACTTTGTTGTTTGCAGTTGACATTTATTTTTCTGTAAGGAATTCGTTGTTTAAATTTTTTTTTAAATTTTTTTACGCCATTGGAAAATTGTTAACTTCCGATAAAATTATCAAAAGGGTCAAATCGTCGTATCGCTGAAAAAAAATTTGGTTTTTTTCGATCATCGTTTTTCGAAAATTTTTTGTTTTTGTTTTTCGGTGCCCACAAAACACACACACACACACCCCACCCCACACACACACACACTACACACCAACCCCACAAACACACGCACACACACACACCAAACACAAACACACAAACCAAAACCCAAAACACACACACCAAAACACACACACACACAATATAATAATTATATATTAAAATATAATATATATATATTAAAATATATTATATATAATTTTATTTATATTATTTTTTATGTATGTATGTATGTATATTTTTTATTTTTGTATTTATTTTTATATTTTTATTATTATATATATATTTTTATTATATAAAATATATTTTAAAATATTATTTATATATTTTATATATATATAACTTTACGTTGGCCCGAATGGTCAACATATCAAAAATGGTAAAAACGCTCTCATTTTTTCAGGGTTGCCAAAATTTTTTTCCCCCACAATAAAACGTTCCCGAAAACATTTTAGGTGACCCCCAGCCTCTGGCGGGGAAGGGCTGGGGGAAAGGCACGAGCTATCACAAGGGATCACAGTAAAAATGGTTTTCCCACTGACAGAGGGGCTTGGGTCGACCACTGGGGCCCCACACTAAGCCCTTAAAAAGGGGCACCTGTTTAAAGTAAATGGAAAAATCCCCGTTTTCCAAAAGAAACTAACGTTATGCTTAAATTTTGCAAACACAATTAACCCAAACCCTTTTCTGGAGTCGAAAAAAGCTTACATTTTTTGGATTAATTTATTTTTTTCAAAAAAAAAACAGGAAATTAATTTTTTCCGGCCCAAAAAAATTTATAGCTTTTCTCTCCCTGTTTCCCCCCCCCCCCTCTCTCTCCTCTCCCCTCTCCTCTCCCCTTTTCTTTTCTCTCGTCTCTCTCTCCTCTCCTCTCTCTCCTCCCCTTTTTCTCCTCTCTCTCTCTCGTTTTCTCTCTCTTCTCTCTCTCTCTCTCTCTCTCTCTCCTCTCTCTCTCTCTCTTCCTCTCTCTCTCTCTCTTTTTCCTTTTCTCTTTTCAAATTTATATTCGAAACACAAAACTTTTTTCATGGGATTACAAAACAAACTGAAACTGACTTCCCCAAAAGAAAAATTCCCCAACAATTTGAACCACTTTTTTTTTTTTTCGGAAAACTTTTTTTATCAAACCCATCCAACTGGTGGGACTTGGGGAAGGGGGGGGGGGTACCCCGTAATTTGTGGTTGTGGTGCTGGGGGGGCAAAATAAAGTGGGCTGATAATGGTTTTGGGGTGAGGGGGGTATAATATCAATAGTATTATTATCTTTTTATTTTTTTATTATTTTTTTAGTATAGTAGTGGTTTTAGTGCCAAAAGAGTAGAGGGGGAATAGAGGTCGCTGATAGTTTTTTTGGTGTAAACCCTTCGTCATATTGGTTTATGAAAGGTAAAGTAATAGTAGTTTTTTGGGGTTATAGTTGGGCGTCCCCGGTATTTTCCTTTTTGTAAATAATGGCTATGTCAGTGATGGTAAATGGTATTTGGGGGGGTTTGTGGTAGTAGTAGGGGTGAAAGTGGTATTTGCATGGGGGTGATATTGGCGGGATGGTATCAGTGGGAGTGGTGGGGAAAGTGGGAGCTATAGTGGTGGTGATATTAGTGGGGGTGGTGGTGAAAATGGTTTCTATAGTGGGGGGTGATTTTTAGTATTTGGGTTTAGTGATAGTCCCCTGGGGGGTGGTGGGGGGTGGTTTTTTGGTGGGGTTGGTGGTGGTTTTTGTTGGTTTGGGGGTGGGGGGTGGTGTGTATTGGTGTTGGTGGTGTTTTTTTGGGGTTTTTGGTTTTTGGTGGTGGTTTTTTTGGGGGGGTTGGGGTTGGTGGGGTTGGGGGTGGTGGTAGTATTTGGGGTTGGTGGTGTTGGGGGTGGGGGGGGTGGTTTGGGGGGTTGGTGGTGGTTTGGGGGTGTTTGGGGTTGGTGGGGGTGGGGGTGGGGGGTGTTGGGGGGGTGGTGTTGGGGGTGGGGTGTTTGGGGAGGGTGGGGGTTTGGGGGGGGTGGTAGTGTTGGTGTTGGCGTGTTTTGGGGGTGGGGTGGTGGTGTTGGGGTTGGTGGTAGTGGTGGTGGTGTTGGGGGGTTTTTGATGGTGGTGAAAATTGTGCTTTATGTATTCCGTGTGGTGAATTAGCAAAGTATCAGTGGTAGTCATGGGGGGTGGTGGGGGTGGTGGTGGTGGTGGGCCCTGGGGATTCATCGTTAATGGGGGTGGTGGTGGTGGTGGTGGTGCCAGGGGGGGTGGTGGGGGTAGTGGGTTTGGTGGTGGTGGGGGGGTGGGGGGAAATTTATGTGGCGCCGTGGTAGTTTATCGTTTGGTGGTGGGGGGTGGGGGTGGGGGGGGGCCAGTTGGGATCTCGTTTTGGTGGCGATGGTGGTGGGTGGTGGTGGGGGGTACATCGTTATGGGGGGTAAATTTGGGGGTGGTGGTGGGGGTTTGGGGGGTAAGGGAGTTCCCCGTTATGGTGGTGGTGGTGGGGGGGTTTGGGGGCGCCAGTCCCCGATCACCCCTGACATGCTCTCACCCCACTGAGTCACCACCAACCCCGCATTTCCGCGGGGCCCCCCTCCTCCCTCCATCGACTAATTTCCCCCCCCTCCCTCTTCCTCCTCCGTCTCCTCCTCTTTAGCCCCCCCTCCCTCTTTCCTCCCCTTCCATCGACTCGCTTTCTCTTTTTCCAAAAACCTCTACCACTTTCCTCTTTTATTTTTTTCCCTCGCATTGACCTGTTTTTTCCCTCATTCTCTTTTTCTCTACTGTCCTCCATACCTAATTTTTTCTTTTAAATACTTTTCATATCAATTATCTTCCCTCAACCCTTTTCCCTTTTCCATTTTATCTAGTCCCTTCTCAAATCTTTGCCCTTCTTTAGCTTCTTATCTCTCACTTTTCCCTCTTTACCGTCTTTATCTCCTTTTTGCATCACTCTTTATTCCTTGTCTCTCTCTTTATCTATCTATCTATCTATCTATCTCTATCTATCAATTATTCTATCTATTCTCTGTGAATTATTTTGGCAGGGAAAAACTAATGAATTCTATTTATTTCGATATTCTATTACTATGCATGTAACAATGTACTCGCATAACGGGGATATATAGGGCGGGGAGGCACATACACTAAAATCATAACAATTTCATGATTACTGGAAATAAAATCTATCAAAGTGATAATACAGACACAAGCAAACGAAAAAATAAGAATGTATCTGTCTGACATTGATTTCACGGCCAAAATATTATTAGCATTTTCACGGACCGTATTAACAAGGCGGGAGAGAGAGAGAGAGGGAGAAGAGAGGCTGAGGGAGGAGAGAAGACTGAGGAGGAGCGAGGAGAAGTGATGAGGGAGAGGGGTAGAGAGAGAGGGGGATGTGGGAGGAGAGGGTGGGAGAGAGTGATGGAGAGGACGACGAGGAAGAGAGGACGAAGAGAGGAGAGGGGGAGGGCCGAGAGAGATGACGATGAAGAGAGAGGTTGAGTAGCGAATGAGAAGGGGAGCTGGAGAGAGAGAGTGACAGAGAGAATTCTTGGGAGAGAGAGAGAGTGGGGAGATTGGAGGGGTGAT
>JACEEZ010007186.1:10000-11900 GCA_016584305.1 Chionoecetes opilio
AAACCCCTTAAAATTCTCTGAAGTTTAAAAAATTTTCTAACCTTAGAAAAAAAGGTTCCAAGAAATGAAAAATATAACAGGTTTCAGTCAGAATTTTTTTTGAAGCGTTGCGACTGTGTGATGATATATAGTCAAAGAAGCCATATAAAGCACCCTTTTTTTTTGCAGTAATAGCAGTTTGAAACCTAGGGATGTCAGTATTAGTGAGCAACTCAGTGTGTGGTATTAGGTATGTGTTGGTTTAAAACCGTTACATGAGAGATTCTTAGGATTTATTGCTTTAAAGGATCTTGATGCTGATTCTCTGGCTACTGTTTTTGTTGGAGAAACTTGGGGAGCTAAAATTAAATATCAGTAAATTGATTAGCGCAGTGTTATGATACTGCATCAGTAATGAGTGGGCAGAATCAGTGGTGTGCAGGCACTGATTAGAGAATCAGCCAAAAATCCATGTTTTATGTCCCTTGCTCTACACACATATTACAGCTGGTGAAAACCCCACACTGCGGGTTTGGGCTTACAGAGGTAGCCGAGTTTTTTAACTTGATTTCAGGCCTGATAAACTCATCCGTAGTTCAACCTTACGCCCATGACATCTTTCTAGATTTTCCAAAGGGACAGGAAATTGCCAGTTCTTGAGCTTCCCAAAGTGTGCCAGCACAAATGGGAATACAACCATAATGCCCTTAAGGCAATTTTCAAACGGTATGAGATCCTGACAGAAACTCTTGAAGATTTGTCTATCCATGGACGCTCTGGTGAAGAGAGGCCTTAGCTTATGGACTTCAGCAATCTTTGAATAAATTTGAGACTGTTTTTCTTACTGTTTAAATTTTCCCACTGAAATTTTTGACATTACAACCCACTTTCAAAGGTTTGGCAGAGTGAGGATATGGATCTTGCTGCAGCAGTTAACATGGCACAGGAAACAATAAAAGTTCCGAAAGATAGAAAACTTCAGAACCATTTCAATACCATTTGGGAAAAGGCAGTTAAATTTGCTGCAGGAAGAAAACAAAAACTGTAGTCAGCAAACAACCTCAAGTTCAAGAAGGCAAAGGGAAGCCATCTTCACGGTTGTTAGGATCCATTTAACTGAAACCATAGGCCAAAGAGACACCTCTGAGAGAGATGAAGACCCAAAATTTTCACTGTAAAAGATGTCTTTACTATCCCATCCTAGACAAGGTACTCGTTGAATTTGGGCACAGGTTTGATGAACCAAGAGCATTCTACTTGGTTTTATCTGCTTGTCATCCTTTGTCCCCGAACTTTCTAAATGAAAATGATTGAAATATCTTGCTGACCAATATGACATTGAAAGT
Organism: Chionoecetes opilio; assembly: GCA_016584305.1. Classification (NCBI taxonomy): domain Eukaryota; kingdom Metazoa; phylum Arthropoda; class Malacostraca; order Decapoda; family Majidae; genus Chionoecetes; species Chionoecetes opilio. The sequence continues at coordinate 11,326 of JACEEZ010007186.1, forward strand.
GAGAGCCTCCATGCGGGAAATTTCTTGTTGCTCAGAAAACATTTAAACGATGCAAAATCCATCTCTGGTGCTTTAGACAAAATAAAGCCTCTAAAAAGCAAGGTTTCACCACACTCTGGACTTTAATGCATTTGGCTCTCACTTTCCTGTCGTAATGCTAAATGTGAACGATCATTCTCTGTACTGAAGCTTGTCAAAACGTTTCCTCAGGGCAACAATGGGTCAGAAACGGCTGACCAGTCTAAAGGTAAAAATTTCAATTGAAAAAGGTGTGGTGGATTCACTCGATCTTGATGTAGTAGTTGAGAAATTTTCCTCTCTTCCAATACTGTCACAATCAAACTCGGGAGAATCCACCAAACGGAAATTGCCCCTAACTCTTACTTAACATGGACCATAAGTGGTCAGGGATTAACCCCTCAGCACCAGGGTTACGATGATCACACAGTCCGCAGTACATACCACTGTAACCGTCGGGCCTGGTGGTTGTAGTGGTTAAGGCAAGTGGGAGCCAGGGGGTAAGGCAGTGGGAGGCAGGGTAACACAGGCGGGAGGCAGTTAAACCCGTGGGCAGG
>JACEEZ010007187.1:0-44411 GCA_016584305.1 Chionoecetes opilio
TCTTGTTGCTTTTCCTTTTTAAAGGGGGTATACTCCCCGAAAAAAAAATTTCCCAGAAAAAAAGGAAAAGCATACATGCGTAAAATTGTGAAAAGAAATGTACATTTTTCAAAGTGGAATACGTTTCCCTGCAGACAAGGGGCCGATTTTTTAAACGTGGACTTGGCTAACTAAATAACCGGGGCTTTAGAAGGGCTTTTCCTTTTTCTAAACTTTTTGGGGGGGGATTATTTAAGTTGGTCAAAAAAACTACGAGAAAGTTTTGGAAAAATTTTAGACACCTGGGACCCTGTCCAAATTTTGATTTAATGAATTTAGAACTTGCAAATCCCCCAGCAAAGGAAAAATTTAGCGGTATTGTCAATATTCTGTTTGGCAAAAATGAGTGTATACATGCGTCTATGCAGATAGAAGATCTGAAATATTTTTTAAAGCCCGGTTTTGGCGCCATACAAAATCGGGGTTGTTATCTCTCCCGCCTGCCGAGTCCAGACTACACCCAATATAATGTCCCCCACTTATACGAACATACAGCAGAATTTGCATTTAATTAAATGGAAAACAGAGGAGACATTTATTCTTTTGGGGTATAATAGTTAGTCTGCTAACAGGGGTTTCCCTTAATCCTCTAGGGGGAAAGGCCACGGCAAAAAGTCTCCTTTTCCCACACTCTATCCCCCTCATTCTCCACCCTATGTCCCCCACCAGCTGACTCTCTCTCTCTCCGCTACCCCAAATCAACTAAAAAAACTAGTAACTATCAACATCAACTATCAAACTATAAACTATAACTAGTGATTAAGGCATCATTAGTTGTGAACAAATAAAACTATAAAATGACCATGACAACCCTTGACTCCGATAATGGGAAGGGTATGAAGATCATGGAAATGTGGGTAAAAAGTGAATAAATGAAGAATAATGTTCATATATGGTATGGTGTTTTTGTTGTTTTCGGTGAGGCGCGGAGACAAATGACCTTTCCCCTCTCCGTACCCCAATATAGTCTCCGGGTTTAGGGGGTGCCAACCCAAGGCAGGTGATAACATAGGACCATGTTTTGCTCCGCTGGGCGTCTAAAGCACGCGTTCTTGGCATTGACTACTTGAGTCTAACATGGGAAACCCAGTTTGACTCATGTTTAAAAACGGCCGAAGGTTCCGTCAAGACAAACAATATGTAGACGGATGAAAGATAGATGTATGGTGCTCAATAAGCTGTGGCATTGAAGGGCACAAGGGGGAAAAATATAAAATATTATATCTAAAAATCTGTAAAGCAAAAAGAAACGGATGTGTTAGGGTAGATCCGTTGATTTTTTCAAAAAGATTCACCCATTTTGGTCTAGGGCAAAGTTCATAGTAAAAAATGGGGGAAAAACGCAAAAAAGGAGTGTTTGATTTTTTAAGGCCAAATTTGGTCGAGTTTATTTCCTACAGAGAAAAAAATGATCTCAAAAAAAAATTTGTAATCTGCGAAGAACAAAAATAATTTTTCTATATTTTTTTTTTTCACAGAACCCTGCCAGTCAAAGAACAGTTATGAATTTTTTTTTGATAGAAAGAACGCATTTCCCGTATAAAAAGGGAAAAAGTCAGAGCGCAAATTTTAGTGCCCCAAAAACCCTCCCCAAATACGCGTCCAAAATCCGCTTTTATCCCGTATTTAGACCCCCAAATGCCTAAGACATTTTTCTGCAGGAAACGTGTGCAACGTGACCGTAACCCACAATTTTACACACTTTTAACATAAAAGTATTACATACACCCAAAGGGGGATATTGTAGCAGTAACCCCAGGATGGATTGGTTTCGAGGAGGCCCCAATATAAACTCGTCACACACCTCTGTCTCGACTTTTTTACTTTTTACGACTTACTGATTCATATTTGAGAAAGAGATGAAATACAAGCAAGAAAAATTTCCCCCCCTGGCAGCGCGGCCTTTTGGCGGCAAACAGCAGCTGAGAAGCCCGTGAGGTGGAGGAATCAAAACCAACTTCACCCCAAGGAGATAGGTCTTTTGGGAATATTAGTAGGGGAGCGAGAACCCCTTTAGGAATCCCATGACCCTGGTGATATCATGGTGCATCACGGGGTGGGAGTGCTGACTGTCTTTTCAGGAAGGCAGGTGGGCGGATAAAATGCGGGTTTTTTCTCAAAACTTTTTGTGTGGCGGCTGGAGCCGAGCTCCTCCGACACGTAGGTTTGGGGAGGATTTTAAAAGTTTTTTATTTCTCGTTATTTTAGAATTGGGATTATGGTGAGATGTTATATTAGGTCATTATCTTAATAAAGGCACCGGGCCCTTAAATAAGGGGTTTTAAAGATGTTTGAGGGGTAACTAATGATGGTTAGTTATTTATAGTTTAGTTCTATCAGGTTTATAAAACAAAGACAAGGGAATTTTTGGGGCCTTTAAGGTAGGGAAACAAGGTGAGGTCTTAAATACGGATGGGTTATGTGTAGGGGTCTAATGATATTTTAAGTGTTTTTTCGGAGGAGGATACACAGGATAACCTGATTAAACAGATGTTCAAGGAACGATGAGGAGAACTCAAAGTATTGTGATAACTGGGGAATGGTGGAAAGAGGTATAGAAAAAATGAAAACATTTAATCGCCAGGACCAGATGAATGTACCCCGGTATTAAAGGAATGCAAGGAGGTTTGTTAGTGAGTCGTTGTGCAATTTTAGGAAATCGGTTGAGATAGGCGGTGCCATTATTGTGGAGGAAAGGAAGGTTGTTCCCATATTTAAGAAGGGAGACAGAGGACTAAAGTCAATTATCGACCCGTAAGTCTAACATCAGTGGTGGGTAAATTATTGGAATCTATTTTTGCAAAAAACATTAGAGAGCACTTAGATAAACATAGTTTGATCAATGATTCCCCCAACATGGATTCACAAGGGTAGGTCAGTCTCACCAATTTATTGAGTTTTTATAGAAGTTTATGAGACGGCAGATAAGATAAGGATTATGATATAATATATTTGGACTTTAGTAAGGCATTTGACAAAGTACCACCGAGCGACTCTTTAAATAAGGTTAGGGCTCATGGTATAGATGGGAAGGTTCTTCATTGGATCAGAGCTTGGCTAAGTAATAGGCAACAAAGGGTTACAATTAATGGTTCCCAAAACTGAATGGGGACTGGTGACAAGTGGAGTTCCCCAAGGGTCTGTTTTGGTCCATTACTATTTTTGATTTACATCAACGACTTGGATAGTGGGGGTTAGCAGTGATATCAGCAAGTTTGCTGATGATACTAAGTTAGGTAGGATTATTGGATCACAGTCTGACGTAAAATATTGCAGGGAGACTTAGATAAACTTAAAAGGGGTGGCAGTCAGATGGCAGATGGAATTTAATATTGATAAATGTAGCGTTATGAATGTTGGTAGAAAAAAAAACCCTGGGAATAGATACACCATAAGCAATGTATCGCTGAAAAGATCAGAAGGTGAAAAAGATCTTGGAGTGAGGGTGAGCCCAGACCTCCGACCTAGGAAACAATGTATTGAGGCCAGAAATAGAGCTAATAGAGTATTAGGATTCATTACCAGAAGTGTTAAAAGTAGAAGTGGGGAGTTATTCTAAAGCTTTATCTGGCTCTAGTCAGGCCTCACCTAGACTATGCAGTTCAGTTTTGGTCTCCATATTACAGGATGAATATAGTGTTGTTAGAAACAGTGCAGAGAAGGATGGCCAAAATGATACAAGGAATGCGTAACTTTAGTTATGAGAGGAGATTGAAGTTATTAAAATTACACTCACTCGAGAGACGCAGAGTAAGGGGCGATCTGATAGAAGTTTTTAAAATGGATAAAGGGATTTAATAAGGAGAGGTAGGAAAAGTTCTTACGGCTTTTAACCAGGGTAGAACAAGAAGTAACGGATTCAAGCTGGAAAAGCGTAGATTTAGAAAGGAAATAGGGAAAAACTGGTTCACAAATAGGGTGGTGAATGAGTGGAATGGTCTCAGTAGACAGGTAGTTTAGTGCGGAGTCATTAGGGAGCTTTAAAGGGGAGCTGGATAAGTTCATGGATGGGGATGAAAGGTGGATGTAGGGAGTGTTAGGTGACAGGAACTACCACGTGTAGGCCTCGCGGCCTCTTGTAGCTTCCTTATTTTCTTATGTTTTATGTTTTTATGATGGCGGGGCAGAGTGACGGAGGGGCCTTGCCCGGGGGGGCCCCCCGATATCAAAAAATTTTACTATTTCAACCACACAACACACCTTCTCCCCCAAACACTACAACACAGGCTCCTTACTTATACATCTTTTTTATCTGATACATTAAAACCCCTTTAAAAGGCAAGCTTTCCCCGAATAACACGAGAATATTTTTGAGATGAGGGGGGAAAAGGGGGGAGAGGCAGCTGGACCCATTCTTCCCCGGGAAAATATTTTTCCGTGACTTGTGATTGGTCGAAAAGTTTTAAAAAAAACTGTTGTCTTTGGTGGTGCTGATGATGAGTTGAGACGTCATTATCGTCTTAGCCAGTCAGCGCCTTCCGACGCGTTAAGACCGACGGGGGAGGCTTTGTAGTTTAGTGAAAGGAAAAAAGAAGTTGGAGAGAGGTCGTGCTGGCGTATACCTTTTTGCGGGTTCCCGCCAGGTATGAAGGACAAAATAAAACCCCCCTTTTTTCAAAGGGTAGAAATGTCAGCCTGATTATAAGAAACCTTTTGATTTCTTCGTGTAGTTCGAAGCAGTGTAAGTAGTCGGAGACCCACCCACTCCGTGTGGAAACAGGAACACTATTTTCAGCTCCAATTTCTTCACAAAATGATGCAAAAGACAAGGCAAGGGACAGACAAAATTATTTTTAATATTTAATTAAAACCCCCCTTATAAAATGAGTTGAATTTTTGGTCACATGTCTCGTACCCCAGGTGTAAGGTTTCGTACCCCTGGTGGTACAGGTACCCGGGTTTTAAAACCCACTGCTCTGGGTTCAAATCGCCAGGAGCTTTTTTTTGCCCGTGTCGAGTAGCCGAAGACCCCCACATGCCCCCATCAACTTCCCCCGACTGCAAGTGGGCAGGGGGCACGAGGGGGAAGCATAACCCTCAATTAATTACATGTGCATCAACAAACCCAGCCTGCGCATCACGAGGGGGGCCCCAGCCATCTCAGCTTCTAGAAATAACAAAAAAGGGCCCAACCACGGGGGCCAAAGGGGAAGATAAAACCCCAAAAGGGCGCAATAGGGGAAATTTAATAAAAATAATAAAAGAAAAAAAAATATAGGGGGAGTCAAAAGCTTTTCGTCTCATCAAGTTCCCTCTAATGATTTCGGGAGAGCTCCTATGTAAAAAACTATTTTTTGGCGCCATAGAAATTTGGGTTTTTGCTTATCTTCCCGCCTCCCGAGTCCAGACATCGCAATAAATAGTCAATTTATCGACATACAGCAGCATTTGCATTTAATTAATGGAAACAGGGGGAACATTTATTCTCTTTTTTGGTCATAAAGCTATTTCTCCTAACAGGGGTTCCTTTACACCCTCTACGGGAGGCCAGGGAAAAGTCCCCCATTTCCACACCTATCCCCCTCATTCTCCACCCTACTGTCCTTACTCATGCTGATCTCTCTTCTCTCTCACATCCCCAACTAAAAATAAAAACTAGCAACATCAACTATAAACCCATCAAACTATCAACTATAACTAGTGATAAGGCATTTAGTTGTGCAACTAAATAATAACTAAAACATGACCATGAAATCTGACTCCGTATGGGAAGAGCTATGAAGATCAGGGAAAATGTGGGAAAAAAAGGGAAATAAATAAAGAATATATGTTCATATAGGGATGGTGTGTTTTGTTGTTCTCGGAGCGGGCGCGGGACAAAGCTCTTCCGCTTCCGTCCCCAAAAATATATGATCCCCGGGTTCAGGGCTGCCCCCCCCAAGCGCATCGTGGACAAACATGGCCCTGTTAGCTCTCGTGTGGCGTCTAAACAGCTTTTTTGGATTGGTATACTTGATTTAAAGGGAAGCCCACGTTAGACTCCCCCTAGCCCTTTTTAAAAAAAGCGGCCAAAGGGTCTCCGTCAAGACATAACAATATTTTAGACGGATGAAAGATAGATGTATGGTGCATCAAAAGGCGGTCTTTAAACGGCACAAGGGTGCGCAAAATAAAAAAAACTATTATTCAAAAAATCTGTATAAGCAAAAAAAAAACGGATAGATGTTGGGGTAGATTCGGGCTTTAAAAAAAAAGTTTCATGCCATTTTTGGTTAGGGTGGTTTTTTCCCAAAAAAGGTGGTTTGCCCCAAAAAATTTTTTTTAAAACAAAAAAAAAAACCAAATCCAATTGCCCCAAAACAATTTTGTTCATTTTTTTTTTTACAGAACCCCGGTAAAAAATTTGTTTTTTTAATAAAGCCCTTTCCCTTGGCGGAAAACGACACAAATTTTGTTTTTTCAAATATAAATTTTTTTTTCCCCCGAAGAACCGAAAAATGCCTAAACGTTTCTGGGAACTGTGGAAGGACAGAAAACCAAATTTTCCCTTTATAAAAAAAATGAACAAACACAACGGGGGTATGTATAGCGCCCAAGGGGGGATTTTTCGAAGCCGCAATTAAACGTCCACGGCACCTTTTGCCCTCGACTTTTTACTTTTACTGACTCTACTGACTTCATTAATATGAGAAAGAGAAAAATCAAGCAAGAAACTCATCCACGCCGGGCAGCGGGGCCCTTGGGCGGCAGCAGCAGCATGATGAACCCGGGGGATGGATATCAACACCAAAAATTCACCCAAAGGGGGATAAATTTTTAAATTTTGGGGGACAAAATTAATTTTTTTCCCCTTTTCCCTTTGGGTTTGGGGGGGGGGGGGCTTTTCGGGGCCCGGGGCGGTAAGCGGGTTTTTTCTAAATTTTGGGGGTGGCGGCTGGGGCCGCCGCTCCCCACACTGGTTGGGCAGGTTTTTTCGCTTTTTACCTTAAATGTTTATTATGGGGATGTTTATATATTTTATTTCTTTAAAAAGTAGCACTTTTACCTTTAAAAAAGGGTGATTTTAAAAAGGGTTTTGAGGGGTAATAAGAGGGGGGAGAGTGACGGGGAGGTTGCCCGGGGCCTCCCATATCCAAAAATTTCCACAACCAAAACACACCCTCTCCACCAAAAAACCAAAAAGGCTCTTTTAACTTTATTATCTAACTTAAAAACTCCAAAAACAAGCAGAATAAAGAGAATTTTTGGAAGGGGAAAAGGCGGGGAGACATCTGGCAGATTTTGCCGGTGCTGTGATTGAGGTTTTAAAGTTTTAAAACTGTTTTTATTGGGTGGGGACTTTGGGGTTTTCCCCTCCTTTGCTTAGCCCCGAGGCCCTTGAGCTTTTAAAACCCCCAAAGGAGGGTTTTTTTGGAAGGGGGGTTCGGGGAATTTTTTTTGGGCCCCCGTTTCTGGGTTCCCCCCTTTTGCAAAGGCAAAATGAAATCCCCCTTTTTAAAGGGACTTTTCCGTTGTTTTAAGAAAATCTTGATTTTGGATTTAAAACCCCTGTAAAGACGTGGAAACCCCTTTCCCTTTTGTGGAAAAAGGAAACCAGCAGCCCAATTTTTAAAAAAAAAAAAAAAAAAAAAAAAAGGCAAAGGGCAGGGAAAAATTTTTTTTTTAAAACCCCTTTTAAAAAAGTTGAAATGGCCGATTTTTGCCCCGGGGGAAGTTTTACCCCCTGGTGGTCATCCCCGGGTTAAAAAGAGTTAAGCTGCCAATTTTTTGTCCCTCAACCAAGGGGAACCCACAGGCCACAACTTTCCCCCCCCCCCCAAAAAAGGGGAACACGAGGGGGAAGAAACCCAAAAACATTTTCCCCAAAAATATAAAAAACAGGGGGGAAAAATTAGTTTAGAAAAAATTTTGGCCCCCCGGGGTCAAAAAATAAAACCCCCCAAAAGGGAAAAAATTTTAAAAAATTTAAAAAAAAAAAAAAAAAAAAAAAAAAAAAAAAAAAAAGGGGGGAGTAAAAATTTTTCGCTCAAAGGGGCCCCCCCAATACTTTTAGGGCGTTTTACGGAAAATTAAATTTTAACCCGGGAAAAAAGCTGGAGAAATTTTTCCTATAAAAAAAAAAAAAAAAAAAAAAAAAAAAAAAAAAAAACAAAAAAATAAAAATTGGTTAAGTAACCCGGGGGGGAAAAAAAAAGGGAAAAAGGTTTCCCCAAAAATTCTCAAAAAACCCCAAAAAAAGGAAAAAATAGGAAGGGGACAAAAAAAAAAATTCCGGCCCCGGGTTGCAAATTTTAAACCATTTATTCCAAAAATTTTTTTTTTTTAAAAAAACCGAAAAGAAATTCCAGAAAACAAAAAAAAATTTCAGGAAAAATCTTTTTTAAAAAAAGGGCCCTTTTTAAAATTTTGATTTTGCGAAAAATTTGTGATTTTTTTTAAAAAAAAAGAAAAAAAAATGTTGGGCAAAAAAATTTCGGGGGATTTTTAAAAATGCCCCAAAAAAAAAATATTTATTAAAATTTAAAAGAAAAAAAAAAAAGGGAATTTGGGAAAATTTAGCTTAAAAAAAAAACCGGGGCCCTTTTTTTTCCATCTTTTCATTTTGAAAAAAAAAAAGCAATAAAAAATTTTTTTTCACAAAGGAAAATTTCAATTTTTTTTTCCTAAAGTTAAAAAAGATTAATAAAAAATTGAAATTTAAAAAAAATAAAAGTTTTATTATTTTTTTACAAAACCCCCCTTTAAAAACAAAATGTTTTTTGGGGAAAAGAACGCTTTTTCCCCCAAAAGGGGAAAACAAGACAAAGTTTTTGGCCCAAAAACCTCCAAAACCTTCCCAAAAACCCCTTTTTATCCCTTTAGCCGCCAAACAAAGGGCGTTTTGAACCCAACGGGGCAAAAGGGGCCCCGTACCCAAAAATTTTCCCCTTTAAAAAAAAAATTAAAAACCCTTTTTGTTATTTTAAATTAAATGTATTTCAAAAATTAAAATGATTAAAAATTTTTTTTTTCGGGTCAAGAAAGGGTCAGGGTTTTTTAAAAAAGGCCCAAATACGCCCCCTTTTTTTAGTCAGCTACTGGGGGGGGAACCCCCCAAAAAAAAGGGGGGGGCCCCCCCAACAAAATTTCCCAACCTTTTTTTTTACCCCAAAGGCGGCCCCCCCTTTTCCCCCCCCCCGCCGCCAAGAGTCCAAAATTCCACCCCTTTCCCTTTCCCCCGTAAAAGTAAATTTAAGTTCTTTGCTGGCGGGGCCCGGGGGAAAATTTAAAGGGGCCCTTACCAAAAAAACCCCCAAAAGGCAGGGTTTACGCATTGTAGGGTTTTTTTTAAAAGGGGGCATTAAATGTGACGCGTCTTGACGTCCAGTTTGGATCCCCGTCGCCGTTACCGGTTTTTGCAGAAACCTTGGAGTTTTTTATCCCCTAGACTTTGAACTTAACGTACTGCGGGGTTTTTTTCACAAACGAATTGGTTACAAGCAAAACCCTGTAAACGGTTAAGTAACAGCACAGAGTGTCTGGATTGTGACTGCCTTATTAGGTCCAGATCCAAGTATTAGATAATTGGAACATTTAACTGCATGATGCTATAACGTGTTCAGGTAGTCAGTACATTCTTTCTTTCTGCGGAAACAATTTTATCTAGTGGGGCGAATGTATGGCTAGACGTAATGTAGCCATTCAAGCGCTCGTATCCCATCGAGCACGCATAGCTTCAGGCTTTTGTTCCTGCTGGGAGATCCAGTTTAATGTTTTTTCTGCTAAACGAAAGTATTTTGGGAAGGGGGTTTTAGGCCAATTGATTCCCCTCCCAACGAGTAACCGGTACGTTACTCGAACGCCCGATGTACATTGCATGTGGTGGATTGATAGGAATCAGGCATGCATGATAGAAAGGAGACGTGAGAAACTCCGTTAGTTTGGGGCTCGTGGCAAAATTGCCACCAGCCGCCATCTGTGGTGGACCTTCCGCGCGAGGTCTCGAGCAATTCCCCCTTCCAGTTGTACCGAGGACAACGAGTTGCCGAAGTGCATCCCAATAGGACTCGTCGCGGCCTCTTCTACTCCCCCGCCTGCCCAGACCCCGTGCTGTTGAGACGTAGGTGGCGAACGCGGCGAAAGGACGCAGAGGAGGGCTCAAACAGGACGAGGTAGGGATAGCCGCAGGAGGTGAAAGGACAGGAGGACGTACACCTTGCAGAGAGGTCTTTCCCCGGGGTCACATAAGCTTAGATTAACCTATGTCATAGTTAACCCCGTTCTTTATTCCCCAGCCAGATACCGTAGGCGATAGCTCTTCGTAGGTAGCTAGGGGAATAGGACTGAATGAGTGGGTGGCGTGGCTATTTTGTGTATTGTGTATTTTACTGTAAATAATTAGTTAAGGAACTGTACATGCGTTTTGATTTTGCCCTACGTTGGTTCTGGACTGTGTACTTAAGTGAGGTAATCTCCTGGTCCACTACATTGTGATATGGGGAGGCCCCGCGGCAAGGCCTCTCCGTCACTCTGCCCCGCCATCAGTCACCCCATCATAACATCTTTAAATCACCCTTATTTAAGGTGACACAAGGTGCTACATTGATTTAGATAATGACAAGTATATATAACATCTCACCATAATCACTAAGTTGTATAATAACGAGTAATAAGACGTTTAATCCTGCCCAAACTTACAGTGGCGGATGAGCTGGCGGCTCCAGCCGCCACACTCAAAAGTATTGAGTAAAAACCCGCAGTTATCCGCCTCACCTGTGCCTTCCTGAAGAAGACAGTCAGCTAGCTCCCACGCCTGTGATAGCACCATAGGATATCACCAGGGATCATAGGATTCCTCAAGGGGTTCTCGCTCCCCTACTAAATATTACCAAAGACATCTATCTCCCTTGGTGAAGTTGGTGTTGATATCCACCTCACGGGCTTCATCATGCTGCTGCTGCCGAAGGCCGCGCTGCCAGACGTGGATGAGTCCCTTGCTTGTATTTCATCTCTTTACTCATATATATGAATAATATCCATCCAAATGCAATCATATGTATGTCTACATTCACCTATAAAAAATATATTTCATAGCATACCAAGCAATAATGAGCATGCCTGGAAACTTCCGACCTCTGCTAATACCGTTCTTGAGCAGTCGTTGGCCAGTGTGCACGTTAACGACGAAACCTACGACTTTTCCGCGCTGTGGGTTCCGTCGTTGGACTAACGACCAAAAAAAGGTCTTTAAGTGTTTTGTGGCTTCTGGCCCTGACAGATGTATTCACGAACTTGAACGAGTTGAACATCTCCATCCCAGGAAGAATGCTGAACATGATAACTGTCAGAGAAGTGATTTGCCTTTACCCAGAAACTTTCAATTTGGATGTGGCGCATTGAAGAAGGGAATTTTGTTAACTTTCCTTCATTAGATGAGGCTGCTTTTGCAGAGGAAGTGTCCATCGATACTGAAGTGAAAGCATTTGCAAGGGCTGATTCACTCCTTCCAGGGATACTTTTACCATGGACAGGTTTCTGTGGGACAGAGATGGATACGGGAACCATATAATGTTCAACCTGGATTCCATGGATAACAGTAATATGTTGCAAGATGATCTTGTTGAGCGGCAGGCCAACGACAGAATCCAAAAGCAGTTTGAATCAATGCAGCTAGATATGTTTTGGTGTGCTCAACTCAAAACATTCCCACAGTTAGCAGAAAAGACCTCTGGAGGTGATTGTGCCATTTGCAACCACGTTCTTATGCGTTTTTCAACACAACTACACCTCAAAACAAAGGTTAGGAACCGTCTGGATGCAAGTGACGACATGCGTGTGGCACTTCGGGGAACTCGTTTTCAATCATCATAATTGATGAAATGCAACAACAAAAGAGTCATTGAAATGTAACATTGTGTACTATGTAGTGTTGTAGTTAGTGAAATAAAAGGTTCGTTACTCTAATTATACGTTTTTCTGATATGTACGCGACAAACTATGAGATCTCAAAGGGTACGAGCACTAAAAAAGGTTAAGTAAACCACTGAACTAGAGACTCTAGACCACTGGCGAAAAAAACCCCCGCTTGCAAGTCCCTATAAAAAGATACTAAAGGAATACAGACCCCTGGATCAATTTTAGAACAGCATGATGATTCAGCATGACGAAAGGATAAAACCTTATATATTTTTTATTATTTTCGTAATGATTTACCTTCACCATGTTCACAGTCTGGTTCAACTTTGGTCTTAGTACATGCAAGGGACAGTCGTTCTCGGGGACATGGTCTTTCCAACTGGATGGGTTCAGAACACTGACGCGGCGGCGCCGTAAGAAATAGTGTCACTATTCCAGTAGAAGACACAGACAGGAGTAAGAAGTCAGAGACAGAGGCTGCCTGTGACGAGTTATATTTGTCGGCCTCCTCGTAACCAATCCATCCATCGGGTACTGCTACTACATTGCCCCCGTGTGTGTATGTAATACATTTTATGTTATAAAGTGTGTAAAAATGTGGGTTACGGTGTGCACGTTGCACACAGTTGCCGTGCAGAAAACAGCTTTTGGCATTTGGCGGTCTAAATACTGGACTGAGAGCGGATTTAAAACGAATTTAAGGCAGGATTTTTGGAGCACTACAACTTTGCTTCGTTGACTTTTCCCGTATCTATACGGGAAATGCGTTCCTTACTATCAAGAAACTTCAAAACTGTTCTTTGACTGGCAGGGTTCTGTGAAAAAAATATATAGAACAATTATTATTGTTCTTTGCAAGATGTACAATTGGTATTGAGATCATTTTTACGTCTGTAGGACAATAAAACTCGACCAAATTTTTGACAGCTTAAAATGGTCAGAACACTACTTTTATTGCGTTTCCCTATTTTTTACTATGAAACTATTGACCCTAGACCAACAATTGCACGAATACCTTTTGTTAAGCTCAACCATATCTACCCTAAGCATCTATCCGTTTCTTTTTTACTTATATATATATTAGACAGATTTTTAGATATATTTTTTATATTTTGCGCACCCTTGTGCCGTTCAATGACCAGCAACTTATTGATGCACCATACATCTATCTCTTATCCGTCTAACATATTGTTACGTCTTGATGGAGAGCGTGTCTGCATGAATCGTATTCCACTTTGAAAAATGTACATTTCTTATCCGCAAGAGTTTTACGCATGTATGCAATTTTCCCTTGATTTCTGGAATATTTTTTTCGGGTAATATGCCTTAAAAACAAACTTAATTCGGTAATTTATCAATGGAATTTAAATTTGCTTATACCACAGGGAAGCCTGTTGAAAACTATATTTTTTCTCCATAACGTTTTCTCGTTGCTAATACGGTTCTTGAGATATTATGGAAACATTGCTTCCCCCTTTTTTTCCGCAGCCTCGTACTGATACATTCCACGGCTAACGTTTTTTTTAACCGAACTAAATTCAACAAATGCGCTTCAGTCTTTCAGTTTCCGTCTCAGGGATTAGACGTACGCGTGCGAGCTCTCTCTTGAAAGTCAGTTAGAGGGGACTTGACGAGACGAAAAAAGCTTTTGACGCCACCCAGCCTATATTTAATATCTTAATATTATTTTTATTATTCTTTTATACCTGTTGCGCCTTTAGGTTTTTATCTTCCTTGAGGCCTCAGGTGGTTGGCCTTGTATGTTATTTCTAGAAGGCTGAGATGGGCTGGCCCTCGCTCGTGGTGTCGCAGGCTGGATTTGTTTAGTGACACATGTAATTAATTGAGGCTTATGCTTCCCCCTGGTGCCCTCTGCCACACTTGCAGTCGGAGGTGAGGTTGATGGGCAGCATGTGGGTGTCTTCGGCTACTCGACGACGGACAATAAAGTAGCTCCTGGCGAGTTTTGAACTAGAGCAGTGGTTCTTAACCTTGGGTAACTTAGAGCACCTATATTATATAGAGTAGCGACAACTCGTTTTGTGGGCGCCATCTTAGCGCCAGTCTCTCTTCGTTCACCCAAGACCCGGGGAAGTTCTCAAGGCATGACCCCGCAGTATATCATGTTATACATGTATAAAGGATAGACTGTTATCTTCGGAAATGCTTGTTCTATAAGATTATCACATAAAACACAGTAAAACACATTAAATAAAGGTCATTATGAGACTGAAGAAATATGATGAACATTATATATAATATACATTCACTATATACATTCACTAAAAACACGTCGTCATCGACGTCATGTAACACTTTGTGGGACAGCTTATAAGATGGGAGATATCAATAGAAGTAGAATTTTATTAGCTTTCCATTGATAGATTTCGTTTTCTGATACATACAGTAGAACCATGCATAAATTAGCGTTAACTAAATAAATCGCCGCGTTGGCCCCGCTCTCTCTCTCTCTCTCTCTCTCTCTCTCTCTCTCTCTCTCTCTCTCTCTCTCTCTCTCTCTCTCTCTCTCTCTCCGTGAAAGAGTGAGCGAGAGAGATATATGAGTGAAAGAGAGATATGAGTGAGAGAGTAACCAAAAAACGTTTTCTACTTATATATATATATATATATATATATATATATATATATATATATATATATATATATTATATATATATATATATATATATATATATATATACTGTATATTATATCTATATCATATATCTATATATATATATATATATATATATATATATATTATATATTATATTATATATATATATATATATTATTATATTATATTATATTATATATATATATATATATATTATATATTATATATATATATATATATATTATATATATATTATATAATTATATATATATATATATATATACACACTAGGAAATAGACGTCCACACTAAGGATGTGGAACGTGCCCAAGCTCGCACAGGCTAAAGTCAACTTTTTAAATACCCTCACCTTAAAATACTGTCTGTCTACTAAAAGTAAAGTAACCAGTAAAATAATATTACTAAAGAAAAAATGCCACATGTTGATCTAGACGAGCGAAGCGAGCTTGGACACCTTTTTATGCCGAATTCATTCTTTGGTACTAAATAGAATGGTGAATCTGTCATATAGGCTTGTAAAATGTTTACTCCACGAATGGGGGAAAGGAAGCTACAGGCGCAAAGGAAGAAATTTGGCACAGGTTATATTTCGTCTCTTAACTCATTTATGCAGGAAAATATCACTATCTGAGAAACAATAAGAGTTAATGTATGTCTAATGTATTTTTATTTACAGATTATACACGTAAAACTGCTTATTGTCCATAATAGTTCCTAGCTACGTTGTCAGCCAATCAGCGTTCAGGAACCACTGGGCGGCCATGTTTACTTATTATCCCAGATATACAGACAAGTATAGTAAAGCTGTAAATAAGCTGAGATTTTCCCTTAGAGAAACTCTTAACACGTAGAGAAAATTAAAGCTAGCTCACTTCCAATGTAATTTTTAGACAGAGTGGTTTAACACGTAGAGAAAATTAGAGTTAGCTCACTTCCATATAGACTTATTTAATGGGAAATAAGGCGAGATTTACCCTTAAATACCTTATTTATGTGACAATTATTAGTGACAATAGGAGTATTGCTATTGATAAATATAGGGTGGACGATAATACATTGCCGCCATATTAGCCTTTCAGCGTAATATTCTCCCTGAAATATATGACATCATAGTTTAATGCCGGTAAATGGAATATTTTGACGTGTTTTCGTAAGTGTCTCCCGCTGAATACTACAGAGACGTACCGAGGGTATACCTTGATGCGCTGATCCTAGGTTCGAGTCCCGCTTCCCAGAGATTAGCTTCTATGGACCACTGTGGTCGCGGCGGTACGGGGCTAACGCCGTTATAGTGGACGAGAACTGCGCGTTCGCTCTTTAGGTCAGACACACACACTGGGGGGGGGGCTAACATCTCACTCTTAGCCTCTCTCGCTTTACCACATACACCACACATGTCACTACACAAATGTATGGCCTCGCAACACACCTGTCGCCTGTGTATCACCGTAAATAAATGACTTGGAAGTTCATTCACTGTTTCTGTTTGAATCCGTTACTTCTTGTTCTACCCTGCTTACTAGCCGTAAGAACTTTTCCTACATCGCCTATATTGTATCCCTTTATCCACTTAAAAACTTATATCAGATCGCCCCTTACTCTACGCCTCACAAGTGAGTGTAAATTTAATAGATAAGATTAGATACTTTGATCCTATCTAGACACTTTGCAAGTACCAACTACAAGGTTATTGACTATCAAAGCGCCACCACGTCAGGACGAACCTGGTTGGCTCTAACCGCTGACCGAATGCAGGGACGCTACTCACGAGCCCGCAGCTCTACCAACCGAGCCACCCTGACGGGTGTAAATTTGATAGTTTCAATCTCTTCTCATAACTAAAGTTACGCACCCAATGAATCATTTTGGTCATCCTTCTCTGCACTGATTCTAACAAGGCAATATCCATCCTGTAATACGGAGGCCAAAACTGAACTGCATAGTCTAGGTCAGCATTTCCCAACCTGGGGGAAATTTCCCCCTGGGGGGAAATTTCAGGATTCTAGGGGGAAACTTTATCCTGAGGGACATCAAAAGTACTACTAGCATTTAGTCGACCGAAGCAAAAAAAAATCTTAGAATGCGGTTATTGACTTTTCTTGAAGTATATATAGATATAGAGGAAAGTGTCTATACGCTTGTGTTATTAAGCAAGTTAATTTTGTGTTTTGGCTACTTTTTCCTTGTCCACATGAAGGGGGAAATCCAGATGGTTGAACTGGTTGAAGAGGGAAACAACTGAGAAAAGGTTGGGAACCACTGGTCTAGGTGAGGTCTGACTAGAGCCAAATAAAACTTTAGGATAACCTCAGCACTTCTACTTTTAACACTCCTGGTAATAAATCATAACACCCTATGGGGAGTTTTCTAATAAGCTCACGCTCAAGCCTGTCTCTCAGGCTGTCACATCCTCTGTTCTGTGAGGCTGAATGATCTATCATTTACCGTAAATTCTTTGTACTTCTTTGGGACATATCAGAATTACCCTTCAAAACAACAACTGAAACAGTTCTTAATAAAAAATGTAGTTTATCATTTTATTTGTCTGCACTTGGTGAAAATATTGGCAAAACAATTGAATACTTGAAAGCTCAATCTTTAAAAATCGTCTTTTCATAAAAAAAAACAAGTTCAAGCAGAATGAGGCTTCAGGAAATATCTACTTGTATGTAAGCATTCACTGAGTACCTATTAGAGACATATACACCCAAAATAGGTACTCAGTGAATGCTTACATACAAGTAGATATTTCCTGAAGCCTCATTCTTCTTGAACTTGTGTTTTTTTATGAAAAGACGATTTTTAAAGATTGAGCTTTCAAGTATTCAATTGTTTTGCCAATATTTTCACCAAGTGCAGACAAATAAAATGATAAACTACATTTTTTATTAAGAACTGTTTCAGTTGTTGTTTTGAAGGGTAATTCTGATATGTCCCAAAGAAGTACAGAGAATTTACGGTAAATGATAGATCATTCAGCCTCGCAGAGCAGAGGATGTGAGATGCGCGAGAGACATCTTGCGGTTTAGCTTCGAAAACTCCCCATTGGCTCGATTTCTAGCCTCAATACATTGATTCCTAGGACGGAAGTCTGAGCTTATCCGCACTCCCAGATCTTTCTCACTCTATGATCTTTTCGGCGATGTATTGCGGATGGTGTACCTATTGCCATGATTTTTCCTACCAACCTTCATTACGCTACACTTATCAATATTAAATTCCATCTGCCATCTATCTGCCCACTCATTTTATTTATCTAAGTCTCCTTGCAAAATATTTACATCAGATTGTGATCTAATAATCCTTCCTACGTTAGTATCATCCGCAAACTTGCTGATATCACTACTAATCCCACTATCCAAGTCGTAGGTGTAAATAAAAAATAGTAATGGACCCAAAACAGACCCTTGTGGAACCCCACTCGTTACCTTCCCCCATTCAGATTTAGAACCATTAATGGACCCTACCCATAACTACGTCACGGTTTGTTTACATCGGTGCATTGTGGGGATAAGGCGGGGTCGCCGCGGGTGGACCTACGAAGGGAAAACTACGGCGATGGAAGAATTTCGAGTTATTTTGCGCGAAATTGATATTCCAGGTGCTATATTACTGTGCTCTGTTCTGGCTGACAACACTATAGAGAAGACCTGAGGTAATGGCTGATGTGCAGAGGCTTCTAAACCAAGAAAACAGAGTCATAACAGAGCCTCGTCAAAAGGTAAGCAACTGGTAGGTACGTAATGTGTCTCTACCACTTGCTTACTTCTTAATGAGACTGCTGTGACTGTTTTCCTGGTTTAGAAGCCTCTGCACATCAACCATCACCTCAGGTCTTCTCTATGTTGTCAGCGAGCACGGAAATATAGCACCTGGAATATCAATTTCGCCCAAAACAACTCGAAATTTTTTCATCGTCGTAGTCTTCTCTTTGTAGGTTGTACATATTCATGGTTATGATAGTATTAAAATACCTTATTAATTGAGTTCCTTTTGTTGTCTTTTCTCATAATAAGTAGGGACAGTAGGGTATTATTCTAGTGTTTGCCCATACTCCCCCTCTCTCACAAAACAAGCTTGGGGACCTGGGGGAATGCGGGATTTTTGGCTGGGGTACAAAATATGCGTAGCAACCATCGAGTTGGGGTGTTGTAAAAACTGCCTAGACTTAGGGAAAATTCATTGGATTTCTTCTGAGTCCAGAGACGTGTGAACCTGACGATCCTCACAGAATGATGACCGATTCAGACCGAAGTGTCGATAACCCCCCCAACCACCCGCTAGGAGGTTAGGTTAGATTTGGTTAGGTTAGGGTAGGTTAGATTTGGTTAGGTTAGCTTAGCTTAGGTTATATTTGGTTAGGTTAGTTTAGTTTTGGTTAGGCAAATTTCTCTAGATATAAGGTAATTACCCTAGATCTAGGGAATTTGGTAAAATTCAAGTGTTTTGCCCATACTCTCCCACTTCCCCCAAACAAACTTGGGGACCTGGGGGAATGCAGGCTTTTTGGCTGGGGTACAAAATATGCGTCGCAACCACATAGTTTTTGAGTTAGGGGTGTTGTAAAAATTGCCTAGATCTAGGGAAAATTCATTGGATTTCTTCCGAGTCCAGAGACGTGTGAACCTGACGATCCACACTGAATGATGACCGAAGTGTCGTGAACCCCCCAACCCCCCGCTAGGAGGTTAGGTTAGATTGGTTAGGTTAGGGCAGGTTATATTGGGTTAGGTTAGATTTGGTTAGGTTAGGTTTGATTAGATTTGGTTAGGTTAACTTAGGTTGGTTAGGTTAGGTTAATTTTGGTTAGGCAAATTTCTCTAGATTTAAGGTAATTACCCTAGATCTAGGGAATTTTACCACCCATATACAACTCTTAAATTATGTGTTTCCGACGCATAATTTGTTCCCCACCCGAAAACCAAACATTAAATATTAAACCCCACACATAAAATTATAGTGTTTGCCCATACTCTCCCACTTCCCCCAAGTTTACCAAACAAGTTTGGAGACCTGTGGGAATGCGGGGTTTTCGGGTGGGGAACAAATTATGCGTCGGAAACACAATATTTAAGAGTTGTGCATGGGGGCTAAAATTCCCTAGATCTAGGGTAATTACCTTATATCTAGATAAATTTGCCTAACCAAAATTAACCTAACCTAACCTAACCAAATATAACCTAAGCTAACCTAACCAAATCTAACCAAACCAAATATAACCAAACCTAACCTAACCAAATAATATAACCTAACCAAATAATTATAACCTACCTTAACCTAACCAAATCTAACCTAACCTCCTAGCAGGGGTTTGGGAGTGTTTTCGACACTTCGGTCATCATTCTGTGAGGATCGTCAGGTTCACACGTCTCTGGACTCAGAAGAAATCCAATGAATTTTCCCTAGATCTAGGCAATTTTTACAGCACCCCTAACTCGAAAACTATGTGGTTGCTACGCATATTTTGTACCCCAGCCAAAAATCCCGCATTCCCCCAGGTCCCCAAGCTTGTTTTGTGAGAGAGGGGGAGTATGGGCAAACACTAGAATAATACCCTACTGTCCCTACTTATTATGAGAAAAGACAACAAAAGGAACTCAATTAATAAGGTATTTTAATACTATCATAACCATGAATATGTACAACCTACAAAGAGAAGACTACGACGATGAAAAAATTTCGAGTTGTTTTGGGCGAAATTGATATTCCAGGTGCTATATTTCCGTGCTCGCTGACAACATAGAGAAGACCTGAGGTGATGGTTGATGTGCCGAGGCTTCTAAACCAGGAAAACAGTCACAGCAGTCTCATTAAGAAGTAAGCAAGTGGTAGGGACACATTACGTACCTACCAGCTGCTTACCTTTTGACGAGGCTCTGTTATGACTCTGTTTTCTTGGTTTAGAAGCCTCTGCACATCAGCCATTACCTCAGGTCTTCTCTATAGTGTTGTCAGCCAGAACAGAGCACAGTAATATAGCACCTGGAATATCAATTTCGCGCAAAATAACTCGAAATTCTTCCATCGCCGTAGTTTTCCCTTCGTAGGTCCACCCGCGGCGACCCCGCCTTATCCCCACAATGCACCGATGTAAACAAACCGTGACGTAGTTATGTCTGGGGCCCATTGTAACCCTTTGTTGTCTATTACTTAGCCAAGATCTAATCCAATGAAGAACCTTCCCATCTATTCCATGAGCCCTAACCTTATTTAAGAGTCTACCGTGTCGGACCTTGTCGAATGCCTTACTAAAGTCCAGGTATACTATATCATAATCCTCATCATTATCTGCTGTCTCATAAACTTTCCTATAAAAACTCAATAAATTAGTGAGACATGATTTACCTTTAGTGAACCCATGTTGTTTTATATTTTGCGCATCCTTGTGCCGTTCAATGACCAGCAGCTTATTGGTGCACCATACATCTATCTTTTATCCGTCTAACATTGTTTTATGTCTCGATGGAGAGAGTTTCTGCAGGAATCGTATTCCACTTTGAAAAATGTACATTTATTATCCGCAAGAGTTTTACGCATGTATGCAATTTTCCCTTGATTTCTGAAATATTTATTTCGGGTAATATGCCTTAAAAACAAACGTTATTCGGTCATTTATCAATAGAATTTAAATCTGCTTATACCACAGGGAAGCCTGTTGAAATCTAGATTTTTTTCCCTCCATAACGTTTTCTCATGTTCTCATGACGTTCATGAGATATTATGGAAACATTGCTTCCCCCCATTTTCCGCAGCCTCGTACTGCCACATCCCACGGCTAACGTTTTTTTTTTACCGAACAAAATTCATCAAATGCGCTTCAGTCTTTTAGTTTCCGTCTCAGGGATTAGACGTACGCGTGCGAGCTCTCTCTTGAAAGTCAGTTAGAGGGGACTTGACGAGACGAAAAAGCTTTTGACGCCACCCAGCCTATATTTAATTTCTTAATATTAATTTTATTATTCTTTTATACCTGTTGCGTCTTTAGGCTTTTATCTTCCTTGAGGCCTCAGGTGGTTGGCCTTGTATGTTATTTCTAGAAGGCTGAGATGGCTGGCCCTCGCTCGTGGTGTCGCAGGCTGGATTTGTTGAGTGACACATGTAATTAATTGAGGCTTATGCTTCCCCCTGGTGCCCTCTGCCACACTTGCAGTCGGAGGGGAGGTTGATGGGCAGCATGTGGGTGTCTTCGGCTACTCGACGACGGACAAAAAAGTAGCTCTTGGCAGGTCTTGAACTAGAGCAGTGGTTCTTATCCTGGGGTACCTGTACCACCAGGGGGTACGAAACTTTACACCTGGGGGTACGAGACATGCTGACCAATAATTCAATATCATATTTATAGAGAGGCTGAAATTATATATTTATAAATATTTTGTCTGTCTTGTCTTGTCTCTATGCATCATTTTGTGAAGAAATTGGAGCTGAACATAAGGCGTTTTCTGCGGGGATCCTGATTGCAACCGAAAAATGTTCGGTTGCTCAAATTTCGATCCCTGTTCAACCATCCAGGGAAGATGATTGGCCCGACCCGCAATCATTTGTTGTTGTTGTTGTGACCGATTGCAACCAAAAATCCCCCGCAGAAAACGCCTATAGTGTTCCTGTTTTCCACACGGAAGTGAGGTGGCTCTCACGTACTACTTACACGTGTCTTCGAACTACACGAAGAAATCAAGAGGTTTCTTATAAATCAAGGCAGTGACATTGCTGACCACTTTGAAAACAGGGAGTTCATTTTGTCCTTAGCATACCTGACAGATGTATTCACGCCCTTGAACGAGTTGAACATATCCATCCAAGGAAGAATGCTGAACATGATGACTGTCAGAGAAGTTATTTGCCTTTACCCAGAAACTTCCAATTTGGATGTGGCGCATTGAAGAAGGGAATTTTGTTAACTTTCCTTCATTTGATGAGGCTGCTTTTGCAGAGGAAGTGTCCATCGTTACTGAAGTGAAAGAGCATTTGCAAGGGCTGATTCACTCCTTGCAGGGATACTTTCACCATGGACAGGTTTATGTGGCACAGAGATGGATACGGGATCCATATAATTTTTAACCTGGATTCCATGGATAACAGTAATATGTTGCAAGATGATCTTGTTGAGCTGCCGGCCAACAGAATCCAAATGCAGTTTGAATCAATGCAGCTAGATATGTTTTGGTGTGCACAACTGAAACCATTCCCACAGTTAGCAGAAAGACCTCTGGAGGTCATTGTGCCATTTGCAACCACGTTCTTATGCGTTTTTCAACACTACTACACCTCAAAACAAAGGTTAGGAACCGTCTGGATGCAAGTGACGACATGCGTGTGGCACTTCGGGAACCTCGTTTTCAATCATCATAATTGATGAAAAACAACAACAAAAGAGTCACTGAAATGTAACATTGTGTACTATGTAGTATTGTAGTTAGTGAAATAAAAGGTTCGTTACTCTAATTAAACTTTTTTCTGATCGGGGTTACGAGACAAGTTATGAGATCTCAAAGGGTACGAGCACTAAAAAATGTTAAGAACCACTGAACTAGAGACTCTAGACCACTGGTGAAAAAAAAACCGGTTGTAAGTCCCCAAAGAAAATGATACGAAAGGAATACAGACCCCATGGATCCAATTTTAGGAACAGCAATGATGATTGATTCCATGACAAAAAGGATAAACCTTATTTATTTTATATTACTTTCAACAATGATTTACCTTCACCAAGGTAACCGTCTGGTTCAACTATGGCTTCTTAAAGTAATCGTCCCAGAACCATTTTTTTTGCTAATTATGTTGCATCTGTAACATTCAAAACACCGAATCCACCAAAAATAGTTAAATTTCCAGGCCTTATTTCCGTAAAACACGATTTTGTAAAAAGCGCGCGAATTTTTTTTTTCTTCCCGCCAACAGGGTTACGAATGGTATTGATGGACGTCAGAGAGTAAGTCCCTCTCTCGTCTCTTCTTGTCCTTTCCCTACTCTCTCTCTCTCTCTCTCTCTCCGCTCTCTCTCTCTCTCTCCTCTCTCTCTCCTCTTCTCTCTCTCTCTCTATCTCCCCTTCTCCTCCCCCTTCTCTCCTTCCTTTCCTTTCCTTTCTTCTCTATCTCTCTCTCTCTCTCTCTCTTCTCTCTCTCTCTCTCTCTCTTCTCTCCTCTCTCTCTCTCTCCTTCCATTTCCTTCTATCTCTCTTTCTCTCCTTCTTTCTTTTTCATTCTATTCTACTCCCTCCTCTTCCTTATCCCTTTCATCCTCCACGAGACCCGCTGTGGGGAGTTGAGGAGTCACCTTGTCGTTCCTGGTTGGCGGGCTTTGAAAGCGTGGTCGACGACGCCACATACTATGGCAGCTCCTTGCCATTGTGGGTTCGGTGGCAGTCGGCCCGTGAACAAGCGCTCCCCTTAGTCAGGGAGGTGAGCCTTCCGGTGATGTCGCCTGTTATGCCTTCCTACCCCCTTTCTTCTCCTTTCTTAGGGCGATTCTAGGCCCGGTGAGACCCTTCTCTTCCGTCTCCACGCTTCTTCTCCTTTATACTTCACGGCTCCCGCTCCCCACGTGTTGCCGTGCGTGGCAATCCCGTATATTCCAGCAAGCCCCTCTTCTGGAAGTTGAGCCACCGCGGGGCGGGTTGTATTCCTTCGGTGGGCAACACGCTTCTTTGGGTAGGGGGGTTGGGGTAAGGGGACAGGAGGTCCAGTTGGCCCCGCTGGGATCAATCGGCTGGTCATGCGTTGGCTAGGGACAAGCGAGGTTGCATGGTGGGCACCCGCACTCGGTCCCGGGCGGCTGCCACCACACACTAGGCAACCGAAGCGTATACTTCCCTGCTACCCATGGGAGCTGTTGGGTTTGAGGCCTTCCCCAAAAAGACGCTTTTCCCCTTGTTGGGCTCCGTGGTGGGTGGGGGCGTGAAGTAATTTGGTATGAGTCACATCAATTAAGACCCGGCCTGCCTCTCTCCCTGACGTTCCGCTGTCCTCGACATCTCCCATTGAACTCTCCACATTGCCACTCTGGCGCCTTCCAGCCGACGTGGCACGAAGCGGGCAGCCGCCCTTCCTCCTCAGATCCCGGTCGGGCGTCCCCGCATCAAGGGACGCAGACAGGATTGAGAGCGACGCCTTGGCCCTAGGGGCACTTTACGTTGGACACCTTGGCTTCTGTCCAAACGTGTCCCCGGCCTTGTCTTACAGAGCAATACATGATATTTCAAGGCTTTATGGTGTGGTTCCGCATCCGACTTATTGTGAGACAAGGACGAACAACTAGGTTGCTACCTAAATTTTGCTGCAGCAGATGATTGCTTCCTATGCTTATGAGGAAGCCACAAAAGATGGAAATTGGGAGCGAGACAGTACAGAGCCGAACTCATTCGTGTCTGTAAATGGGAGACGGCACTGATGACTACATCCCAAACAATTTGAGGAAACTATTAACATCTACTCCACCTGTCCGCCACAGCCTACCCCTATTGGTACGGTGGCGTATTATTAAGGAAAGTGGTGGCACACTTTTTCCTGCCGGACGCGGTATTTGGAGAAAGAAATTGGAATGATCCGTGAAGGCCACCTTGAAACGGTATGCAGGGGGTTTCAATCCGAGCCCAAGCGACCTTACTCAGGCTCGGATGCTCTTCCACATGCCCATCACCGAAGACAGGCATTCTTTGATACCATCAAACCTCATCCAAAATTCTCAATACCAGCAAAGGCGTAGTTCTACAACTACGACATCTTGGTTTCGGAGGCAGAAATACTAAACTGGCCCGAAAAAGTTCAACAGGTATATAAGGTCAGAGGAAGCAAAAACATGATCATTATAAAACTTTACTGCGGGATCAAGTCTCCCCGATTCCATCAGGCTTGGTCCCCAGTCAAGATAAAAGCCTTTATCGACCGCCCTATGCAGTGCTATGAGTGCTACAGCTTTGGGCCCGGCAAACGTTTTGTAAATCCATCCGCGCTGTGGTCGATGCTCGTCGTTGGGTTCCCATTCCCACAGCTGACTGTACGTCAACTCCCCTTACGATTCCACTGCCCGTGCTGATCACCCAACCGAGTTCCCAACCAATGTGGGACTTATAAATAGGAAGGACACCTTTATTGGCCATACTCCCAATGTATCAGTCTTGGGAGGCCAGAAGAGAACTTTCTCTAACAGACAAGCAGCGGGGGAGGAAGCAGGACCTACGCCTCCGCGATGGCTGCTGCTTCGTTCTAAGGACGCCTAATCAGCCTCCTGCAGTTTCACACACATTCTCTTAAAACCTAACCCCATCCATCCCAATGAAGAATAAGTTTCGCTAATGCCGTGGGATTCTGTGGAGTCTGCTGACTCCTTCATAATGAGGCCTCCAACCACCTCTCGTTTTAGTGAGCACGGCACACGGGAAAAATGACAATAGGACTCCTCCCAAAGAGGCTCCAAAAAGCCATCCTAATAAAAGAGTCTCAGAAGCGAACTCCGCAGTTCAAGAGTACTTAGACTCAGTGGGCGTCCCCTCCGGCTAAAATATCAATTGCTGAGCAGGGGCGGATGGACTTGCAGTACAGATACAACCTACTGATAGGTGGGGAGTACTGACGTGAACTCCTAATATCAACGTGACCTCTGTTACCCACCCCTGAAGCGGCTAATGGCGACAACAGCGCAACAACACGCTGATGGCGAAAGGTGATCTCACAACTTATGGACACACAAGTTAGGCTAATGGCCATTGCTGATAAGCAAATCTTCAAGACCCTCGTCGGGAGCTATCAGTAAACCTAGAAGTGGTAAATCTTTCTGCAGTAATCTGCAATCTTTGGTTGGGAACATACGTCTCTACTACGCCGCGGGTCCTCGTATGAGAAACCGATTTTCACCGCCGGATGTACGCAAGAGGCAACCGGACATCTGGGAATGTACAGAAAAGTAGTTTACCCCAAATCTTCTACAAACACAGAAAAAAGATGCTGGGATTTCAAAATGGCGCAGGCGTCTGACAAGCCGTATAAGGCTTCGTGCATCATCTTCACGCACGAAATAAACATCTTTCAATCTCCAATGGAATATCGTTGGATTACGTGCAAATGGAGGAAACTAGTCTCTCATCAACGAGTTGGACCCAGAAAAATTATCTGTTTACAAGAAAACAATGATAAGGGCAGGGAAGGTGTCTCTGCACGACCGGTTTTATACCTGTTCCAACACCATCCTCCAGCAGGTGGTGGCTTTAGTGGTGGTTGTGGCCTTACATCGTCGGGATGTCCCCTTCAAACTGTCATCCCGCTGCAATCACCCTTGCAGGCGGTAGCAGGTCGTATCCATCTGCACAAGACCCTACACTGTCTGCTCAATATATCTACCTCCAAATGACGACTGACACTCTACAAGATGTTGAGGATCTTATCCGCCAGCTTCCCGTCCATTTTTTATCCTGGAGACATGAATGGGCGGCATTTTCTGTGGGGAGATTCCACCCAAGAAATCGTCGCGGTGGATTCTCTGTAAACTGTTATAGATGGCAAAACTTAAATATATTAAACCACGGGAGAACCAACACATTTCCATTCGCAGACGGGAACATGACGCTATTGACCTATCCACTCTTCAGTCACAGGTCGCCCTCGATTCTCCATGGGAGGTGGCCGATTCTCGTCGGGGAAGTGACCATTATCACATACTACTAAAGCCGGTCTCGCCCCCTTCCCGATGTCCTCCCAAAATGGTGCCTCTCTCGGTGCGTGACGGAAGGGCTTTCAAAAGGCTGGTTTTTTTTTGAACATCATTATAGATGACTTTTCCAACAATAGATGAGGCCGTAGATTACTTTCGTGTCTCGAATCAATTTTGCAGGGCTTCGCCTGAGCCATCCCCCGCAATCTGGTCTTTCTCCGCCGACCTGTTCCGTTGGTGGGGACCTCAGGACTGTACGGAAGCGAGGGAGCTCACTCCCGCCGTGCTGAGACGCAATACATTCCGCGGCCAACTTCAGTAGGACCTAAAAATATCTTTTCACTGGTTAAGAGCTGATACCGAACGGGTATGAAAGAGTCGCGGTCATCCCTTGGAGAGGCTTTATAAGTACGATCTGTGCATCTACCCCCGGTGTCCAAGGTTTGGCAAAGAGGTGAGGAAAAATGAACGGGGAAGTTATCCCATCCTCCCCCCTCCAGTTCTATCGATTAAATGGAGACCTGTGCGGCCAAATCCCTTGACGTAGCAGAGGAATTTGTTTCCCATTTTGGTCGGTCAGTGGCGCAGACAGACCTTGCGTCTCCAAAGTGCTAGGGGACAGACTGCGACAAGAACAGAGAGGCATAGATTTTCACCAGAGGCGGGGAATAACAATGTTCTTTTTACAACTCGTGAGCTATGTTACGCCATTGAAGGTTTGCGCTGACCATTCCCCAGGCCAAGATGATGTTACCATATGCGATTTCTGTCATCTAAGGGATGAGGCTCTAGATTTTATTGTTGAGCATCTATAATAGGATCTGGATTGAAGAACCTTCCCAAGTAGTGGGGTGTGGCGGGGGTGGTGATCCCGATCCCGAAGCCTGGGAAGGACCACTCACTACCGACGAATTTTCCGGCCCCATATTCCCTAACTTCATGTGTGTGTAAGTTATCGAAAAAAATGGGTAAATAGTTAATCGACTTGTATGGTTTTTGGAACGGGGAAAAACTTGTTTTCCCGTCTCTTAGTTAGGATTCCGTAAGCATCACTTACACGGAAGCGCTTATTTCCTAGAGTCATCCATATGCGGGGCATTCGCCCCTCTCGCAACACATGTGACCGCTTTTTTCGGACCTTGAAAAGGCTTACGACACGGCTTGGAGACACGGTATATGCAAATCTCTGTATTGAGTTCGGGCTAAGAGGTCGTTTGCCTGTTTCCTCCCAGAGTTTCCTAGCCAACGGGTTTTAGGAGTTCGAGTTGGCAACATACTGTTCTTTGAACACCCGCTTCCAGGTGGCATCCCCCAAGGTAGGCGTCTTGAGTGTAGCTCTGTTCGCTTGGCCATCAAATGGTATGGTGATGTACTGCCAGAGGGGATGTTAGTACATTATACGTGGATGATTTATCAATCTCTTTGCTGCTTCCAGGATGTCGGTGGCAGAGAGAAGACTTCAAATTGCTATTGATTAAATCTGTATGGACGAAGAATCGCACCCCCCACCCCCCCCCTTGGGTTCGGTTTTTCTCAACGAAACTGTAGCGTTCATTTTTGCAGAAACCCGTGGGATTCATCCCGACCCAGACCGAAATCTTTACGGGTAGAGAAAACCATGTAGGGAAGAGACCGGTTTTTAGGACTAATTTTTGACAATAGACTGACTGGGTTGCCTCACCTTAGTGCTCTCAAGACTGACTGTCTCCGGACCATGGATCTCACTGAAAGTCTCTCGCACCACCAGCTGGGGGGCTGATCGCGCTACCACTCCTCTATCTTCACCGCTCACTTACCTTTCGAAGCTTGAATATGGATGTGAAGTGTACTTCCTTCTGCCACACCACTCGACTCGGATGATGGATTCGGTAAATCATCTGGTGTCGTCTGGCAACCGGGGCGTCAGGTCTTCTACCATCCCAAGTCTATGGGTGGATGCTGTGTCCTCCCCATTAGATCTTCAACGCCAGTCCCTCCTGTTAAGATGTTGGTTATCGCCTCCAACCGCCTCCCTGACTCAATAGCTTGCCGGGCTGGGTCTTTGTGATTCAGGATTCGCAAAACTTTACCATGGGCGGAAGAAGCTTTACAAAGCCCTTGGTTTCCGATGACAGCTATTATCGGAGACGCTATCCTTTCCCTGCTTTACGGATTGCCCGCATAGGCCTACGACAGTCGGTCCAGGCTTCTTCCAGAAGTGTCCTTTTGCAAAAGCCTTCGCTCCAAAAGGGTCTTTACCTCCTCAGCGTGAGCGTGAACCAGTTTTTGACCACTTTGGCACACATCAGAGTCGGTCCTTTCTTACTGATGTTTCCAAAATCAGGACGAGGAGTGGATACGGTGTCGTATCCCATCGTTTTAACAAAGGCGTCAGCCTTCCAAGTATTTCATCTGTTTTTACGCTGAAATAAGTGCTATTTTATATGCTCTCATGGATGATTTTTACCCTTCGGATGTTTCTTTTAACAATTTTTAGTGATTCGTGTAGTGCTCTTCAATCACTATGTATTTTAACTCTCCCCATCCGCTGGGTCAATGCATCCTGGAATGGCTTTATCTGCTCAAGAGGCGAGGCCGGACGGTCAGCTTTGTTGGGTTACATGCACATGTAGGTTGTTGACCGGGTGAATGAGGAAGCTGTGCCTTGGCCAAAAGCTGCAGCTAAAAGACCAGCTCTATCACATTGCAGTGCCGGCTACGAACCTACGCTCGGGCAATCCATGATCAGGTCACAACAGTTGCAAGAAACGTTGGATTATATAGGGCAAAATAAACTGCGCACCAACGCCAAGTATCGAGGGACTGGTCGGGAGCTACTGCGGTCTCCCGGAGATGGGAGACTGCCTTGGCCACGATTGCGTATTGGTCACAAACTATATACTCATGGGTTTCCTCATGGAGGGGGGCCACCCTCCTTACTTGATGATGTTTGGTACCCTTAACTGTGCGGCACTTGCTGGTTCGAGTGTCCCAGGGATGGGGACCTACGTGTGCAATTTTGTCGGACGTGTCGCGGGTCGGGACGGTGCTTACCGTCTCTCCTGCATATGGGAGAGAGGTGTTTCTCTCCGGGACATGGAAGGTCAATAATTATTGAGAAGCTGGCCTTCTCAACAAGTATGATGTTTTTAATTATTAGACTTATGATGTTTTTAATGTACTCTTGTTTCTTTTATGTATTCGTAATTTCAATATTGGTATTTCTATCTTAAATTTGCTTTTTAGTTTTACTTTACATGTATCTTTGTAAAGCAGGGCGGCACAATAAACCCCGCAGTGCGGCGCCTTAAAAACTATAAGCAATCAATCAATCAAGAGCTTTGATTTAGCTTTATTTTAACAGCCAATGTCTCTCTGATAAAGTAATCCAAAACTTTGCTCTATATTCATTATAGATGTCGGAAAATTTACCTCTCTTGATCGTTGTTCAGCCTGTCATTTCTGTCATTCTAGTGCAAAAGAGCCACACTGATATGCTGTGGGGACTGGGCAAAAACTGAGTTGTTCAGTAGGGTTGAAGTTGTTGAAGTTTGGGTCAAGGGAGCCGAGCAGGGTACCTGCGTTAATCCGGTCCCTGACTCACATAGTATGTGAGGGCAGGGTTCCACACCCTGGCAACCCGCCTTAATGTCCGCATATTCATATTTTTAAAAACAGAAAAAGATATTGATACAGCGCTAATCCCCTGACCAAACCAGTAAGTTTTCCAGGACACTGACCAACTGTAGCCGGACTGGTGACCCTTGCTAAAACACTTGCGACCCCATCGACCCCTGAGCTCCCTACTTCTTCTCCTTGTGTGACCCTTGCTAAAACACGTGCGACACCCCATCGACCCCATGACTCCCCTACAACCTCTTTGTGATGTGATTGCGTGCGGACCGTCCATTTGGGGTCGTGACCCGGGTTTGGCGGGTTTGGGAAACACTGTTCTAGTCATAAGGGCGAGGCCCCGCCATTTTGGCCAATTTTCAGGTTCCCAACAAGGGAGGCCTCTATACGCGAAACCATTCTCTGTGTTCTGGGATAGGAGGTCAAAGCAATATCTAATCATTAACCCACCAACCGAAAGGCTAAAGTCACTCGATAGTATATTAAACCAGATTTTCTGATGCATTGTCGTGGCTCTGACGAGACACTAAGGCGACCGTTTTGTTTTTTTGTCGTCCTCCAATGGAGACCGCGGATATACCTACACGCCCATCACCAGTCAATCCTAGCACCCCCGCCCAAGGCAAGGCAGCAGCTCACGGTGTCCAGGCTTTCCGGTCTGTTGTGTCCAGCTTTCCCGCGTTGCACATGCTAAGGATTGGTTGCATTTTGTTTTTCGCCTATAGTTTTGTACGTATTTCAGTGCCACAAATGAGGTTTTTACTGGTAGCGAGGATGTGGATAAATGAAACGTCGACAAAGGTTATGAGGAAAAGGCCAAATTCATAGGGATAAGTGAGATGGGGGTCGTGCCCCGGCTGTGCAGCAGAGGAGATAGCGGACGACGGACTTCTGACTTTTATCCCCCCCCCCCAGATCTCAAACCCCTTCTAAACATTAACCATCATCAAGCTTGATGAGGGTTCTCTTGTTATTAAAGATAATGTATGATAATCCATCAGTTTTATATTCATAAATAAGTCCAAAATCAGAGAAAAACAAATAAATTCCAAACTAACAAAATACAGACATAAAGTAATTGATCCAAGCTGAAACATATTAACAGGTAATGGTTTTATTACTTGCCTCTCACACCACTGATTGTGTTGTTATCACCCTAAAAAAGTATATCATGGACATGTACAACTACCCTATGATAGTATGTTCGGGTAGGGGGTTCACCCCCCCGAAAAAGGCAAGGCCCTGCTCGGGTATCGAACAGCGAGACCTTCCATTGCCGGGCGGACGTGCTGCCGTACACCACAGTCGCCTCCCGGTTACAACCACACATAGTAATGAATACGAACAAAAATATATAAAAAAAATATTTTTCTTATTTATGGTTAAAGTGTTAGGCATGGGCTAGAATCATCTTGGTTGTGGTAAATACTAGGTTTTTTATATAGGTTTTTTATAGTAATTACAACCCCAACTTAAATCCGCAATTTTATCTCAAAACTATCATTTGGCGGGCTCGCCATGTGACTAAACGCCTCATATTTTTCTTTTGCAATTATATTTTCGTTTTAAATTAACTTTCTCTTGTAAGATACAGTCTGTAACGCACTTAGTCATCACCTCAGCCTGTTGTAATGCATCTTCGTACACTATGCCTTCAACCTTCAGCTTATCTATTCCTTTCCTTGTTTTTCATTTTTCATGAAATATCTATAGAAAAGTTTCGGTCTTCTTACATTTCTATTAGTATATTTCTTCATAGTTACTTCTTCTTCTCTTCGGATCTGTACTATTCATTTCTAGTTGTTTTGTACTTCTCCAAAGCCTATCCATGTTTTTTTTCTCTTTCTAGTATTGCTAATCACCATTTTCTGTAAAGCATTCATCTTTTTTTCTTTTCCTGATAACCATTCTTGGACACATATCTATTTATTCCTTCAGTTAAATCGGATTGAACGCTATCCCATTTTTTCTGGTTAATCGTTGCTGCATGGAAATTACTCCAGTCTGTCTCTCCGAAGATGTTTTAATCCGTCAAAGGTCTGCTTTTCCATTAATTGTATCTTACTTTCTTGTGTTCTTCTCTTCTCCCCTCTTTTTTGCTATCATTTCACTTGAAATTCAATAAGTAGCATGGTCGCTCTTTCCAAGTGGTGCCACTGATAATTTACTTTACTAATTACTTCCAGCTCATATCGTCAATAAGAGGTCTAGTCTTGATGGTTCTTCGCTACCTCTGACTCTTGCGTTTCTCTTTAAATCCACTGAGTCATAATGTTATTCATTACCAAATCCAAAAATGTAACCACCCCAGAGTCTTCCCTCTCAGTATACCATTCTTCCCAGCAAACTTCTTTGCAGGTTAAAATCTCCCATCAAAAATTAGTTTCTCACAATTTTCCATCGTATTCTTTAAAAATTTGCTTGTGTCTCGTATATGTTCTCCGTACTCTTCTCTCCC
Organism: Chionoecetes opilio; assembly: GCA_016584305.1. Lineage (NCBI taxonomy): Eukaryota > Metazoa > Arthropoda > Malacostraca > Decapoda > Majidae > Chionoecetes > Chionoecetes opilio. The sequence continues at coordinate 33,224 of JACEEZ010007187.1, forward strand.
CCAGGATATTGTCTCGGTGGAAAACGTATACGATTACTAAGGCTCTATCTCCTGTTTTTTTATCACAATTCTACTTCAACACCTCGGCCATACCTTCTCTTTCTCCACATTCCCTACTACCAATCCGTCCTTGGTAACACCATTACACCACCTCCCTTTTTCTCGATTTTCGTTTCTCCTCCATACATTATATTGACCCTCCCCAACTGGCACATCCTCAGGAATCACTCAGCTTATTCTCATAGACCTAATATGTCCGGTTCTTGGCTCTTCAGGAATCGTTTTTACTTCTGTTAATGTTGGACTCTAGCCCATTTATATTTGGGTACGATACCTGCCATCCTTTTTCATTTTCCTTTGAATGTTTCTCTTATTCTTTCTCTTTTAGATAACCACTTCTTCAGTTTGGTCCAAAACTCCCAATAGAATTCTCGGTTTTCCTCTTCCCGTTCTCAATTAGTTTCTTTCTTTGGCTTCTTTTAAAAAGTACATTGCAATCTGGGCTCTTTTCTTCCTCATTCATACTTTTCTTATCCATATTTTCTTATACTTCTTCTGTCTTTGCCAGTTTTCATGCCTTAGAGTCACATGTTTCTCAACCTGGGTCTGCGGAACCCAGGGGGCCGCAGAAAACCTATCAAGGGGTCCGCAGGCTGGAGAATTCAACATATTATTACAGTTAATCCTGTTCATGCATTCAGTTTTTTTAATTCATGATGGACACAATGTGTCTTAACGAGATGTCCAGTTTTTTATAGTTTTTCCCCGGGCTAGTTGCGTCTCTCAGAATGTGGCGATTGATTGTGTATAATATATTTATACACTAGCCGCTAAAGCCGCCCTACGGGCGGAAGTTGTTGGCTAGCTCCTTGGCCCGGGGGGAAGGATATTGGTGGTGGCCTCGGACAAACCTTGTGTTGGTGGGGCCTGGCCCCACCAAACACGGACTCTCCAGATAGCCCTGCTAGCTTTCCTGAAATCATGGATGTAGAATGGATGTATTACCACTCCACCCCATTCACTCACCCATTTACCATCACCCCCCACCCATTCACTCACCCATTACCCCATCACCCCCCACCCATTCCACTCAGCCATACCCATCACCACACACCCATTCACTCACCATTACCCACACCACCCACCTATTCCCTCACCCATCACCCCATCACCCGCCACCGAGATTCACTACCCATCCACCCCACACCCATTACCCGCACACACCACCACATTTCCCCCCTGATCCCCATTGTCGTGGCTCTGAGAGACACAAGGGCGACCGTGTCGTCCAATGAGACCGCGGGATACCTACACGCCCATCACCCAGTCAATCATAGCACCCCGCCCAAGGCAACGCAGCAGCTCACGGCTGTCCAGGCTTTCCCGCGTTTGCACATGCTAAGGATTGGTAGCATTTTGTTTTCGCCTATTTTGTACTTATTTCAGTGCCAACATAAGTTTTACTGGTAGCGAGGATGTGGATGAACGTCGAAAGGTTATGAGGAAAAGGCAAATTCATAGGGATAAGTGAGATGGGGGTCGTGCCCAGGCCTGCAGAGGAGGATCCGGACGACGACTTCCTTGACTTTTATTCCCCCCCCCCCCTGCTCTCAACCCCTTTAAACATTAAACCACCATCAAGCTTGATGAGTGTTCTCTTTGTTATTAAAGATAATGTATGATAATCCTCAGTTTTATATTCATAAATAAGTCCAAAATCAGAAAACAATATAAATTCCAACTAAACAAAATACAGACATAATAGTAATTGTTATCCAAGCTGAAACATATTAACAAGGTAATTGTTTTATTACCTTGCCTCTCACCTGATTGTGTTGTTATCACCCTAAAATAATTATATCATGTACATGTACAATCTACCCTATGATAGTATGTTCGAGGTAGGGGGTTCACCGAAAAGGCAGGCACCGCTCGGGGATCGAACCCGAGACCTTCCACTTGCCGGGCGGACGTGCTGCCGTTACACCACAGTCGCCTCCCGGTGACAACCCACACATAGTACTGAATAATAAAAAAATATATAAAAAAATATTTTTCTTTATTTATGGTAAAGTGTTAGGCATGGCTAGACAATCATCTTGGTGTGTAATACATTGGTTTTTTATAATGTTTTTTTTATAGTAATTACAACCCCAACTTAAATCGCAATTATCTCAAAACTATCATTTGGCGGGCTCGCCCTTGTGACTAAACGCCTCATATTTTCTTTTGCAATTATATTTTTCGTTTTAAATTAACTTTCTCTTGTAAATACAGTCTGTACGCACTTATTCATCACCTCAGCCTGTTGTAATGCATCTTCGTACACTATGCCTTCTACCTTCAGCTTATCTATTCCTTCCTTGTTTTTCATTTTTCCATTAATATATCTATAGAAAAGTTTCGGTTCGTTCTTACATCTTTCTATTAGTATATTTCTCTCATAGTTACTTTCTTCTTCTCTTCGGATTCTTACATATTCATTTCTAGTTGTTTTGTACTTCTCCCAAAGACTATTCCATGTTTTTTTCTCTTTCTATAGTATTGCTAATTCACATTTTCTGTTAAACCATTCATTCTTTTTCTTTTCTCTGATAACCATTCTTGGAACATATCTATTTATTCCTTCAGTGTAAATTCGGATGAACGCATCCCATTTTTTCTGGTTACTCGTTGCTGCATGGAAATTACTCCAGTCTGTCTCTCCGAAGAATGTTTTTAATCCGTCAAAGTCTGCTTTTCCATAATTGTATCTTCCTTTCTTGTGTTCTTCTCTTCTCCCCTCTTTTTTGTTATCATTTACTTGAAATTCAATAAGTACATGGTCGCTCTTTCCAAGTGGGCACTGATAATTTACTTTACTAATTACTTCCAGCTCTTTCGTCAATAGTAGGTCTAGTCTTGATGGTTCTTCGCTACCTCTGAATCTTGTGTTCTCTTTAATCCACTGAGTCATAATGTTATTCATTACCAAATCCAACAATGTACCACCCCATGAGTCTTCTCCTCCTTCAGTATACCTTTCTTCCCAGCAAACTTCTTTGCATTTAAAAAATCTCCCATCAAAATTTATGTTCTCAAAATTTTCCATCGTATTCTTTAAACATTTGCTTGTGTCTCTTATCATGTCTCCGTACTCTTCTCCCCCCCAGGAATTGTCTTAGGTGGAACTTTAATACGATTACTAAGTCTCTTATTCTTCCTTTTTTTTTTCACCCAAATTTTACCTTCAACACCTCGGCCATACCTTCTCCTTTTTCCACATTCCCTACTACCACCTCCTTCCTTTTTAACACCCTTACACCACCTCCCTTTTTCTGATTTCTGTTTCTCCTCCATACATTATATTGACCTCCCCAACTGGCACATCCTCAGAATCACTCAGCTTCATTTCTAATAGACCTAATATGTCTGGTTTCTTTGGGTCTCAGGTAATCTTTACTTCTGTTAATGTTGACTCTAGCCCATTTATATTTGTGTACGATACTGCCATCCTTTTTCATTTTCCTTTGAACTGTCTTCTTTTATTCTTTCTCTTTTAGATACCATTTCTTCTTTTTTGGGTCAAAATCCCCAAAAAAACGGTTTTCCCTTTTCCTTTCTCAATTAGTTCTTTTTTGGGCTTCTTTAAACAGTCCCCTTAAAACTGGCTCTTTCTTCCTATTATATTTTTTCTTACCCATATTTTCAAATTTTTCTTCTGTCTTTGCCAGTTTCCATGTTTTAGAGTCCACTTTTCAAGGGGGTCGCGGCCCCCTGGGGGGCCGCAAACCTATCAAGGGGTCCGCAGGTGGAGAATTAAAACTATTACTTTAAATCCTGTCAGGTTTCAGTTTTTTTTTAAAATTAGATAAAAATTGTCTTAATCGAGATGTCCAGTTTTTTTTTTTTTTCCCCGGGTAGTTGCGCTCTCAGAATGTGGGAGATTTGTAAATATATTATAACTAGCCGCAAAGCCGCCCTGGGGCGGATTTTTGGCTAGCTCTGCGAGGCTTTGGTGGTGGGGGTTGGCCCCCCATTGTGTTTTGGGGGGCCTTTGGCCCCCCAAAAACCGGGGCCTCCAGATAGCCCCTTTTAGCTTTCCCAAATCATGGGTGTAGAAAGTTGTATTACCCCACCCATTTACTCACCCATTACCCCTCACCCCCACCCATTTATAAACCCTTACCCCCACCCCCACCCCTTCCCAGCCCTTACCCTCACCCCCACCCATTCACTCAAACCCCTTTCCCATCACCCCCCACCTATTCCCCACCCTCCCATACCCCCCACCCCTTCACTCACCCATCCCCCCACCCATTACCCCTCACCCCACCCTTTTACTCACCCATTACCCAACCCTTTCATCAAGGTTTTTTCAAATTTTCGCAAACCCCCTTTTTTTCACAATTATCGCTAAAAGGTCTAAAAAAAAAAAGTGATCGGATCATCCAAAATTGGGCTTAAAAAACCTTCCCCTGGTCAACCCGGTTCCAAAATTGTGCCTATGGGTGATTGCGCCCCGGGGGGCGGAAAACCCATACCAGACACACCACAAACAAACACACACAAACAGACAGACAGACGACGACACACTTTCGCTTTATTTTTCCATTTTCCCATCCCCCCCCCCACCTATTCCCTCACCCACACCCCACCCCCCCACCCCCCCCCCATTCACCACCCACACCCCTCACCCACCCATTCACTACCCCTTCCCCTCACCCCACAAAGGTTTCCTCAATTTTCGCAAAAACCCCTTTTTTTTTCAATTATCGCTAAAAGGCCTAAAAAAAAAAAAAAAAAGGTGTTTGGAAAAAGGGGGGTTTAAAACCCCCCCAAAACCCCCCAAAAACCCAAAAAAAAAAAAGGGGGGGCCCAAAAGAAAAAACCAAACCCCACCCCCCCCCAAACCCCCCCCCAAAAAAAAAAAACCCCCCCCCCCCCCCCTTTTTTTTCCCCCCCCCCCAAAACCCCCCCCCCCCCCCAAACCACCCCCCCCCCCCCCCCCCCCTTTTCCCCCCCCCCTTTTTTCCCAAATCCCCCCCCCAAAAAAAAAACCCCCCCAACCCTTTTTTCCCAAAACCCCCTTTTTTAAAAAAAAAAATTTTCCTTTTTTTTTTTTCCCCCCCCCCCCCCCCCCCCAAAAAAAACCCCAAAAAAACCCCCCCCAAAAAAACCCCCCAAACCCCCCCCCCCCCAAAAAACCAAAAAACCACCCCACCCCCCCCCCACCCCCAAAACCCCCCCCCAAAAAAACCCCCAACCCCCCCCCTTTCCCCCCCCTTCCCCCCCCCCCCCCCCCCCCCCCCCAAACCCCCCCCCCCCCCTTTTTTTTCCCCCCCCTTTTTTACCCTCAAAAAAAAAAAACCCCTTTTTTTTTTCCCCCCCCGGGAAAAAAAAAAAAGGGGGCCTTTTATTTTTTGGGGGGGCCCCCCCCCCCCCCCAAAAAAAAACCCCCTTTAAAAAAAAAAAGGGGGCCCCCTTAAAACCCAAACCCCCCCACACCCCCCCCCCCAAAAAAAAAAACCCCCCCTTTTTCCCCCAAAACCCCCACCCCCCCCCCCCAACCCTTTACCCCCCCCCCCCAAACCCCCCCCCCTTACCCACCCCCCCCCAAAACCCCCTTCCCCCCCCCCCTTTTTTAAAAAAAATTTTAAAAAAAAAAAAAACCCCTTTTTTCAAAATTTTAAAATTTTAAAAAAAAAAAAAATTTTCCCAAAAGGGGTTCCCCCAAAAAAAATTTCCAAAAAAAAAGAAAAGGAAACAGGGGGGGGCCCCCCCCCAAAACCCCCCCCCCCCAAAAACCCCCCCCAAACCCCCCCATTTTCCCCCACCCCCCCCCCCCCCCCCCCCCCCCCCCCACCCCCCCCCCCTTCCCCCCCCCCTTTTTTCCCTTTCCCCCCTTTTTTAAAAAAAAAAAAAAAATTTTTTTCCCCTTTTTTCCCCCAAAAAAAAAAAAAAATTTTTTTAAAAAGGGGGGGGGGCCCCCCCCCCCAAAAAACCCGGGGGGGGGGCCCCGGGGGAAAAAAACCCTTTAAAAAAAAACCCCCCCCCCCCAAAAACCCCCCCCAAAACCCCCCCTTTTTTTAAGCCCCCCACCCCCCCCCCCCCCCCCCCCCCAACCCCCCCCCCCCCCACCCAAAAACCCCCCCCCCCAACCCCCCCCCCCCCCTTTTTTTAAATCCCCCCCCAAAAAAAAAAAAACCCCCTTTTTTTTTGGGTTTAAAACCCCCAAAAAAAAAAAAAAAATTTTTAAAACCCCCCCCCCCAAACCCCCCAAAAAAAAAACCCCCAAAAAAACCCCCCCCCCCCAAAAAACCAAAAAAAAAAAAAAAAAACCCCCCCCCAAAAAAAAAAAAAACCCCCCCCCCTTTACCCCCCCCCCCCCAACCCCCCTTCCCCCCCCCCCAAACCCCCCAACCCATCACCCCCACCCATTCATTTCCCCCTTTTCCCCCCCCCTTTTTTCCCCCCCCTTTTTTCCCCCCCCTTTTTTTCCCAAACAAAAAATTTTTAAAAAAAAAAAAAATTTATCCAAAGGGAAAAAAAAAAAAAGGGGGCCAAAAAAAAGGGGGGGGGGGTTTTAAAAAAAAAAAAAACCCCCCCCCCCCCCAAACCCCAAAAAAAAAAAACCCCCCCCAAAAAACCCCCCAAAAACCCCCCCCCCCCCCCCCCCCCCCCAACCCTTTTCCCCCCCCCCCAACCCCCCCCCCCCAATCCCCCCCCCCCCCCCCCCCCCCCCCCCCCCCCTTAATTCCCCCCCCTTTTTTTTTTCCCTTTTTCCCCAAAAAAAAAAAAAAATTTCCCAATAAAAAAAAAAAAAAAAAAAGGGAAAAATTTTTTGGGGGGGGGAAAAAAAGGGGCCCCCCCCCCAAAACCCAAAAAAAAGGGACAAAAACCCACAAACCCCCCAAAAAAAAAAAAACCCCCCCCCAAACCTTTTTTTTTTTCCCCCCCCCCCCCCCCCCCCCCCAAAACCCCCCCCCCAAAACCCCCCCCCCCCCCCCCCCCCCCCCTTTTCCCCCCCCCCCCCCCTTTTTTTAAATTTTCCCCCTTTGGCCCCAAAAAAAAAATTATCGTTTTTCCCCAAAAAAAAAAAAAGGGTTTTTCCCCAAAAGGGGCCCAAAAAAATTTTTTGGGGGGGAAAAATTTTAAAAAAACCCCCCCCCCAAAAAAAAACCCCCAAAAACCCCCCCCCCCCAAAAACCCCAAAACCCCCCCCCAAACCCCCCCCCCCCAAACCCCAAACCCCCCCCCCCCTTTTCCCCCCCCCACCCCCCCCCAAACCCCCACCCCCCCCCCCCCAAACCCCCCAAAAAACCCCCCCCCCCCCCTTTTTTTTTCCCCCCCCAAAAACCCCAAAAGGGGGTTTTAAAAAAAAAAATTTTTTAAAATTTTAATGGGGTTTAAAAAAAAAAAAGGGGCCCCCTTTTTTTTTAAAAAAATTTTCCCCCCCCCCCAAAAAAAAAAAAAAACCCCCCCCCGGGGGGAAAACCTTCCAAAAAAAAACCCCCCCCCAACCCCCAAAAAACCCCCCAAAAAACCCCCAACCCCCCCCCCCCCCCCCCCCCCCTTCCCCCCCCCCCCCCCCCAAAAAACCCCCCCCCTTTTCCCCCTTTTTTTTCCCCCCTTTTAATTTTTTTTTAAAAAAAAAAAAAAATTTTTTTAAAAAAAGGGGTTTAAAAAAAAAAAAAAATTAAAAACCCAAAAGGGGTTTAACCCCCCGGGGCCCCCTTAAAAAAAAAAAAAGGGGGCCCCCGGGGGGGGGGGCCCCCCCCCCCCAAAAAAAAAAAAAAAAACCCCCCAAACCCCCCCCAAAACCCCCCCCCCCCCCCCCCCCCCCCCCCCCAAAAACCCCTTTCCCCCCCAAACCCCACCCCCCCCCACCCCTTCCCCCCCCCCCCCTTTCCCCAACCCCCCCCCCCCCTTTTTTCCCCCCCCCAATTTTAAAAAAAAAAAATTTTTTTTTTTTTTTTTTAAAAAAAAAAAAAACCCCCAAAATTTAATTGGGAAAAAAGGGGGGAAATTTTCCCCCCCCCCCCAAAAAACCCCAACCCCCCCCCCCCCAAAAAAACAACCCCCAAAAACCCCCCCCCAAAAAAAAAACCCCAAAAAACCCCCCCCCCTTTTTTTTTTCCCCCCCCCCCCCCCCCCCTTCCCCCACCCCCCCCCCCCCCCAAAACCCCCCCCCCCCAAAATTTTAAAAAACCCTTAACCCCCCCCCCTTCCACTTTTTTTCCCAACCCCCCCCAAAATTTTAAAAAAAAAAAAATTTTTTTTTTTTGGGGTTTTTTAAAAAAAAAAAAAAAAAACCCCAAAAGGGCCCTTTTTTGGGGGGCCCCCCCCTTTTTCCCCGGCCAAAAAAAAAAAAACCCCCCCCAAAAAACCCCCCCCCCCCCCCCCCCAAAAAAAAACCCCCCCCCACCCCCCCAAAAACCCAAAAAACCCCCCCCCTTTTTTTAACCAACCCCCCCCCCATTACCCCCCCACCCCCCCCCCCCCCCCTTCACCCCCCAAAAACCCCCCCTTTTAACCCCCCCCCCTTTTTCCCCAACCCCCCAAAAAAAAAAGGTTTTTTCCCCAAATTTTTTTCCCCTTTTCCCAAAGGTTCCAAAAAAAAAAAAAAAAGGGTTTTTCCCCGGGGGGGCCTTAAACCCCCCAAAACCCCCAAAAAAAAAAAGGGGGGCCCCGGGGGGGGGAAAAAACCCCCACCCCCCCCCAAAAACCCCCCCCAAAAAAAACCCCCCCCCCCCAATTTTTCCCCAAAACCCCCAAACCCCCCCCCTTTTCCCCCACCTTTCCCCCCCCCCCCCCCCCCCAAAAACCCCCCCTTTTCCCCCCCCCAAAAAAAAAAAAATTTTTTTAAAAAAAAAAAACCCCGGGCCCCTTTTTTTTTTAAAACCCCCTTTCCCGGTTAAAAAAAAAAAAAGGTTTTTTCCCCCGGGGGGAAAAAAAAACCCCCCCCCCCCAAAAAAAAGGAAAAAAAAAAAGGGGGGGCCCTTTTAAAAAAACCCCCCCCCCCACCCCCCCAAAAACCCCAAAAAACCCCCAAATTTCCCCCCCCACCCCCCCCTTTCCCCCCCCACCTTTCCCCCCCAAACCCCCCACCCCCCCCTTACCCAAAAAAAAACCCCCCCCCTTCCCCCCCATTTTTTCCCCAACCCCCCCTTTTTAAAAAAAAAAAAGGCCCCCCTTTTTTTAAAAAAATTTTTTTAAAAAAAAAAAAATTTTTTTTTTTTTCCCCCCCCCCCAAACCCCCCCAAAAAAAAAAAAACCCCCAAAAATTTCCCCAACCCCCCCCAAACCCCCCCCCCCCCAAAAAAATTTTTTTTTTTAAACCCCCCCCCCCCCCCCTTTCCCCCCCCCCCCCCTTTAAAAAACCCCCCAAAAACCCCCCCCCCCCCCTTTTTTTTTTTCCCCCCCAAAAACCCCAAAATTTTTAAAAAAAAAAAAATTTTTTCCCCCGGGTTTTTTTTTAAAAAAAAAAAATTTAAAAACCTTTTAAGGGGTTTCCCCCGGGGGAACCCCCCCCCCCCCCGGGGGGGCCCAGGGGGGGGGCCCCCCCCAAAAAAACCCCAAAAAAAAAAAACCCCCCCCCCCCCAAAAAAACCCCCCCCCCCCCCCCCCCCCCCACCCCCCCCCCCAACCCCCCCCCCCCCCCCCCCCAAAAAAAAAAACCCCCCCCAAAAAAAAAAAAACCCCCCCAAAACCCCCCCAAAATGGCGGGCCAAAAGGGGTGGGGGGGGCGGAACCATACCAGACACAACACACACACACCACAACAACAGACAACAGACAGAAAACCCTTTCGCTTATATTTACCTTACCATCCCCCCCCACCTATTCCCCACCCTCACCCATCACCCCCAACCCATCACCCCCCCCCCATTCACTCACCCATCACTCCAACCCATTACCCTACCCCACCCTTTTCACTCCCCATTCCCCAATCACCCTACTTTAAAGGGTTTTTCCTCAATTTCGCAACCCATTTTTTTTTTCACAATTATCGCTAATAGGTGCTAAAAAAAAAAAAAAAAAAGTGATGGATCATCTCAAAAAAGGGCTTAAAACCTTCCCCTGTAAACCCCGGGTTTCCAAAAATTTTTCATTGAGGTGATTGCGCCACGGGGGGCGGAACCTATACCGACCACCACAACACAAAAGGGACAGACAGACAGACAGACACACTTTCGCTTATATTTACCATTACCCATCACCCCCACCATTCCCTCCCCCATCACCTGCCCCCCATTCACTACCCTCACCCACCCCATTACCCATCCCCCCACCCATTCACTCCCCTTACCCACACCCTACATCAAGGTTTCCTCAATTCTCGCAACCCACTTTTTTCTTACAATTATCGTAATAGGCGAAAAAAAAAAAAAAAAAAAAAAGTGATCGAATCATCTATAAGTGGCTTATGCCCCCTTCCCCGGTAAACCCCGGTTCCCAAAAATTTGCCATATGAGGTGATTGCGCCACGGGGGGGAACTATCCCACCCCAAAAACACAAACACAGACAGACAGACAGGAGACGGGACAGACACACTTTCGTTTATTTTATTATAATTACCCATCACCCCCCACCTATTCCCTCACCCATCCCCCATCACCCCCAACCCATCACCCCCCACCCTTTTCACTCACCCAAACACCCCACACCCATTCCCCATCACCCCACCCATTCATCACCCATTACCCATCACCCTACATCAAGGTTTTTCTAAATTCTCGCAACCCATTTTTTTTTCTAAATTTATCGCTAATAGGCTGCTAAAAAAAAAAAAAAATTTGATCGGATCTTCATACTTGGGTTTAAAAAACCTTCCCCGGTCAACCCGGTTCCAAAATGTGCCATTTTAGGTGATTGCGCCACGGGGGGCGGAACCTATACCAGACACACACACACACACAACACACACACACCAAAAAAACACACACAGACAACAGACAGACAGACACACTTTCGCTTATATTTACCATCCCCATCCCCCCCCCACCTTTTCCTTACCATCACCCATCACCCCCAACCCTCCCCCCCACCCTTCACTCCCCCATCACCCCACCCCTTCCCATCACCCCCCCCATTCACTCACCCATTACCCATCCCCCTACATCAAGGTTTCCTCAATTCTCGCAACCCACTTTTTTTTTCACAATTATCGCTAATAGGCTGCAAAAAAAAAAAAAAAAGTGACGG